>CANTUR010000649.1:1200000-1800000 GCA_947683625.1 Mallotus nudiflorus
ATGATAAGAAGGTGGATCCCAATATTTGTTCTGATAGGTGTCAAACTCCACTGCAACGAATGGAATTGAAGATGTCTCATTGTTGCTAGTAAGACCAAGACCGCCACTCGCCATGTCTGGTAATGGGAAGTCAATCGGTGCAAGGAAAAAAGCCAACCCATCTCCATAGTTGCCGTCGGATTTATTTAGAGAATGAATGGTGAAGGAGAAATTTGTATAGAAGTCGGTGAGGTTCATTGACTCCTTATCCCAAAGGTACAACGGCTGAGCATAAGTGATTCGACCCATGCTGCTATTCAAGTGCTTGTCTTGCTTGCTTATTGTGAGATCGATGTTGCTTGTAGACACAGAAGCGTTTGCCGAGTAATTTATGCTGTGATCATTCATGTTAAAGCTGGGGAAATTAAAGGTTAGAGAAGTTGCATGGGGCACTTTGATGAAGAAGAAAGCGACCACCACCATCACGGACAAAGAAAGAAGCTGCTTGGGTAAACGGTGGTGAGTTTTCTTGAACTTGCAGAAGGCCATGCTAGTAACCGAGAGAAAGATTGGATCGTAGAGATGTGGCAAAGTTTGTTACAGAATATTTCAATAACTCTCTCTTTTTACCATAACTAAAATATCATAGTCTGTCATGTCGTGCTTTTCTCTCTCTCTTTCTATGAGGCAATTAATTGTTAATAATAAATATTTTAAAAACTATTTTTGTGAGCCACAAAGTGGGTACCAACTTAGCAAAGAAGAGAAAAATTGAAATCAGAATTTTTCATTTTCAAGAATAAAGTGGCTCTTACCACTTGAGGTATACCCTAACTTTAGTAGTCAACATATTAGGTTTAAGTTCAATCATCACATTAATTATTAATTTTGTAAAAGTAGAAACCTTACTCTTTCTAATGCTAGGTTCAAAGTTGACTGTGAATTCGAAGTCCTCTTCGGTCCCCTAACTTGGGTTGCACGTCTTCCACGACAAAAAATTTACGGAGAAAGCAATGAACAGAAGGTTACCAAAAAAAACGTGGCGGCTCTCTTGTCCTATATCCAACAGCTGTTCACATGAACTATTCTCGCTTAATGATATTTAAAATTAAAACTATAATATGTTAAATCATATTAAATTAAACATGCATAATTAATATATTATTTCAATTCAGCTAAGAAGTTATTTGATTCAAACTTTAAAATTAAAATTAAAAATTGAAATCAGAATTGAAACATAAAAGAAACGGAAAATGTAAAATATTTAATTTACAAAGAAATTGAAATACAATGAAAATTTTAAAAATATCAATACAATGAAAATTAGTTTTTAAATTTTAATATAATAAAAATTTTAATAAATCAAACATTAAAAATAAATAATTTTAATTATTATATTTATTTTTCATGAAACAAACGAATACTAAATTAATTAAATTCTATTCAACTTAGTTTAAAAAAAATTGAAAACACAGGCTTTTATTGGGACACGAATTCATACATAATGAGCAGTTCTTGCTTCTTACAGCACCAGTCAAGGAGTTGGACCAAGTTCCTGTGCGTTAATCGGCTGATGGTTTTAACTTTTGCTGCAAAAGCTTTCAATCCCTGTTCAGACTCTGAAGTTATCTTTATGACAGCAACAAAGGAACTGTTAGTGGTCAAGAAACCAACAGAACCATTTCAAACCGTCCCTTTCCAACAATTCGTTCATCGAAATTGCTTGGTGCAACTGCTAGTTCCTCATAGAAAAGCTCCTAGGTTCTCATTCTCAAATTCGTCTCCTGTGAATGATGTTGGCCTGCTACCTTCTCTCTCTTCATCCTCTTGTAGATAAAACAAATATACCTAAGATATTAAAAAATTATATATATCTATTAGTAGAATATGAAGCATAAGTGATAAAATATTTTTATTTAGTAGGTATTATAATTTTCCATTATTTCATTTGAACACGTAAATAGTTCATTATAACTATTTTTCATGTGCTAAATTGGTTTAGAGTATTTCATTTTCTTAAATAGTTCAAATGTCTTTTTTCTTTGTTAAAATTAAATTATTTTTATTTTTTTCGTATTTTTTTATCATATAAATATTTAATAATCAACTAAAATATATGTATTTCACTATAAATAATTTGTAGATTTAATATCACTATTTAATTAAAACATATAGAATTAGGCTCACTAATTTAAATATTCTATAATTTGTAGAATTAGGCCCTTTTTTTTTTTATTAAAACAAGTAAATTTAAGTTCATTTAATTAAAATAAAAAAGAATTATGTCTTTAGGTTCACTTATAAATTAAAACATGTAGATTAAACTAATTTAGGGATTATATGATTTATTGAATGCATTATTTACTTGTATATTTCATGACTAGTTTGCCTTGGAGTTGATTATTTTTAGGGTTTATATGAAATTGCATGTAAATAGAGAATAGGATAATAATTCATAAAGTAATTCTAAATGAATACAAGAATGAAAGAAGTTGGTATTCCCTATCCAGAATCTCTTGGTTGTGGTGCTAGCTTTCTTTTAGGGAATCGAGTACCACCTTTTCGATTTGTCCCAGTTATTACCTTGGGTGGCAACTCCTCATCTCCAAGCCATGTCTTTGTGATAGTGGTTAGTGTGTTCTCTAGAGCCCTAAGCTCAAACAGTGTTGTGGTTGCTAAAATCTTGGACGCACGCTAAACCCCATCGTCTATAACCACACAATCATTTTAGCACGTTTACTTTACTTTACTGCATTTTATTTTACTATCGTCAGCATTTGGGAATACTATTGTGCTTATGTGATGAAACTGACAAACTTGCATGCTACGTGAATAATATATGCGTTATTATGCTCATTTTACATCATCATTCTGCATCCTCTATTTCTAAAGTCATGAAATCACATCGTAAATATTAATAATGTAAAAAAAGTTCATGTCTTGGAATAGAGTCATCATGCTCTCAGTCCAATGATGACCTCATGCATCTTTTATATTATCATCATTCATCATCATGACATAAATAATCACTACAAGCATGATCATCATATTATTCATTAAATAAGTTGTGAAAATGGTCATGTTACCCTTACAAATCAATCATATTAGATTTACTTTTCCATAATCTTCTTTTTTTCATATGTATTTTATAAGGAAAGTGATGTAATAAAATCCTTACCTTTATTATCCTATATTTTCTAATGTACTGTATGAATGATATATAAACTACCATCATCGAAACTAGGGTATTGCGGTAGCTATACATTGAATATCGTATAATGAGAAATAGTAAAAAAGTAGATGCGATCTCTCGAACTTGGAAGTCTCTACTGGGGACAATACTCGTTAAGTGACCCGATATTATCCCTTTCTTTTCCTAATTTTCTAAAAATCGAGTGGCGACTCCATAAAATCAAAAGCATCTCGTCCCTCTGAGACCAATTATTTATCCCAATTCGGTAAAGTTTCCATGTCCCTCGAAAATGAAAAACCAACTTTAAAAAAAAATAAGGTTGCTCATAGTGGCGACTCCACTAGGGAATTCTAAGTAAGAGGGATCAACTTGAAAAAGACTATTTCTCATTATACAATACTCGATCATATAGAGCCTTTTACCACTGCATTTGCACTACATATCACACGTGTACTACTTGTCCCTAAAAGCCTCGATAATACTAAATGACATCGCCATCATGGTTCCACTTGAGTCATGGGGCGATGAAGATATAGTATTATCACCTTTAGTCTTTACTCATACATTCGTCGGATTCATCTGACCAAAGTCTATAACCCAAGTACTTAAGGGGGGCGATCGAGTTATCAAAAGAATGTTAGATTCACTGACCGGAGTTTGTAACCCTAATCATATGGGAGCATTCTCGCTAAAGAAACCCTTAGCCTTTTACCCTGACTTAGCTTATGTAGATAAACTAGTAGCAACATCCACTAGGATCCCACCAAGCTATGTATGTTATCCTTATCTGTTTGACCTGATAATTATAAATGACATGACCCTTATAGTGTCTATCATTAAATGGCATCGTAATGTCAGTTTTTATAGAAAATATATGCTAAGGACCACGTGATTCTCATCTACATCGTGTGAGCCCGAAGCATGAGGAACAATGAGAATCATGTACCTCAGCTTGAATAGTCTATGCAAATTAACAAATAATGACATCCCTCGATGACGAAACTTATAAGATGTCGTCCATTTATCCTTATCAGGTCAAATAAATGGGTTAGGAACCCAACTAGATTATGGACCTTTGTGTCGATAAAATCAAACTGTAAACTATCAAACGATACTTTCATGACTCACGGTAAGCATATTGAATATCGATGTGGGGGCAAGAACTCGGACTCCCTTTAATTAACCTTGGTCCTATGCATACGGGTGCATACATGCTTTGGACATCATTTGAAGCTTGACAATTGACCCTCACATTGATATCATGTGATTACCTTAAGCACATTTACGTATCGTTCCTCAGTTTACCCTTTGGTTCTGACCAACATAAATTGAAATAGCCTAGTTTTGAGAGTGGAACCATAGTCCCCTTATAACTATAGGTTCAAAACCCATATAGGAAAGAGACTGAATGACCTCGTGGAGAAATAAGGTTGGAAGTGAGAGCTTACTTGTGATTGGTTTGTTCACTGTGCAGGAAAACTAACTAGCCTTAATCATGCATACATCACATACATGTAGATAGCATGTATTAACCACTATTTATTACATGAATAATCATTTTCCCATCATAGGATTTTTTGCATCCACTCCATGCATACATGCTCACCCCTTTTCTTTTATAGGCACACGTCATACATCATTCATTTAGCTATCCTTAATAAATGTATAGGAATATTACATTCAAACATGAGTGACCAAGAAGATACCTCATGTTAGCAATTCAAAGACAAGCTAAAAAAGGGGATCCAAAAGTTGCTCATTGATGGCACCATAACTGAAATCCTCTAAGCCTAAATTAAAGCTAAAAGTACTTGAGATGGGAATAGCACATCATTAAATGAAGCATCTACATCTGTTCACCCGAGGGTAGATAAAGCAAAAGGAATTCCCCTCACTCTAGTTCAACCTGATGATGATAATGACTACTACTAAGATCTCAGGAATGCACTAAAAGCTGTAAAAATTAATGACATGACCAAACTTGAATCGATTGAGGAGTTTAAACTATTAGCCAATAGGATGGCTCAATTAGAATTCACCTTCAAAGACAAAGGAACTCATGGCTTCAAAAGCTTCATTGACCTGGCGCAGTTCAAAGATGAACCACTTCCAGATGATTTTAAGCTATCAAACTTTGCTAAGTTTGATGAAACAAGAGATATGAGGGTCCATCTAAGGCAATATGCTACCTTTATGACTAGTATAAAGCTTACAAAATTATAGATTATTCGATTCTTCTTCCCATCACTAGAGGAAGGACCAAGGGCATGGTTCTTTGACCTTGAAGATGAAATAAGAATGATTGGCTACTGCTAACTTATAAGTTTATCAAGCAGTATGAATATAACACTCAATTAGACATCACTCAAAGAGACCTTGAGACCATAAGGTAGAAACCCAATGAAGCTTTCTCTAATTATATCATTATATAGTGGAGAAAGGCAGTCAAGATGAGAAATCATCCTCTTGAGGATGAACAAATAGAGCTGATAATTAAAAAAGCACTACCATACTTTAAAAAATAGATGATCTTTGCTCATTATCCTGACTTTAAAGCTCTCTATCAAGCTGGGATCATAATTAAGGATGAGGAGCCTCAGTAAGCTAGAAACACTTTTTGCTATAATACCCAACCAAACATCCAAAACATCTTCACCCGAGCTGTAGAAATAAACATGATCCAACCTAATACTCACAGCTTACCATCCATCAATACCATCAAACCACAAAGAAAATTCTCAAACTTTAACCTCCTACTATCCAAAGTATTCCATAGACTTCAACAAAAGAACCTCTTATAGCCATAAGAGCCTAAGCCTCTTCCAAACCCACTACCACCTCAAATTAACTTAAAACTTATTCTGCCACTTCCACCAGATGCCTAGCCATACCACTAATACATGCAGAACCCTAAAAAATGCAATCCAAGACCTTATTAACTTTGAAAAAATTAATGACCCAGTATCAAGACCAATCTTCTCCCAAACTATCAAAACATGTCTTCACCAACCGTTAGCATGATCTCCTCTAATCTACCAGAAAACCTTGTTAAAAAATCAATCCAAGTCATATAATAAACCTAAGATAAACCCTCAAAGGACAAACCCTCGAATCCCATTCTTGAGCCTCATAATTCCAGTAAAGATGAGTAATGCCCTTCTACCTTTAAATACATTCCAATGACTCGAGAATTCCTTCCCCACTTAATGATGCAAAAAAGAGCCAGGGATACAACTCTCCTTAAGAATGGTAAAGTGATTAATTGCCCTTACTTGTAAGAAATAGACACAAACAAAAATCTTAGCAGTAGCCATGAAGTATAGGATTTATTGGGCTAGCCATTTAGGAAGTTTGACTATAAAGTCAAATACACAGTACCTCTTGCTACCTACACACTCATAGAAGAAATAGTACCCTTAGGATAGGAAGAAGAATTTAATAACGAAGATGGGATGGTTAGTACTATTCAGCTTTAGAACTTGGAAATCATGGGGATAGACATATGGTATGACTATGATGATCTTGAAATCATCGTCTAAGACTATAACAGCAGTACAAAAGTAGATAAGCAAGCAACTAAGAAGCCCTCACTAGTAGTTAATCATGTAACTTATAGCGGGCTGGTATATTAACCTTTTGAGAAAGATAAGAAACCCTCTAAAGGGAAAGAAGTAGCAAAAAATCAAGCTCCGATTAAAGAAGAATACATTATCCTCAAATAACTTAAGAAAACTCAAGCACAAGCTAGTATGTGGGACTTACTCATAGCCTCCAAGAAGCACATAAATGCCATAGTCAAAGCACTAGATGAAGAAAAAATTGCCATTGATGCCTCACCGTGTAAGATGATAGCCTCTCTAATTAAAGCTGCTTCTAATGCAATTACCTTTTCAGATAAAGATTTACCCCTTAAGGGAAGGGTCCACAATCATCCTCTTTTTATATAGGCAATTGTCAAGACTAAGAAGACCCTATGTGTTATGGTAGATTATGGGTCTGCTATTAATGTTTGCCCCCTAAGGTTGCTACATAAGTTCAGGATGAATGTTGAAAACTTGGAAAAATCCAAGGTGGTCATACGAGCTTACTATGATTCTAAGAAGCCAGTCATCGACACTTTCAAAGCAGTAGTTATAATGGAAGATATCGAATTAGAAACAGAATTTACCTTCCTAGACATCCCTCAAAATTTTGCCTTGCTGCTAGGAGGACCTTGGTTCCATATACTAGGGGGCATACCTTCCACTGTAGATCAGAAGATTAAGTTCCTTATGAGTGGGAAGATCGTTACAATCCCTGCTGAAACAAATAACATTATTACCTATCTGAATGTAGTCCCACTAGGATTCCAGGTTTCTGTGATCAGTGATAGTCATATCGATCCCAAAGTTGTTGCTATGATGAAAAAGATGCAATATCTACCTGGAACAGGATTAGGAGGAAGAAACATTGGAGTCATAAAATTCCTTGACTTATGAGGACAGACTAATAGAAATGGTCTAGGGTACAATCTTAAAAAGGATACTGGGGCTAAAAAATCAACCTCTTTTATGGCTGAAAGTTTAACCCAAGTCTATTAAGGATAAGTTAAGGAATGGATGGGCAATGGAATCAAGAAACTGAGGTTCGAGATCTTCAATGACACCCTTAAGGAGAAGCACTTACCAGACATGATCACTGAGACTGACTTTTATAAGCTGATGAAAAACCTAGAGATAGATACTGAGAGTGAAACTATCAGTCATGCCCAAGCTGCTGCTATCCTCGAATCGAGCATTAATGACATCCTATTCGAAGACATTACTAATGATGATCTCTATACTTTTTCTTTGTTTGAAAGTGATGATGTAATGAACTCTAAAGTTAATGAAATGAAATTAGATTTTGCTTACTTGTTTAATGTCTTTCCTAATGGTAGTATGCATTACATTGATCAAAACATTAACATATTTAACATTCATTCCATATGCACTAAATCATTTAACATTGGTAGGAATATGAACCATACATTTTGTATATTTTGAAAGATGTTACCCTTGAAAAGAGGAGAGAAATTGAAAAAATATTAATAAAATATTCAAAAGTATTTGTCTGGATGTACAACGACATGCCTGGTATTAATAGAGACATTGCTCAATACTTCATTCCTACCAAAGAAAGGTGTAAACCAATAATGCAAAAGCTGAGAAGACTCAAACCAAAATGGGCCCAACTAGTAAAAGAGGATATTGAGAAACATATCAAAGGTAGTAAACTATCCAGAATGGTTAACAAATGACATCACCACCATATGTGCAATGTACTCCTTCATAGATGGATTCTCTGGGTACAATCAGATCCTAATGGCCATTATCAATAAAGCAAAGATAACTTTCATAACAGAATGGGGTACTTACTACTAAAGGGTAATGCCTTTTAGACTAAAGAATGCAGGGGCAACCTACTAGAGAATGGCGACTGCAATGTTCCATGACATGATGCATAAAGAAGTGGAGGTATACATTAATGACATGATGATCAAATCAAGAACCTGAGAAGAACATCCCTCTGATTTTGAAAAGTTCCTTAGAAGGGTTAAAAAGTATAGTCGTAGGCTAAATCCAAAGAAATACATATTTGGGGTTACTTCAGGAAAGATGCTGAGGTATGTTGTCAGTCATAATATGATTGAAATGGATTCAACAAAGTAAAAGCCATAAGAAAGATGCCAGTGCCAAAAAT
The DNA here is from genome assembly GCA_947683625.1 of Mallotus nudiflorus. NCBI lineage: Eukaryota > Viridiplantae > Streptophyta > Magnoliopsida > Malpighiales > Euphorbiaceae > Mallotus > Mallotus nudiflorus. Next base: position 1,208,894 of record CANTUR010000649.1, read on the forward strand.
AGAGAAAGAAATAAGAGGGTTTCTAGGAAAATTTTAGTTTATCAGCAGATTCATCATTAAGTTGATAGCAGTATATGAGCTAATCTTTAAGCTACTCAGAAAAGATCAACTGGTTGAATGGAATGAACAGTGTCAGCTAGCATTTGACAAGATCAAAAGCTACCTAGCCAACCCACCGGTTCTAAAACCACCTATACCAGGGATGCCTCTAACCCTGTATCTTGCCATTGAAAGTAAAACACACAGTCTACTACTTAAGCAAGAAGATACTACCATATGAGGAGAAGTACAGCCAAGTCAAATAGATATGCTTGGGAATGGTATGGGCAATGAAGAAACTCAGACACTACTTTCAATCCTATAGAATTTAGGCCGTGTCAAAAATGGACCCAATGAAGTACCTTTAAGAAGCTCCCTCTTAAGTGGGAAAACTTGCCAAGTGGTCGTACTGCTAACAGAATTCAACGTGCAATATGTAACTAAGAAGGTAACAAAAAGGAGAGTAGTGGTTGAATTTCTAGCTCTCAACCCCATTCCAAACTTAGATGAAATCCAACTGGACTTCCCAAAAGACCTCAGCTCAGCCATTGAAATCTAAGGATGGAATATGTCCTTTGACCAAGCAATCAATCAGTTTGGCATAGGGATCAGTGTTATATTACAATTTCCAAAAGGCAAAGTAGTACTAAAAAGCTGATGTTCAGAATCACAAATAATGATGCAGAATACGAGGCATGCATACTTAGAATAAAAGCACTGAACACCCTGGATGTCACAAAAGTTAAAATCTTTAGAGATTCCACGCTAGTAATAAATCATGCCACGAAAGAGTAGGAACTAAAAGAGCAGCATCTAAAGCCTTATCTAGACCACTTGAGGCTACTCACCATGTCCTTCTGAAAATGCAAATTCATTCATCTTCCTAAGAACCACAATCAGATGGTAGATGCACTTGCTTCCCTCGCATCAGTATGGGAAGGACCATTCAAAATGCCCATGAAGCCCCTCATTCTACTCAGATTAGGATATCCTTATCATAAAGACTGTAGAATAGTTAAGACAAAAGCAGCTGAAAAACCCTAGTTCTACGACATTTAGAGATATTTGAAGGAACGAGCCTATCCTGATCAAGTAAATGAAATAAAAAAATAGCCATTCAACAAATAGCATCAAAATTCACATCACATTAGGGTGTGTTATATAGAAGAGCCTCAGATGGTTTACAACTCCGATGTCTAGATGAATCTGAGGCTGCAAGAGTAATAGAAGAAGTATATGAGGGTGTTTGTGGTCCACACCTGAATGGAGCAATCCTGGCTATGAAGCTAATTAGATAAGGGTTCTTTTAGATGACAATAATGGAAGACTGCATCAAATTTGTAAAAAAATGCCATAAGTGTCAGATCCATAGGAATGTTAGCCACCTTCCCCCAATAAAACTACATTACATCTTCTCTCCATGGCCCTTCTCAACATGGGGACTAAACATAATTGGAGAAATTCACTCAACAACCTCAAACGGGCACAGGTTCATCCTAATGGCAATGGACTACTTTACAAAATAGGTCGAAGCAGAATCATTTACAAGGATAAGAGCCAAGCCAGTGGTTAGGTTCATCAAAAGAAACCTGTTCTATCGATATAGGATCCCCCATTATATCATCTCTGATAACAGTGTCCAATTCTAAGGGGAAGTTAGAGAGCTACTGAGGAGTTATAAAGTGGAACATCATAGATCTTCTCCTTATTGACCATAGGCTAATGGGGTAGTCAAAGCTGCAAACAAAAATATCAAAAAGATCTTGTCAAAGATGACTCAGACTTACTAAGACTAGGCAGCCAGATTGCCATATGCGTTATGGGGGTATCGAACGATAGTCAGAACTTTAACAGGAGCAACTCCTTTCTCATTAGTGTATAAATCAGAAGTAGTTCTTCTAATTGAAATAGAGATAAAGTCTCATTAAGTAGCAATCAAATCTGAATTACTAGAAGTATAGTGGGCTCAACAGAGGCACAAAAATCTCACTCTATTAGACAACCAAAGGCTCAAGGCTCCATACCACACACAGTTGTATCAGGCTTGACTAACCAAGGCCTTTAATAGAAAAGTAAAACACAAAAGTATGAAAATGGGAGACTGGGTGCTAAAGAAAATAAGATAGAATGTTTTGAACCCTAGAGGGAAATTCAAACCAAACTAGAAAGGTCCATACTTGGTCAAACATGTCCTATAAAAAGGAGCCATCAAGCTGATGAATTTTTAAGGCAATGAATTCTCTGAACTTATCAATATAGACTGCCTAAAGAAGTACCACATCTAAGGCACAAAAAAAAAGAAAAAAAAATCATCCTACTAAGTTAAAACCTAAAAATGACAGCTCAGGAAAAAATTAAGGAAAGAGAGAAAATACTTAACTAGAAAAACTGAGAAGGCTAGTTAAGGATAGGGGTAACCTCAAATTCAAAATTTTGATGAATGCAACTGTGCTTTTCTTAAATGATTACAGTGAAATGAGAATGATTGCCAATTTATACAAAATGTCTTTGAAAAGTGTAACACATTTTATCATTATGAATTGTATCAAGCATGCTTTGCATCTTTTTTCATTACATGACTATGGTTCTTACCATCCTCTCTAAGCTCACTCCTTAAGATTAGCCACTATTGTATAGTAAAAAAAAGAAGCCCAACTAGGTGTGAAAATCTCCAAAAGAGACACCTTAGGCAAAAAAGAGAAGAAAAAGAAAACACAACAAAGTACGAAAAGCTCCAAAAGGAGACACCTTAAGTAAAAAAGGGAAGAAAGGCGGATGATAGTAATGGCATCATCATCAATTATGCATAGCAGTAAGCATATATAGTCATCATAGTGCAATCATTATACAACATCCGAGACAAACACCCAAATACAACACCCAGAGTCCAAACCCTCAGGAAAATGATACAATAAAGCAATCTACAGACTAAAAGTCCTACACCTATCTCCTAAAATAACTACATCAACCACAGCTACCATCAAAAGCAAGCAATGGTCCTGCTCAAGCATCCCCCTCATTTGATCCTGGCTCATCGTCGTTCATTGCAAGGGACGATGCTGTCACGATAAGTTGCATGCTCCCACTCCTATTCACGACTAGCAAGATTGCTCAACCTGCATTACACATTGCATATCATACACTCATATATAAAATATGTGCATAAAATAAACATGTACAATAAAGAAGCATACCATCTGAGTGGTGGCAAACTCCAAAAAGCACTGTTGCGCAGTCCCTGCAACAGTATACCAGTACTGGCCAGAGGAGACAGGAATCTGCAAAAGCAAGCAAACAAGTCAATTACCACTCACTAGATAAATGAAACAAAGGTAAGAATGAGAAAAGAACACGAACATGGGTAGCATTAGCAAGAGCAACCCGACTAAGGAAAGCCAAGTCTAGGTAAATTGAAGCTCACTGCTCTACCAAGGATATTCTTCCTAAGTAAGAAAAAGATGACTGAACTATCAAATCCCCAAGGATAGTGTATTTAAAAGCCATACCACTAGCATGAGCTATCACCTCAATGCGGAGTGTGCCCTCATCATCCTCAAAGTGGGATCTAGATCTCCTCTAGTATTGCTACAGATAAGCTCTCATAATCCATGTCAATTATAATTTATTACTAATAAAGTTTGCTACATGCTTGCACTAAAATAAGAATAAAAGCTTACCGAATCAGAAGAAGAAACTCTCAACAACCCATATGATGGCTTGGCCCTCGAACCTGAAGGATGAGATGCATCTACTAGAGAAGGTAAAGGAGAAGAAAAGGTCCCAGTAACTATAGCATCAATTAGTTGAGGGATCAATACATCAGCATAAGGCAAACCCTCACTCTCCAAGAGGCTCTTAAAGGGGAATCCTATCATAATAGTAGCAAGATCATTGTCGTGGAGCTTATTACCCCAGAATATGTCCCTAGAGGGAGGAATGAGAACTCTCCTCATGTATAGGCCATCCCACCAATAATGGACTCACTTGCCTAAATACCATACCCTGCCGACGAGGCCAGAAAGCAACACTTGTCTTTATCAGCTGCCATGCAACCACTATCTCTGTCATCTAGTGAGATCTTATCACCCACCAATAAAGAAAGATATGCTCAAAGGGCAGCAATAAACAAACAATCCTTAAGAAAGGAATAACCAACACAACATGAATTAGACATACCTAATCAAAGGAAAGCTTCCTCATATGGTCCCAAGCTATAGTGCAATCCTTAATCAAATTAGTAGTCTTCCTGATCTAGTGAGAATAATGAGGGAAGCCATCCTCCTGGAAATGCTTGATGGATGGATGGGGGAGAATCCCGAACTCATATGCCTAGATTTGTCAAAATCATAGGGTCAGAAATAACAAACCAAAAGCAAAAGAACAGACAACAGAACTCCTACTCACGTCTAGCATGAACAAGCATCCGCAGATCCTTAAGCCCCTCAACATGCTGCGTCTAGCCCTAAGTACATATGAGCAAAGGCAGCAGTGCCCCAATAATACCTTGGCAAGCCATCCAGGTCCCTAAAGATAGGTAGCAATGACAGATCACCCGTACTAGAAGGATTCAAGAAAATAATAGCACTCAGTAAATAAAATAAAAAGTAGCAGGCCAGCTGCTCTATTAAAACAAGATTATCATCATATAAAGCCCGTCCAAAAGAAACAAACTTTGTGTACCAAGCAAAATACGGACAACCAAACTTCATAGGAGTGACTACCATATGCAAATCCCTCATGAAACACCTCCTCGCCATAGTAGTGGAACACTCCTCATCACTAAAAGGAATGGACTCTCCAGAAAAGCTCAAGCGCATGATAGCGGCAAAGTCCAATGAGGTAATAATCATCTCCCCGACAGGCAGATAGAAAGTATACATCATGTCCATCCACCGCTCTATTAATGCATACATAGCAATCTGACTCAATGCATATGAGTCATAAAATAATATAACAATTACTCCATCAAAGCCCTTCCCGGAAACCATCTACTTTACGCATATTGGGAGACCCTGATAGTACATACTAACCCTATTGAAACTACCAGGAAGCACAGTGACATACCTATGGGGCTATAAATAAGAGGTACGCTATCAAACATTTGTACAACTACTAAATACTAACACATCTTTCTCTATCACTCAAATAGGATCAAAATAGTAACAAAGGAAAAACATCACGGTAAGCAAATAGTCACAAAAAAATAAAGCAAGAGCTATCAACCATAAGCATTTACAATAAAGCTAGACAGAAAATTACAGTAAGAGCTATATAGCTACAACTATAACAACTTCATACAATAATAAAAAATAGTAAAAATAATCAATGAATAAGCTTTAGAAAATAAAGGCAAAGAGCGACCTACCTCACAACGATGATGCACCCAAGCATAAGTCTCTAAACTATGAATAATAAGGATCGGATCTCCCTAAGAAAGTCTAGAAGGTTGAGAACTCTAACCACCAAATGTGCCAGTCCTAACTACGAACGTCCCAGCTCCAGTGGCCTCTGTAAAGTCACCCCTAAGATCAACATCAACATCAATAAAAATGTCCTCCAAACCCTCATGGATGTTGGGAAACTCCATCTTATGCAAAAGAAAATAGAAATACATAACTAAAAATAGAGCAGAAAGCACTCAAAATATGAAAAGGGTCAAGAAAAGTTAGAGAACACTCAAAGAAGTCTAGACAAAGCCTCCCAAAACCTCTAAAATAGCCACTTAAATAATCATGGAGGGGGGGACTTGCGTGACCATGCAAAAGTGCTTGACCACGTGCAAAAGCGCGTGATCACATGGTCCTTACACATAGTCACGCATACTTCCCCCTTCCACGTGCTCTTCTGTGGTTTTATGTGCATTTTGAGACTTTGCACACTCACTATTACAGTCTTAAACTTCCATTTGAGCATAAGATATGCACCAAACTGATATAAAAGTACACTGGTAAGGACTTCATCTATTTAAAGACACTGTGCGTGCACCACTTTTTTTAGAAAACTCAACATCTTACAAAAGAAGAAGAGTAAGAAAAATTCACTGTAAGAGTATCTTACTCTAAATCATTAAAATCACATCCTCAATATGATAAATCACCGCATCATTACTGCATCATCGCTGCATCATTACTACATCACTACTGCACCACTATTGCATCATCACCACTATCTCATTCATTGCTTAGAAGTTTTCATATTGCTTAGCAGCATCCTCACACCACTTAAAAGCACCCTCTCATCGCTTAGAAGAATTCAAATTGCTTAAAGGCTCTTTCATTATTTAAAAGCACTTTCACTGCTTACAAGCATCTTCTCATTACTTAGAAGCACTATCACATTGCTTAAAAGCACTATCACATTGCTTAGAAGCATTCACATTGCTTAGAAGCACTCTCACATTGCTTAGAAGCACTCTCACATTGCTTAGAAGCATTCATATTACTTAAAAGTAATTTCATTACTTAAAAGCACTTTCACTATTTAGAAGCATCTTTTCATTGCGTAGAAGCACTTTCACTGCTTAGAAGCATCTCCTCATTGCGTAGAAGCATCCTCAAATTGCTTAGGAGCATTCTCACATTACTTAGGAGCATTTGAATTGCTTAGAAGCATCTTCTCATTGCTTAAAAGCATCTTCACATTGCTTAAAAGCACTATAACATTGCTTAGAAGCATTCACATTGCTCAGGAGCACTCTCACATTGCTTAGGATCATTCACATTACTTGAAAGCATATTCTCATTGCTTAGAAGCATCCTCATATTGCTTAAAAGCACTATCACATCGCTTATAGACATTTATATTGCTTAGAAGCATTATCACATTGCTTAGAAGCATTCACATTGCTTAGGAGCACTCTCACATTGCTTAGGAGAATTCACATTGTTGAAAGCATCTTCTCATGCTTAGAAGCATCCTCACATTACTTGGAAGCATCCTCACACTATTTAGGAGCATTCCCATCTTCATTTATGTGACACATAAGAAGGTTATAGTCATATGATCATTCGCGTGACACCTAAGAAGGTTATAGTCGCATGATTCATTCACATGACACCTAGAAAGGTTATAGTCGCATTCGTATTTTTTTTAGTAGCATGTTCATTCGCATGACACCAAAGAAGGTTACAGTCGTAATGTTCATTCGCGTGACACCTAAGAAGGTTATAGTCATGACACCTAAAAAGGTTATAGTCACATGTTTATTTGCATGACACGTAAGAAGGTTATAATCACATGTTCATTTGCATGACACCTAAGAATGTTATAGTTGCATATGCATTTTGCTTAGTAGCATGTTCATTCGTGTGATACTTAAGAAGGTTATAGTCCCATATGCATTTTGCTTAATAGTATATTCATTTGTGTGACACATAAGAAGGTTATAGTCGCATCTGCCTTTTGCTTAGTAGCATCCTCATTCACGTGACACCTAAGAAGGTTATAATCATATGTTCATTTATGTGACACTTAAGAAGGTTATAATCATATGTTCATTTATATGACACTTAAGAAGGTTATAGTCACATGTTCATTCAAGTAACACCTAAGAAGGTTGTAGTCGCATGTTCATTTGCATGACACCTAAGAAGGTTATAGTCATATAATCATTCACGTGACACCTAAAAAGTTTATAGTCGCATCCGCATTTTGCTTAATAGCATCCTCATTTACGTGGCACCTAAAAAGGTTATAGTCACTTATGCACTCTACACTTTGCATTAATCACAGGTTTGCATATGTCCTAAAATAGCACCTTACATGATGACCAAGTCACAAATTAACAACAACAAACAAAACATGACATCAGCAGTCAAATCTTAATGAGACGTTTAGAAGTAACCCACAAGTAAGTACCTCTCTCCCTACTAAAATGTTTTTGCATCTTTGCATTTGCTTCATGTGTATTGGCACTAGCACTAGGTGGCTATATAACATACGTGAAGCATGGGGAAATTGTCATACCTCAAATTTGACTATCCCCAGAAAGGTCTAATAATGAATTGAATCCCCGAGATGACTAGAGTCTACTCATTCATAACACCTCTGAAGTGTGCAACCTTAAAACACCCAACCGATCCCACCAGTATGTAAAATCAATCATCGAGTTATTAAGTTGTGCTCCAACCTTATGAAATATTAATTATTAGAATAACGAGAGGTTTATTTTGAGAAAACTCCTCTTAGAAAACTCAGCTCATCGAGCTGGTGCATATTTCGTTAGATCGAGACCCAGCTTTATGAAAAAATGGAAATTGATTTTGATAAAACAGACTTTGAGAACATGTCTGGAGGGCTCCAAAACCTTCAAAAGTGGTCCCAGATTGGTCTAACATAACCTACATATCAGTGCGTATCACTCAGAAGTTGATGTACTAAAATCAAAGCTGAATTTTGCAAAACATACTCCTGAAACGCGTCTGGAAGGCCCAAAAACCCTAGAGACCAACCTCAAAATAGTGCACGTAGAACTAAGAAGAGTGCATAGAGCATCAAAGTATGCGTAGAACCCGTAAAGAGCGTATAGATCATCGAATGGTGTGAAAACGCGCACACTGTGCGTGGTCACACGCACTTGGTATGGCCACGCACAAAAATACACTTACAAGCATATGACCACGCCTACACCACACCATTCTACATATTTTTTCCTATAAATAGACCCCTCTACACCTTATTTTGAAGGGGGGAAGCAAGTGAAGACACATACACACTCAAGAGTCCATCTGATCGAAAGCGGGAAAAATCCTTTCCCATACAGTTTTTGCTCTCCCACAGCTTTTCCTTTAGGTTGTTAGATCCTTTTTTTCCACTAAACCCAGCCTTATCTTTGTCAAAGCACACTTCAAAGGTATGCAATCTAGCATCATTCTGCTGTCATTTTGAACCTCTCGACGAGGAAAGCTTGATAATTTCTCGAAGCTAGAGCTTCAAAGTTCACATAAGCTAAGTCGAGTCTAAGGACCACACAATCATTTTAACACGTTTACTTTACCTGCACTGCATTTTATTTTATTGTCACTAGCATTTAGGAATATTGTTGTGCTTGTGTGATGAGACTAACAAACTTGCATGCTACATGAATAATATATGCATTTTTATGCTCATTTTACATCATCATTCTACATCCTCTATTTCCAAAGTCATGAAATCGCATCGTAAATATCAATAACGTGAAAAAATTTCATGTCTTAGAATAGAGTCATCATGCTCTCGGTCTAATGATGACCTCATGCATCTTTTATACTATCATCATTCATCATCATAGCATAAATAATCACTAGAGTAAATAATCACTGGAAGCATGATCATCTTATCATTCATCAAATAAGTTGTGTAAATGGTCGTGTTACCTTTACATATCAATCATATTAGATTTACTTTTCTACAATCTTCTTCTTTTCATATGTATTTTATCAGGAAAGCGATGTAATAAAATCCTCAGCTTTATTATCCTAGATTTTTTGTTGTATTGTGTGAATGCTATATAAACTATCATCACCGAAACTAGGGTGTTGTGGTAGCTATACATCGAATATTATATAATGAGAAATAGTCAAAAAGTATATATGATCTCCTGAACCCGGAAATCTCTGCTAGGGAAAATACTCGCTGAGTGACCCGATATTGTCCCTTTCTTCTTCTGATTTTCTAAAAGTCGGGTGGTGACTCCATAAAAACAAAAGCATCTCATCCCCCCAAGACTAATCATTTGTCCCTATTTGATAAAGTTGTCATGTCCCTTGGAAACAAAAAAATCAACTCAAAAAAAAAAAAGCAATGTTGCTCACACCATTAAAATTTCAATTCTTTTATTTTAACATTATATCTTATTAAGTCCTTGTAAAATATATAATTTACTCCCTATATTTTTTAATTTTACTAAATAAATCCTCAAAAGTTTAATTTTTTACTAGTTAAATCCTTATTTTTTACTTTTCTATCTTAATTATTAAAATCTTAAAAGACATATTCTTTCATTAATTTTTTCTCATATAGTTATAATATAGGTCATTTATTTATAATAAATTTATATTAATAAAAGATATATGTACAATATTAAAAAATAATTTAAAAATATGTATAATAGAAATCGAAATTAAATATATATGATAAATATTTTTTTATCTATTTTGATATAACATATTTTAATAATCATCAACATTTATATACCTAATTAATAAATTTGTAATTTCATTAATTTTTTTCACTAAAGTAATCTAATAAAACTATGAAGAATCTACATCATTATTTTTAAAAATTATTTTCTTATCTAATTTAGCTTTAAGGCATTTAATTATAATTTGAAACTTTTAATTTTGATGAATTAAGACTTCTATATAAATCATTCGCTTATAAAAATGTTAAATGATGATATATATATTTTCCTATTTTGGCTAATTAATAGATAGATCTAATAAATAAAAGCATGTGTCTCTTAATTATATGCATGAATTATTGTAGCTTTAACGTCAGATGAATTATAAAAAATTTGGTTAATACAATTTTTTATTTATTAAATTTATATTTTAATTAATGATGGTCTAAAATTTAAATTTATGTGTTTAAAAGTTGTATTAGTTACATATTTAATTAGAATGTTAAATTATTGAAATCACAAATTTATTAATTTTCTATACAAATACTAATAACTAGTTAAAATATTTTTGAATAAAAAATATAAAATTTTTTGTCATTTATATATTTAAATTAAATTTGTATTATACATATTTTTAAAAATCATACACAATTTTATCAATAGAAATTTATTAGAAATTGATAATCTATATTTTTAACTAGATAAAAAAAAAAGAATATGCATTTTAAGATTTTAACAATCAACTTAAACAATTTTAAATAAGGATTTGATTGACTAAAAATAAAAATTGTAAGGATTTAAATAGTGTAATTTAAAAATATAGGGATTCAATTATATATTTTGTAAGGACTAAATTGGATGTAGTTTTAAATATAGGAACTAAAATTTTGATAAAGAGATTCAATGCATAAGAAAATAAAAGTATAAACACTTAACGAAGAAAAAAATAAAAGTATAGAAATCACATAGAGCAAAATTGAAATATAGGATTAAAAAACTCAAAAAGTTAAGGGACCAAAAATATGGTTTTCCTTTTCAATTACACCCTAAGCTATACCCTTTATAATTTCCCAATCCCTCATTCTACCGTTAGGGATTTCCTAATTCCAATCTTGAAAAGACAAAGTTTGCAGCTCAAAGGAAGCATAGTCAGGGCAATGTTTTCCAAGGGCACATAAGGAGAAGGGTCTGCGGTTGTAGAAATGACTGTCTTCATCTGATGGAAGGAGAAATAGAAGTGAAAGAAGATGAACGAAGGAAGAAGCAACTGTTGGCAGGTTTTATAAAATTGGCTTCCAAATTGAAAAATAAAGAAGCAATTGTTGGCAGGTGCACAATGCACTTTAAAAAGCTAAGCAAAATCAAGAAAATAGTGCGTTATTCCACACTTTCTTGATTTTCGCAGCACTTGCTCTCCTCCTCCTCCTCCTCCTCCTTCTTGAATTGAAAATTCAAAACCTGTAAAAAAATGTCAATCGTTGCTATAAATAAGCAAAGAGGAAGCAGCAGCAACTTCTCTTTACTCTTTTGAACCAAAACTTCTCTTTCTTCCCTTATCATCATCATCGTCATCTTTTGCCTTCATTTCGTGGATAATATTTTCAATATCTTGAGACCTATGTGGACTGGAAGGAAATCCAAAGGATCATGTGTTTCGAGAAGTACTTAATAGAGCTGAAGAGGAGGATGTGTTGGTTTATATTAATGATGATAATATGCTTTTATATAAGTTGTAATTACCCAGGATTTTAAACAAAATAATATTATTTTGAGATATTAAGTATTAATAATATTTTAAATTTCTATGTATTATGATTATTTTATTGAGATTTAAAAGTTAGTTATTGTTAAGTATTAATTATTTGTTTAATAATATTATTATATTATAATTGTTTGTGACTAGTATTCGTTATTTTACGATAAATATTTTCTTACGTAAAATCATTTATTTAGAAGTTTTATTATTTAAAAATATATTAAAGTTATTATCATTACTATTATTATTATTATTACTATTACTATTATTATAATGTTTTTTTTTATTTATCATTTTAGTGTGCATGTGTGTTATTATTATTATTATTATTATTATTATTAGTGTGTGTCATGTGTATATATATATATATATATATAAAAGTAACAAGTGGTTAACGTTAATATATATATATATATAAGAAAAAGTTAGTCAAAAGCATTACAACAGGTCAACTTATTATTTCTTCTTCCCCACCACATATTCTTTTCTTCTTCCTCCTTGCGTGATTCAGCATCTACCAGCACCACCCGAACCTCCATCAACCACCACCTACCACCCTTGAACCTCACCATCACCTTCTCTTCTTCTCTTCTCCATTTTTGCTATTGACAGAGCCTCCACTTCTCGGTTTTCCGGTGTAGGCAACATCTCCTTCTTACAACACCGGCGACATTTTCCGATGGTGAGCTCGATAAACTCCTTATGATCCGGGCTAGTTGATTCTTAGGTCACCTTGAATTAGAAATGTCCAATAACTATTTTATCTTCAAGTTTAAGTTTATGTCAATTTTGGTTTTCTTTTTTTAAAGTTTGATTGCTTGAGTTTTAGATTAATTTCCTTTAAAAATGTTGATTTTAGTAGCTTTAGCTTCTCAAAAATATTTTTTGTGTATTTTTTTTGAATTAATTTGAATTTTGGGTCAATTTTGATTATTTTAATATTAAATATTGAATTTTCGATAATTATGTTAATTAATTATTTTTAATGGAAATTTGATTAATATAGTATTGTTAATTTAAGTTGTTAATTTTAGTAGTGAGAAAATAATTTTTAGAAATTTTATATAATTTTTGGGCATATAAAGTTTATTATGTGATTTATACATTTTGTGTAGAAATTATGATAAATTGTGTTATTAATTTAAATTATTAGTTTTGAAAATGAGAAAATGGATTTTCACAAATTTTTAGTAATTTTGGTTAATTTTTAGATAATATTTTGTATTATGTAAATATTGGATTAATAGGTTAACTATGTGTTTTTGTTGAAATTATGGTTAAATTACATGTTTTAAATGATTTTGAAATAATAATTGGTATTAAAATAAATTTCACAAATTATTTACTATTTTTAACTAATTAATATTAATTTTCAAAAATTATATTTAAATAATAAAATTATATGCTATTTTTGTGATTAAATAGGTTTTTAACTAATTTTATTATATAATTAAACTATTTAAGTAAGTAAATGTGAATTTTAACTATTTTATGTTGAATAATTGTAAAATTGAATTTTTATAAATATTATATAATATTTGAGATTTTATTAGTTAATTTGTGTTAATTATGGAATACTATGTAAATGATAAATTTATTTATTATTTTAAGCTTAAATGGGTATTTTATTATTTTTATGATATTAAATTGTGATTTTAATAATTATTTGCAATTTATGTTAGTTTAATTGTAAAATGGAAATTTTATTCCATTTATGAATTTTATTAGCAAATATTATTTAAAAACTAGAATATTATGATTTAGTTGAAAAATAAAGATTTTTAATATTTTTATAGATTTTTGATGATTTTTATTATTTTATTATTAATATTGTTCGTTTGTGTATTGTGAATCTCGGTTGGCAATTTTTGTAGTTCAGGGTCCCAACCTGAGGTATTGTGCTATTGTGTTTTTAGAAGTATATTTTTTGTGTAGAATCGGCCATATTTTTATAGGAAAACATCCATTTTACAAAGGAGACTATGCCAAATTTTTGATAGATTTTTCATAAAACATGACAACCGGTCCGAGTCTAGTTTTGAAATTTCGATTAAAACGTGTCTTAGATAGAGTCTCTTTTAGACATATAAGTTAGGAATTTATTATGATTTATTTTCTAGTTGCGTCGAGAATAAGGCTTATCGGACCGGGCCCGTCGAGCCAGTGTTAAGAAATGCAAACTTGTGAGTTATTATCTTATATATGCATTGCATATAGAATGCATAAAAATTAGCATCCATGAATTTTATAATGAAATTGAATATGAATATTTCTTTAAATGTAAAATATATTTTTGGTATACTTTTAGTATATTTACGGTATACTTATGGTTTATTTTGGTATATATGTGGCTTATATATTTGGAATATTTTTAGTATATCTCCAATGTAAAATTGGTATATTTTCTACATATGATGTGTATATTTTGCTATGGATGGATGCTATTACATTTAAATAATGCATTTTCATTATTTTAATAATTATTAAGTTTATTTGAAGGATAGCAATAGACCATATTGCCTAGTGGGCTCCACTAGAACTATGTGCACACCAATACATTAGAATGTTAGGAGTAATATCATGAGATTATTTGATGAGAGATTTGATTGATATTGATCATTGTGATATTGTGATGAGAGTAGTGTAATTACTGAAGCTTGGTGGACCTAGTGTCTCGGGGCTAATCATACTAACAGTGAGACTGCTGGAGTTCGGTTGACTTAGTGTCTTGGGACCAGTCTACTATCAAAAAATGGATAAGAGATATATATTGGAATTAAGTAAGCCTGTATAGCGAGTGAGAAATTGTGATCGAGGTTGCGAATTGTTAGGGTTCTGCTTCAATACTTCAACCAAAAATAAAATGTTTTATGCATTTATTATTATTAAAAAGAGATTTCAACATCTATATGAATTGTTTATATATATATATATATATATATGTATATATATATATATTAAATACTGATGTTTGACTGCATATGACATTAGGAGGTGCATGTATATATAATATAATAATTCAATCAATAAGAATATAATAATTCAATCAATGAGGTTTGACCCCTCTCAATTATTTTTTTCAGGAGATCTTCTATTGTCAGACCTTAGTAGTAGAGCTATTCATCGGTGTTCTTCTTATCATGACCCAAACTAGGAGTTATGACTGACGCTAGGGAACAAGAATTCTTTTGAATCCGAAACCCGTAGCAAGCCTTAGAAATAAAATCATACAATAAATAAATAAAAAGTACAACTGAATTAAATTTTTTTTCGAATCAATATATGAAAATGAATGCTCAATATCTTTTCGTAAATAAATATAGATTCATACAGTGTTCAAATACAACTCTCTGAGTATTAAATATCAAATAAAATAATACTCTTCTAATACAATAACACTACTACTGTAGTTTTTAGAATACAAATCAGAAGTCAAAATATACATTTATATAAAATAGTCAGAACGGAAGAACACCGACAAACAACTCTACTACTAAAGTCTGACGATATAGGATTTTCTAAAAAAAATAATTGAGGGGGTCAGAGCTCACTAAGTGAATTATTATACTATATATACATGCAATCTACACCATATCCAATCAAGCATTCATATATATATATATATATATATATATATATATATATATATGTATTCACACATTTCACACAAATGCCAAACTCTGCTTTTATAAATATAATAAATGCGGAAAACATTTATTTTAATACATGAAGGATCAAATAGAACCCTATTAATCGCAACCTTAATCAACCATATCATCACTCTAGCCATACAGACTCACTTAAATCCAAATAGATCACTTATTCCATTTTGGACAGTAGACTGGCCCCGAGACACTAAGTCAATCGAGCTCCCGCAGTTTAACTGTCAGTGTAATTGGCCCTGAGAAATTTGGTCAACCGAGCTCTCGCAATCACACTATCAATCATAGCACATCTCAAATCATAAATCAATCATATCATCAATCTCAATCAAATCATAGTTACCACAAGTAATTCCTCACTCAAACCTAAATCTATTGCACTGGTACATACACGGTCCTAGTGATGCCCACTAGGTAGCACATTCTATTGATATCCTTCATTTAAAATAAATCATCCATTCAAAAAGTAAATAGTGTAGAATGACATTCATAATAGTATAATAAACCATATATATACCAGAAATATACCCAAATTAAACCATGTATATTTCGGGTATATATATGTCAAATGAAACATGAAATATACCAAAATAATCCATGAATATACTTAAAAACAATTTAAGTATAAATTAATAAAATAACATGCATTTACTTAGGAATATACCTAAAATATATTAAAATATACCTAAAGTATACTAATCATTTAGTAAAATAATTATGAATAAATATACATTTAAAACATGTATTTAGTTTGACATGTATCCAAAAATATACTAAAAATAAAGCTAATTATCTAGCATGCATAAACCAAGAATAAACCCTAAATATACCAATGATATAGTAAATGTATATAAAAAATATGCAAACATATATACCAAGATATACTAAAAATAAGCTGAAAATATACAAAATCATATTATAATTTAAATTTACTTTTAAAAACATGTAATGAAAATGAAAATCTTATGTCATGCATCCTATATGCAATACATATATATACAGTATAATAACTCATAGGTGTGTGCTCATTGAGACTGGTCTGACGAGCTCAGTCCATTAGGCCTCAGCCTCGGCGCAACTAAACAATAAAAATAATCACGAAAAATCAGAATAAATTTCTAACTCTACGCTTTTAGGAATACTATAGAAAGACTCAATTAAAAATTCAAAACTAGAATCTGATCGGTTGTCATGTTTTACGAGAAATCTACTAAAATGTCACGACCTGAACCTGAGGGCACGTGACCGGCACTAGGGAATGGGTAAGCATAAGGCCCCCGAAACCCGTAGTAAGCCTAAAGGAAAAGAAAATAAAACCATTCATATTTTAAACTTTACTTTAAAACAGAACACATTATCAAATTGATTTTTCTCAGGATATAAAATTTCAACTGCTTAAATAATAATGTGCTTCAACATCTCATATTATAAATTGAACTTAAATCTTATACATAAGCGTGGTTTACACAAATGAATTACATAATTATGTTTAAACCATACAAATCTTTAATACATATACTACTGCAACAACCTAGATTAACACACAGTACAACTTACAATGACCTACATAAAATTGCCGGTGAAGAAGAAACCCGGCGTGGAGGTAGTCTGAGGTCGAACTCCCAAGCTCCTGAGAAAAATAAATTGAGGGGAATCAGACCTCACCGAGTAAGTCAATAAAAAGAGCTGTACGGTTTGAAAACCTTTTTGAAAACTATATATGTTTATAGCGAAAATAATTTAATATATATATTTATAACTTTTGAAAAATCTAGGTAGAACCCTAAACCCAACAATCTACATGGCCAACTGGGCCCACTTATTCCAACTAGACTACCGATCCCCGAGAGCAAGGGCATCAACCGAGGCACCAAGCCGTAGCCATTCACTTAATCCAAATATATGGCACTGGCGGTCCCCGAGAGCTAAGGCATCAACCGAGGCACCCATCCCAGTCCATTATTGACTTTTCAATCACTGGCTGTCCCCGAGAGCTAAGGCTTCTACCGAGGCACCCGTCCCAGTTTAACATTCACCAATCATATATATTATGGATCCATCTCTCAATCTCTACCATGTGCACATAGTCCTGGTGAAGCCCACCAGGTAGCCCGATCTACCAAAATTTCTCAAAATCGATTTTAAATAAATAAAATGCATATAAATCTTAAATAGCAACATTAAATTAAATAAACCATATAATCAATACTAAAATATGAGCGCAGGCATTTGTTAATTAAAACACACGCACATATCATTCTATCGACTTACAGGATGAATGCGAAGGCTGACGACCACGCGTCTGCCTCGGTCTCACAGCTTCTGCTCCGATATGCTCTAAAAGAAAAATAATGAATTGACTTTTAAAATATGACTAAGGAATCGAAATCAGAAATCAACAAAATAATAAAATTCCAGATTGACTCGAGGAAAACCGAACGAGACTCGACAAACAAGATTTAACCTAACTAACGGTAGGAATTTTATGAGTATCACGTTTTACGAGAAAATCTACCAAAATTTCGACAGAGTCTCCTCTGTAAAACGGACATCTCTCTACCAAAGGTAGAGCCAGACCTGCATAGAAAATGCACTTCCAATATACACAACCATTCACACTCGAGTCAGGCTCTCAAAACTACAATTTGCCCCGACCGAAATCATAACTCAATTATTCAAAAGTAAACAATTAAATTTGTATTCCATCCCCAACAATTATAATTATAATTATTATCCAAAATAAAACCTTTGTATTGTATTATATGAATATATATATATATATTGGAAATTGGACATTTAAGATTTTACACTACTTAGGAAATTATATCAATTAATTTATAAAATTTATCTAAACCCTTTAAATATTAATAAACTAATTAAAATATATTTATATATCATACTTAGTGTAAAATTATATTTTTACCCCTAGAATATATAAATTACATAATGTGCTATATATACTAAAAATTTTCCTTAAAATTCTTTAATCATGCCAAAAATTTATTTTCTTAAAATAAACCTCCCTAATATAATTAAAATATTTGATCAACCAAAAATTTTCTCCCAAAAATTATTATTTAAACAAAAAATCAAATTTGGCATAAACTCAAATATAATTATAAAAATAGTATAAAAATCTCAAAAATTATAATTTGAGTTCTAAAATTTATAATATTCACTAATAACCTCAATTATTGAAATTCCATAATTTTTAACCATAATTTTCGAAATTAGCTTAATTATTAAATTTTGGCATAAAGTATAGAAATTCCTAAAAATTGTATAATATTCTAAAAAATTTATTTTCTTTACCCTAAAATTTATATCAACTCATAATAACACCAAAATACCAAATATTATTATTATTTATTATTTTTATAATTAATTCCCAAAAATTCCTAAAATATTATTAAAATATTCAAAAGTTCACCAAAAATCAAAATAAATTCCAAAAATTATACAAAAATTCCTAGAGGTAGATTGAGCTACTAGGAATCACATTTGTAAAGGGAGTTTGCATGAATCAAGCTATATCAAGTTAAAAAAAATTCGAAACCCTAAGGTTCACAAACTGAAAATCAACCAAAACTCAATCAATTCATAACCAAAGCTTAAAAAGCTTAGAATGAGCCTCACCGATGCAAGGGGAGGAGATTGGCACCGGAATGGAGGAAAATGGTGGTCGGATGAAGCTTGGGTGAGTTTGGAGCAAACTCTCGGCTTCTCTCTTCCAGCGGCTTCCGGCGGCTCTGCAGGTGACCGGAGGCGAGGGAGAAGGAAGAGGAAGCAGCAGACAGCAGCCGGAGGTGGGGGAGGCGCAGTGATGGTGGTGGTCGAGGGCGTCGCGCGGATAGGGGAGAGGGAGGAGCTTCGGCTCTGTTTTTCTTTTGCTTTAAATATATATATATATATATATATATATATATATATATATATATATATATATATATATATATATATATATATATATATATATATACATACATACTCATACATATAATTAGATATACATATACATAGATATTATATACATATATACACTTAACCTACTAATATACATACACATATAATATAATAATTAAACCTTACATCTATATTTATAAATATACATATATGCATATATTTATAAATATATATATTCATATATTTATTTGTTTATAGACATACATGTTGCTAATAACTTTAATATAATTTAAAATAACACTAATAGTGATAATGAAAATAATAATAATAATCACGATAATAATAATTATAAAATAAATAAATATAATATGATGGAAAAATAAAAATTTATAGTATAATTTGATAAAATAAAATAAATACATAAATAAAAAAAATACCCCTATTTATTTAAGTAATATGTAGGGTATTACAATCTCCCCTCCTTATACAAATTCGTCCTCGAATTCAAGAAAAGAAAGAAAAGAGGAATTACAAGGCTAAGAAGGAAAGAGATACGGGAACGAAACTCGCATCTCGGCTTCAGTTTCCCAAGTGCAATCCTCTGCAGAATGGTTACTCCATAACACCTTCACCATCGATATCTCCTTAGTCCACAGCTGTCGGATTTTGTGATCCACAATCGCCATCGGGTACTCCTCATAAGTCAAATCATCGCTAAGCTCTACGGCTTGAGGTTGCAACACGTGAGACGGATCAGGGACGTATTTTCTCAGCATGGACACATGAAATATAAGATGGATTCTCGATAGCTCTGGTGGTAACACCAACCTATACGCCACTTCACCTACTCTAGACTGAATCTCAAACGGTCCAACGTATTTGGGAGCTAGCTTACCTTTCTTGCCAAATCTCATAACTCCTTTCATTGGAGACACCTTCAGGAACACCATGTCTCTAACCATGAAGGATAAATCCTTCCTCCTAGGGTCAACGTAGCTCTTCTGTCTACTAAAGGCTGTCTTCAATCGCTGCTAAATAATGGGGACTTTCTCTGAAGTGATCTGCACTAACTCTGGTCCCGTTAACTGCCTCTCACCAATCTCCCAACACAAAGGTGATATACACTTCCTACCATATAGTGCCTCATACGGAGCCATCTCGATGCTAGCATGATAGCTGTTATTATAAGCAAACTCAATCAATGGCAAATGTGAATCCCATTGTCCTCCAAAATCCATTACACACATCCTTAGCATATCTTCTAACGTCTGGATGGTCCTTTCTGACTGACCATCCATCTAAGGGTGGAAGGCCGTACTGAAATCCAATCTGGTACCCAAGGCCTTGTGTAATTCTTGCCAAAAGACTGAGGTAAAGGTGGCTCCTCTATCCGACACTATGCTCACAAGTACTCCATGTAGACAAACAATCCTATTAACATAAAGTCTTGCCAGTCTATCAGTAGAGTACGTCTTCTTTATAGGCAGAAAGTGTGCTGATTTAGTCAACCTGTCAACAATCACCTAAATAGCGTCATAACCTCCAGTAGTTCGAGGTAGCCCAGTCACGAAATCCATGGCTATCATATCCCATTTCCATTCAGGAATTGGCATGGGTTGCAACAGTCCCGAGGGTCTCTGATGTTCAAGCTTTACTTGCTGGTAAGTCAGGCACCTGGATACAAACTCTGCAATGTCCTTCTTCATTCCATTCCATCAATATGTATCCTTCAAGTTATGATACATCTTGGTAGAACCCGGATGAACACTATATGCAGAAAAATGTGCTTCTTCCATAATCTCCTTCCTCAAGTCATCAACATCTGGCACACAAATCCTAGTGCCCAACCGCAATATACCTTCCCTGTTAATCATAAAGTCCTGTGACTGCCCTTGTTGCACTTCATACATGATTCTCTACAACTGGGGGTCTCTGCTCTGAGCTGCCTTAACCTGATCCAAGTATACTGATCGTACACTGAATTGAGCTAAAAGGCACTTTTGGGTAACCTTCATCTACAATCCCTGATCAATCAATCCATGCAACTCCTTGATAATGGGCCTTCTCTCCATGCTAATATGGGCAAGGCTGCCTGCTGATTTTCTACTCAAGGCATCTGCAACAACATTCGCCTTGCCTGGATGGTATAAAATGGAGCAATTATAATCCTTAAGGAGTTCCATCCATCTCCTCTGCCTCAGATTCAAGTCCTTCTGCTGGAAAATATATTTCAAGCTCTTGTGATCAGTGTATATCTCACACGTCACTCCATACAAATAATGCCTCCATATTTTCAAAGCAAACACCACGACTGCCATCTCTAAGTCGTGAGTAGGATAGTTCTGCTCGTGCTTCTTCAACTGCCTCGAAGCATAAGCAATCACTTGGCCATTTTGCATTAACACATAGCCCAATCCTACTCTAGAAGCATCACAATACACTGTATAACCTTCATTCCCAGAGGGTAAAGTTAGAATTGGGGCCGACGTCAACAAGTTCTTCAACAATTGAAAATGCTCTTCGCATTTGTCTGTCCATACAAACTTAACATTCTTCTAGGTCAACCGTGTCAAAGGTGCAGCAATTCTAGAGAAGTCCTTCATAAATCTTCTGTAATAGCCTGCTAGACCCAGGAAACTTCATACTTCCTTAACTGTAGTCGGCCTTGACCACTTTGTAATAGCCTCTATCTTCTTAGGGTCCACCTGTATGCCATCTCGAGAAATCACGTGGCCTAGAAATGCCACTTGATGCAACCAGAACTCGCACTTTGAGAATTTGGCATACAACCTGTGCTCCCTTAAAGTTTGAAGTACCCTTCTCAGATGCATCACATGCTCAGTCTCACTATTGGAATAAGCCAAGATATCATCAATGAAAATTATCACAAACCAATCCAAGTATGGCCTGAATACCCGATTCATCAAGTCCATAAAGGCTACTGGAGCATTAGTCAACCCAAATGACATTACTAAAAACTCATAATGGCCATATCTTGTTCGAAAGGCTGTCTTGGGCTCATCACCTCTTCTGATCCTCAACTGATGATATCCAGATCTCTGGTCTATTTTAGAGAAGCATGTCGCACCTTAAAGTTGATCAAACAGATCATCGATCCTCGAAAGTGGGTACTTATTTTTGATGGTGACCTTATTCAACTGCCTGTAGTCGATACAAAGGTGAAGGCTACCATCCTTCTTCTTCACGAATAACACCGGAGCACCCCAAGGCGATGTACTGGGTCTGATGAAACCCTTATCAAGCAACTCCTACAACTGCTCTTTTAGCTCCTGTAGTTCAGCTGGTGCCATTCTATAAGGTGGCATAGAAATAGGATCTGTACCATGTATGACATCGATACAGAACTCTATCTCTCTGTCTGGTGGTAATCCTGGTAATTCTTCAGGAAAGACATCCAGAAATTCACACACCACTAGCACTTGCTCAATTGCCACATTCTCCTTCTCAACATCTCTTACCACTGCCAAGTATCCCTGACAACCCCTTCTAAGCATCTTTCGGGCTGTAATGGCAGAAATGAGATTATGAGGCATATAGCTCTTTTCACCCTTGAAAGAGAATTCTTCTTCATCTAGAATTCTGAACACCACTTCTTTCTCTCTATAATTCACAAAGGCATAATGCCTCGACAACCAATCCATACCCAAAATGACATTGAATTCTAGTACGTCGAGCAATACTAAGTCCGCCCATAATTCTCTACCATCAACTATCACCGGACATGAAGGAAAGAAGACATCTATCTCCAACTCGTCACTAAGAGGAGTCAAAACAGATACAGGAAAGGACAACCTAGAAGGCTTCCACTCGATTCTCGAAGCGAACACAGGAGAAATGAAGGAATGTGAAGCACCAGGATTAAATAACACTCTAGCATCACATGCACAGACTGAGAGAATACCTGCTACCACTGCATTCGAAGTCTGAGCATCCTGCGGTGTCAAAGTGAACACTCGAGCCTGACCACGACCTGCCTGCTGAGAAGTCGAAGGCTGCGCAAAACCACGTCCACTAGGTCTACCAACTGAACCTCGACCCTGCTGACTCATAGGCTGAGGCGGTCTTTACTGTGGTTGTATGGGTGCTCTATACTACTGAGGCATCGAATAGTAGGGCTGAGCCACTGATGAAGATGAACCCTAAACGTACTGTGGCTGGTATCCAGAGTGGGAACAAGCTCTAGTAAGATGTCCAACCTGCCCACATCTGAAGCAAGCGCCCGTCAATATATGACACGGGCCCTGATGAAATCGTCCACAACTTGCGCAAGCACTGGCTCCAGACCCAGAACTACTATGCCCGAAACTCTGCCCACTACTGCTGCTACTAACTCCTGCACCGAATCTGTGACTCTTGCCGGTTCTCCTGTTTGAAGCATATCCATGTCGACCAACTCTGTGAGTCCTGGACCTCCTACCACTCTGCTGAGAACTACCCGCAGCCTGCTGACTCGAACTGCCGATGTGAAATGCTGACTGCTGGTATCCGGGAGCTACACCGTAACCATTACCCCCGATCATATAAGGATCTATCATGGTGCCCTGGCGGATATGTCGCCTCTCAATCAAATGGGCCTCCTCGATCACACGCTCTAGGGTGCGGTCCTCGATACACATACCAATAAAAATGGGTCCCAATCCAGTAACATACAACTCCATTGCTCGGTAAGGGTCCCTCCTGATATCCTCTGCATGTCGGGATAGCCTATTAAACTCTCTGGTGTAATCCTCCACTGACCTATCACCTCTAGTGATGTGGAGTAGCTTCCACCTGTAGGCATCTCTGGTGGCTGGAGGATAGAAAAATCTCGAAAAGCGGTCTTTAAATTCTAGCCAAGTCTGCTTGTGCATCGATGGCTGAATCGACTGCATAAACCAATCCTGAGCAGCTGCCTGAACCGATAACTCCACGATCATAATCCTCTGATAATTTGCATTTCCAGTCCTGGTGCATGCCTCAATCGCATTAATGAAGTCTAAGGCATCACCCGTACCATCGAAAGAAACTCTACCGATCCGAGAGTAAAGAAGGGCTGCTTCAGTGTCTGACATACCCTGGTTCCTTTGCTGAAGCATCTGCTGTACAAGGGGCATCGCCTGATTCAATGCTGCTCGACCCTGATTAATCCCTGCCAGTCCAGCTGTAAAGGCTGTGGGGTCAACCGCTGGGGCTTTAGGCTCGACTGGCTGCTGATCAGGAATCTCAGCTGCAGCTACCCTGGCTCGACCTCTACCTCTACCTCTGCCCCTACGACGTGGAGCAGGAAGGGGAGCCTCATCGTGCACAGACTGCTCATCAAACCTAAGGGTCGGATCAACTTCTGGGTCGGTACGCACACGCCTCATTCTGAAAGGAAGACAAGGAAAATTGAATTTAAAACAGGGTAAGAATATTTAAGCAACGCGGAATTAGATACAAGAACATCTTAAAGACAATTATCAATCCTAAAGCTGTAGTAGTTACATAGAAAGACAGATATAGACAATTAATCGAACTTATGCTCTGATACCAACTTTATCATGACCCGAACCTGAGGGCACGTGACCGGCACTAGGGAATGGGTAAGCATAAGGCCCCCGAAACCCGTAGTAAGCCTAAAGGAAAAGAAAATAAAACCATTCATATTTTAAAATTTACTTTAAAACAGAACACATTATCAAACTGATTTTTCTCAGGATATAAAATTTCAACTGCTTAAATAATAATGTGCTTCAACATCTCATATTATAAATTGAACTTAAATCTTATACATAAGCGTGGTTTACACAAATGAATTACATAATTATGTTTAAACCATACAAATCTTTAATACATATACTACTGCAACAACCTAGATTAACACACAGTACAGCTTACAATGACCTATATAAAATAGCCGGTGAAGAAGAAACCCGGCGTGGAGGTAGTCTGAGGTCAAACTCCCAAGCTCCTGAGAAAAATAAATTGAGGGGAATCAGACCTCACTGAGTAAGTCAATAAAAAGAGCTGTACGGTTTGAAAACCTTTTTGAAAACTATATATGTTTATAGCGAAAATAATTTAATATATATATTTATAACTTTTAAAAAATCTCGGTAGAACCCTAAACCCAACAATCTACATGGCCAACTGGGCCCACTTATTCTAACTAGACTACCGATCCCCGAGAGCAAGGGCATCAACCGAGGCACCAAGCCGTAGCCATTCACTTAATCCAAATATATGGCACTGGCGGTCCCCGAGAGCTAAGGCATCAACCGAGGCACCCATCCCAGTCCATTATTGACTTTTCAATCATTGGCGATCCCCGAGAGCTAAGGCTTCTACCGAGGCACCCATCCCAGTTTAACATTCACCAATCATATATATTACGGATCCATCTCTCAATCTCTACCATGTGCACAAAGTCCTGGTGAAGCCCACCAGGTAGCCCGTTCTACCAAAATTTCTCAAAATCGATTTTAAATAAATAAAATGCATATAAATCTTAAATAGCAACATTAAATTAAATAAACCATATAATCAATACTAAAATATGAGCGCATGCATTTGTTAATTAAAACACACGCACATATCATTCTATCGACTTACAGGATGAATGCGAAGGCTGACGACCACGCGTCTGCCTCGGTCTCACAACTTCTGCTCCGATATGCTTTAAAAGAAAAATAATGAATCGACTTTTAAAATATGACTAAGGAATCAAAATCAGAAATCAACAAAATAATAAAATTCCAGATTGACTCGAGGAAAACTGGACGAGACTCGACAGACAGGATATAACCTAACTAACGGTAGAAATTTTATGAGTATCACGTTTTACGAGAAAATCTACTGAAATTTTGACAGAGTCTCCTCTGTAAAATGGACATCTCTCTACCAAAGGTTGAGCCAGACCTGCATAGAAAATGCACTTCCAATATACACAACCATTCACACTCGAGTCGGGCTCCTAAAACTACAATTTGCCCCGACCGAGATCACAATTCAATTATTCAAAAGTAAACAATTAAATTTGTATTCCATCCCCAACAATTATAATTATAATTATTATCCAAAATAAAACCTTTGTATTGTATTATATGAATATATATATTGGAAATTGGACATTTAAGATTTTACACTACTTAGGAAATTATATCAATTAATTTATAAAATTTATCTAAACCCTTTAAATATTAATAAACTAATTAAAATATATTTATATATCATACTTAGTGTAAAATTACATTTTTACCCCTAGAATATATAAATTACATAATGTGCTATATATACTAAAAATTTTCCTTAAAATTCTTTAATCATGCCAAAAATTTATTTTCTTAAAATAAACCTCCCCAATATAATTAAAATATTTGATCAACCAAAAATTTTCTCCCAAAAATTATTATTTAAACAAAAAATCAAATTTGGCATAAACTCAAATATAATTATAAAAATAGTATAAAAATCTCAAAAATTATAATTTGAGTTCTAAAATTTATAATATTCACTAATAACCTCAATTATTAAAATTCCATAATTTTTAACCATAATTTTCGAAATTAGCTTAATTATTAAATTTTGACATAAAGTATAGAAATTCCTAAAAATTGTATAATATTCTAAAAAATTTATTTTCTTTACCCTAAAATTTATATCAACTCATAATAACACCAAAATACCAAATATTATTATTATTTATTATTTTTATAATTAATTCCCGAAAATTCCTAAAATATTATTAAAATATTCAAAAATTCACCAAAAATCAAAATAAATTCCAAAAATTATACAAAAAATCCTAAAGGTAGATTGAGCTACTAGGAATCACATTTGTAAAGGGAGTTTTCATTAATCAAGCTAGATCAAGTTAAAAAAAAATTCAAAACCCTAGAGTTCACAAACTGAAAATCAACCAAAACTCAATCAATTCATAACCAAAGCTTAAACAAAGCTTAGAATGAGCCTCACCGGTGCAAGGGGAGGAGATTGGCACCGAAATGGAGGAAAATGGTGGCCGGACAAAGCTTGGGTGAGTTTGGAGCAAACTCTCGGCTTCTCTCTTCCAGCAGCTTCCGGCGGCTCTGCAGGTGACCGGAGGCGAGGGAGAAGGAAGAGGAAGCAGCAGACGACGGCTGGAGGTGGGCGAGGCACAGTGATGGTGGTGGTCGAGGGTGTCGCCCGGATGGGGGAGAGGGAGGAGCTTCGGCTCTGTTTTTCTTTTCCTTCAACTATATATATATATATATATATGTCTATACATACTCATACATATAATTAGATATACATAGATATTATATACATATATACACTTAACCTACTAATATACATACACATATAATATAATAATTAAACCCTACATCTATATTTATAAATATACATATATGCATATATTTATAAATATATATATTCATATATTTATTTGTTTATAGACATACATGTAGCTAATAACTTTAATATAATTTAAAATAACACTAATAGCGATAATGAAAATAATAATAATAATCACGATAATAACAATCATAAAATAAATAAATATAATATGATGGAAAAATAACAATTATAGTATAATTTGATAAAATAAAATAAATACATAAATAAAAAAATACCCCTATTTATTTAAGTAATATGTAGGGTATTACATAAAATTTCGACAAAACCTCCATTGTAAAACTGATATCTCTTTACTAAAAAGTAGAGTCGGTCCTGCAAGGAAAATACACTCTGAATATAGAGATTCACACAACCCTCGGTTTGGATCCCAAACTACAAAAATTCCCCAACCGAGGTCCACAATTCACCAAAATTCAAATAATACAATAAAATATATTAAAAATCAATAATTACAATAAATACCCTCAAAATATCAAAATACAGTATATTTAATATTAAACACCAAAATAATTATTTTCCTAAATAATTAATTAAAATCCCAAATAATATTATAATATTATTAAAAATCCATTTTTCCAATAATTACGCAAATATTAATAAAAATTCATTTTATAAATCCAATTAACTTAATTAGCCCTATAATATAACAAAAAGCTATAAAAACTCATTTTATTATCAAAATAATATATAATATATTATTTGAAAATAATTTTTGAAAATTAGTTTTATTTAGTTAAAAATAGTAAATAATTTGTAAAAATCATTTTTTATATCAAATATTATAAAAATCAATTAAAAATAATATTTAACTAATTTTACAGCCAAATTACCAAATTAACCCTAACATTCAAAATTCACATAATATACTAATAATACTCAAAAATTCAATAAAAATTATATAAATACACAAAAATTATTTTATCAATAGATTTTTCATTAATATCAACAAATACATATAATTAACAAATAATTTCTAACAAAACATATATATAACCATATTTTCCAAAATTAACATAAACCTAAAATAATTATAAAAATTACATAAAAATTATAAAATTATAAAATCAACTATAAAATTAATAATAACTACTAATAACACTAAAAATCAAAATTTCATAATTTATATCATTAATTTACGAAAATTAATAAAATAATAATAAAATATTCAAAAATTCACAAAAATTAAAATAATTCCCAAAAATCACACAAAAATTTAGGGATGAAGCCTAAGCTAGTGGGATCAACTTTTGTAAAGGATTTTTTCATGAATCAACCTTTAACACCTAAAAAAAATTTCAAAAACCCTAAATGGCCGAATTCAAAAACACGCAAAACACCTTACCAAATCAAGTTTTCAAGTTAAAAGGAGCTTGAATTCACACTCGGAAATAATAAAGGAAGAAAACAAGACTGGAATCAAGAGAAATGGTGACCGAAATCAAAGGAAATGGAGGAGAATTCACTTTCGGCTTCTCACGGTTGCAGGAGCTGCTGCTGGTGCCGGGGAAGACAGGGACGGACGGGGGAGCTGTTGGATGGTGGTGAGGCACTTTGACGGTGAGGGGACGGTGTGGCAGCGACAGTGAGGGATGGTGGTGGGTGGTTTTAGGGAAGAAGAAGGAGAATATGTATGTGTTTTTTATTTTATACAAAAGTAATTATATGTATATATATATTATAGTATTATATTATAATATAAAGTAATAGTGTTAGAATAATATAGTCAAACTTAGGTATAGACAACATATATATATATATATATATATACACACACTATATACATATAATACACACACACACACACACACACACACACATATATATATATATATATATATATATATATATATATATATATATTCACACATATTTATCACACAAATAAAGTTAATAATAATAACCCTAATATATGTGTGCATGAGTATTTATAATAACACATAATATAATCATGTAATAATGCATTTTAATAATAATAATAAAATAAACAACATCCTTTTAAAAATGGCCTTAGTACTTAAATAGGTTTATTAAAATAATTCTCAAAGTATTAAATATAATATAAATAAATTTCTAAAATAATAAGTTTTAAAATAAATATTTACGTAGGAATTATAATTAATTATATAATAATAAATATTAATCACAAGATAATAAAATAATCAAATATAACTTTGAATTTTATTAACACTGCATATCCTGTTTTAAATTAAAATAATTTAAAAACTAGGGTTATTACACTTCTGCCCCAGCTGTTTTATGAAAAATGTATATTTAAACTCTGATTTGTAATCTAGAAACTGTAGTAGTAATATTATTGAAGTAGTTGAGTGTTGTATCAGAGATTTTTGTATCCAAATGTTGTATGAGATATTTTTATTATGTATAATGATAAAGATTTATTTTTATATTATTTAAAGTTTTAATTCTAGTGTATTTTTATTTATTTATTGCATGCATTTTTATTTTTAAGGCTTGCTATGAGTTCTGGATTCGAAAGAATTCTTGTTCGCTAGCGCCAATCATGACTCTCGGTTTGGGTCGTGAAAACGTTGGTATCAGAGCCTTAGGTTATTAGTGTTGTGGACCTAGGTTTTTATAGTTGCGTTTTCTTAAACTATTGTAGTTATTTAGGTTCGATCATGTCTTCGATAAGTTTTTCTTGATTTTGAGTTTTTGCGTAACCGTTAGGGAGTTTGTTTATTGTTTGTTTACTGTCTGTGATTATCTATTTTGCTTTTGTTCTTTTCTATTTTTGGTGAGTGCTGTCTCTCCATCAGTCGATGAGACCGATGACGAAGAGTATTTTAAAGATGAGGTTCTACCCCATGTGTAGCTAGCTTGGCGTTGGGGTAGAGGTGGATCTAAAAGGCTAGATAATGGTCGTAAATAGGGGAACAATAGAATGAGGAGCTTGTGGCTCAATATTTGATGATGCTACCCATGCACCACAAGTTCCATAAGGTATAGAATCAATACCTTCGATCGTTCAGCAGATGCAACCCCTATGTTAACAAAGAACTTAGGATATGTCAATTTTATGTATATTCCATGTTTTGAATCTTATTGATTTTCACGTCTTTTTGGTGAGGTGAACGCAAACTGTTTTTACTATAGAGACAATATATATTGCTAAGCAGTCCTTTCAAATTGAAGTTGTGGTTCTAGTTTTAGCCCCTACTACACCTATTTAGTATAGGGATAAGTCAAAGGTAGCTATAACTTAAAGGCCATAGTAGTTATTGTAAGAGATATAGGCAGTCTTTGAACTTGAACTTACAGCAATTGTGGCTGGTTTAGCTAAGGTTAATGAGGACAGGGTAGCACTTAACTAAGCTTGACATTTTTTTTTAGTATGCTTTGATGAAGGAATCAGAAGATGTTTAATGTGGATGCAATACTTTTGTACTCTTTGATGGTGAAGTTATCAATTTTGACTACAGTGTAAGATTGTTGAATGCAGTTAAACTAGTTTTATATGACTTCTGTGTCATGATGGGAGTTTAAAGAGTGATTTTTAAGATACTTCATTCCACCTTTAAGGAGGGATAGTTGCACATGGCAGTATTGCAGAAAGTAAAAGAAGAGTGGTTAGTTGAGAAGAATACCCATAAACTCTTCAATTTGTCGTGTCATGCGGTAGACATGATATTGTATAAGTGGAGTCCGATAGAACTGTATGTTATAGGATTAAGTTCAGTATATTAGCATCTAAGCTGAGAACTGAAATTTAGAGAGTTATTCATGGATTTAGTCCTTATAGAGTAATTAATTTTATTGTGATCCTTGGTATGGATTGGTTGTCTCAACACTATGTCATTGTGGATTGTCGGAGTAAAAAGGTGATTTTTAGAATTCCAGATGAAGAAGAATTTAAGTTTGTGAGTGATAAGAGTTTTGCACCTCAGAATCTTATCTCTGCTATCATGGCTAGGAAGATGCTGAGGAAGGGATATTTGGCATTAGTCAGGGACACTTCAGTGGAGAAGTTGTCACTCACAAATGTTCCTGTTGCCTATGAGTTTCCTGAGGAGTTGCCATATTTACCACCTCATGGAGAGATTGATTTTTGTATAGATGTGGTTCAAGGCACTACTCCTATTTCGATGTCGCCCTGTAGAATGGCTCTTGCAGAGTTGAAAGAGTTGAAGGAATAGTTGTAAGAATTACTAGATAAAGGTTTCATCAGACCCAGTATTTCTCCTTGGGGTGCATCAGTCCTGTTTATGAGGAAGAAGAATGGTACCCTAAGACTGTGCATAAATTATAGAGAGCTGAATAAGGTGATAGTAAAGAACAAGTATCCTCTCTCGAGGATAGATGATTTATTTGATCAGCTTCAGGGTGCATAGTTCTTTTCTAATATTGACTTAAGGTTGGGTTATCATCAGTTATGGATCAGTGAAGCCGATGTTCCTAAAACAGCATTCCGCGCTCGATATGGCCACTATGAGTTTTTAGTGATATCATTTGGGTTCACTAATGCACCAGTTGCTTTTATGGATCTAATGAACAGAGTATTCAGACCATTTGTGGATCAGTTTTTAGCAGTCTTCATTATGATATACTGGTGTATTCGAAGAGTATGGAGGAACACGTGTATCACTTAAAGACTGTTGTAGGTGGCGAGGTTTAGCACGCGCCCAAGTGTTTGGCGACCACGGCACTGTGCAGGCTCGAAGCCCACTAGGAAATACGATATAGGTCTTAAGCCTATTCGGAGATGGAGTCGCCACCTGGATAAAAGCCGGGACACACTGTACAACAACTAGATCCCACGGAGGTTCCTAGAAGCCGTCATTAGAGATCAAATTCAAAAACTGGGTATGAGCGTTTGAATGCTCACCCAACCTTGCGGTTGGCCTCCGTTTGTGTCTTGCATTTTATTAGCATTTAATTATTTAATTATTTCCTCATTTTCCACATGTAAAAAAAATGCCTTTGGATAATTGCCAAATTTTACAATCAAGTCCGAGTTTGCACATTAGGCCAATTTCATGCCTTTAAATCCTGACATTTAAAAGACACAGTAAATGAAATAAATAATAATTTACAACCATACATTCAAAATCAAATGGGGAAAGGGATTAAGGATTACAATGCTTTTTAGCTAAATAAATGAAATAATATACAGAAAATAAACCAATAAAATAACATGAAAGCGGCAATGTACAAGGGATAACTAGTAAAAGTGATTACTCGATGACAATAATCATCAAGTAATTCCTACAAATAACATATGGTTAGCCCTTCCTTTCACAAAAAAAATAAAATCATATGTGATAATATTTACAAGGAGACTCTATATAAAAATGGGGTTTTCACATTGTGGACTAAAGAAACCATCAAATAATCAAGATAATTAACATCATGCAATCATATAGACATATTTAAGGTCAAAAGGGGACATACCGAAGCAGACATCATGACAAACATTAATAAAAAACATGAAGCATGAAGTAGGTTAACCCTGTCAATAAGGCAGTTGCCTCATTAATGAGGCGATGCCTCATCAACAGGGGCTCTTGCAATTCCAAGGCAAAAAAGGTAACACACACACAAAAGATAGACTCCCTAAAGGCCTGTCAATGGGGCGATCGCCTCATTCTCATTGAGATGAGGCGATGCCTCTGTGAAGAGGCGTCGCCTGATCACCAAGCCGACTTTGACTGCCAAGACGTACAAACTTCTACTCTAAGTAACCAAAACATGCATATACACACTCTACACTCATCATACTATGACTACATGCAAAAGTATTCAAAGATCCATCAATAAAATGAGATATCAGGCTTGACACACTAATGATAAACCTAAAATGTACTAATGGCTCAGTTACACATAAGCATGAACGCCCAAAAAAATGAACATGTCAAGTTTAAGTGTAGATTTTATACCAAAATAAGAGGCCCTCAGAGCTGTTTTGATTGAGATTCTTGCTAGGATATGGTATCTACCTTTGACGCAAGTTTCTTCCTTCTTCTCTTATGGAGAAAGTGGACCTCTTTTATTCAACCTTCCTCCCTTTCTTGAGGACATTTTTTCTTTTCTTTTCCTTCTGTCTTTTTCTTTTTCAGAGCTCCTCTCTCTTTTTTCAATCATCCCCCCTCTTTTCTTCTCTCTTTTTTTTCTTTTATTCCTTAGCTTTCCCATGCCCATAAGCCTCCTAGCCCATTATGAGCTCTCCTAGCCTTTTTTCCTTCCCCAAAAGTCTTTTTCTCACGCAAGAAGTAGGTATGGAAAGTGGGGCTCGCACCACTTGGTCGTCATTATTACAGCTGCATTAAATGCAACTACAAATGGGCTTCCATAGGGGCGACGCCTCATCGATGAGGCGATCACCTTTTTGATGAGGCGATCACCTCATTGGCAGCTGCCAAAGAGGCGAACGCCTCATTACACTGAGGCGATGACCCTTTGGCCCGGGCCTATGCTGGGTCGAGCGGGCTTAGGCCGAATTTGGATAGTTGAGCTCGGTTTTGGGTTTTCAAGTCCACTTTCCATTAGAGATTCAGGCTTCATTCTCATATTCAAGTTCCACATTCTCATCATCAGGCTTGACAACGCGCCGGTCAAATCGAGAGCCCCTAATTTGTCCCCTAACACGGACCGACTGAATCGGGTGTCTACAGTTTGCCCCCTGATTTTTTCAAAAAAAAAATGCATGCAATGACCATTTTCAAAAAATCATATGCATAACAATGAAAAAATGATAAGATGAGCAACATACCTGACTCTCGGGTTTCACCCGAGAGATGAATACTTCAATTTTGAAATGTGATCGTGATCCTCGAGTTTTCCTGGCTCGATCAGCCACTCATTAATATTTGAAAGAGATATTTGAAAACTGTTAACCTCGAGTTTTTATTGCCCGACCCTTACAACATTGGAATTCGATTCTCGGGTTTTTCTGGCCCAATCTTTGCAACACTGCAACTTGATTCTTGGGTTTTCCTGGCCTGATCATCACTGGGGATGTGGTTTTCAGATTTTCTTGGTCTGATTATCACTCCTCTAGGGACATAGACTTCCAGGTTTTCCTGGCCCAGTTGTCCTTCACTTCCGACTTTGGGGATACTACCCCAATAGTCATCTTGAACCTTTGAGCTTTGGGGATTCAAACCTGAATAACCCTTTCTTTGAGCTTCGGGGATTCAAACCTGAACAACCCCTTCTTTAAGCTTCGGGGATTCAAACCCGAACAAAACTTTATTTGAGCTTCAGGTATTCAAACCCGAATAGCCCTTTCTTTGAGCTTCGGGGATTCAAACCCGAACAGCCCCTTCTTTGAGCTTCGAGGATTCAAACCTGAACAACCCTATCCTTTGCTTTCGACTTCGGGGATACTACCCGAATAGTCATCTCGATCCTTTGAGCTTCGAGGATTCAAACCCGAACAACCCTTTCTTTGTGATATGGGTTTTTCCCTGGCCCTTTTCTCTAGAAACTTCATCTCAGAAATTTATACTCTGAATTTTGCCTCCCTAGTATGCGACACTAATTTCCACCCATCATTTTGTTTCATTATCATCATTTTCATTTCATTTTTCATTTTTTTAGGGAAAACCCTACATGAGGAAAACCCTACATCTTTGCTTGCTATTAAAATAACTTTTTCCTTTTGTCTTTTCTCCCTTCTTATTTTTTGTCACCTCTTCTCTTCCTCTCTTTTTTCCTTACACTTGTTGTACTCCTTGCATCTTCCCCCCTTTTACAGTCAATGGAGAATGAGAGAACACCCCCTGTCCCTGAGTAGGATCTCATCCCACCTCTTGTTAGTGCTTCTAGGAGCTTAGGATTGACTCACAGAGACTCGATTCCTCTTTTGGCAGACCTAAGGTCCCACATTTGCTCGTCTGCATCCGGAGAGGTTAGTACCTTATAATTTTTTGCAAAATTATATTGGGTCAGTGATTAATCAAACTTAATTATCAACTCAGGACATTAATTTATTAAGAAAATGAGAAATCTACATTTTGATCGCCAAAAATCGAGAATTATGTCCGTCCCACCTTACAGAGGCAATCACCTCATCGTAGAGGCTATCGTCTTATTAATGAGGTGATCACCTCATTGATGAGGTGATTAGCTTCTGTGAAGAGGCGATAACCTATCATCCTTTCACAGAGTCGATCGTCTCTCCAAAGAGGCGGTCGCCTCTGTGATGAGACGATTGCCTCTACAATGAGGCGATCGCTTCATCAACAGGGCAAATCACACTATCTAAAAGTCCATTCATTCTGAATTCCTTTTCTGAAACCATAACATGCATAAATTTCACTTCCCTATTTATTGTTTATAGTATGACGCTCAGACGTTCAAGGGTGCCGGGAATTTTCATGGAGCTTGGGTCTTTTTCAATGACTTGATTGACGAGCAGAGGGACTGGATTCAAGAGACGAGGTTCGAGGACTTCGTACTCTCACTTCCATCTGAGCATGGGCGCACGGATTACTAACCACTGCATGCCCTGATGGAGAGGTGGTTTGATATGACCTACACCTTTCACCTCTTATTCGGTGAGCTTATTCTAGACCCGGTATCATTTGCTGCCATCACAGGGATTGCCTGTGTCGGGGATCCCGTTCCCTTTGATGCGAGTCTACATTAGCTGTCTCCAAATAAGGTTGTATATATCGAGCGACTTTTAGGGATAACTCCTAACATAAAGGGGACTCATACCCTTAAGTTGGACTTGATTAGGAGTTTCTACACCCGGGATCGAGCTGTAGCGATGATCTCTCCCCTTGAGATTGACCAGGTGGTAAGGGCTTTTTTGCTTTACTTGCTCAGTATCACCTTCTTCACTAACACTGCCAGCTCCATTGATTTGATGTTCCTACTGGCCCTTTGGCATGCTATTCTGGTACGTCATGATCCCCTTTTTTCCCTTTATCTTGTTTTGACCCCCATTACTTACATCAGTCTTCTCAACTTCTCCTATTTTATTTTTTAGGTTTGGGCTCTAGAGCTAGAGTTACTTGTGGGTGTTACCCAAGTGGGAGACCATTTCCCAGCCCTCGGTAGGTAGGGCGCCAGCCACTTTATGAAGAGGCACCTTGCGCGAGTTCATATCCACATATAGCACTTGAACTCCCTGACACAGGATGTGGTACCTATAAAGCACAAACCTTCTTATTAGTAAATTATTCACATTCAATTTACTTACATATTGACATCTTTTCTTTTTTTTTCTTTTGCAGTTCCAAAACGACTTGTAAGGGTCCGAGGACACTTAGACCATTGAGATGACTTGCTCCAGGCCTTTAACCTGGAAGAGGGCACTCCTTTGTGGCCCTGGGTATCGAACTTGGTACTTAGGAAAGCGGGTCCTGAATTGGAGGGCAGGTGTTAAAGCTAGGCGGGTCCCTAGGTCTCCTCCTGAAAGTATGCTTTGGGCTCATAAGCTAAAGGGTGATGATCTCTTTCAGGCCGTTGCGGGCTCACCAATTATGGATCACACAGTTCGTGTGAAGAGCCAGTATGCAGAGTTCATTCGTACCCACCTTTTGCTGACGGTCCCCTTCCAGGCTACTTCTACTTCTCAGGTAAATCCTTGTCGGTTCCCCTTTTCTTGCAAATTCACTGCATTCTTAACATGTTCCTCCTATTTTCATCCTTAGGTTGTGCTTGCTAGGCCCGTGGCCCCGGTTAGGTCCTGAGTGCGGGAGAGAGAGCTGTTGAGGTGTCGATTGGATCCGAGCAGGGAGGAGACTTCTGCGACTGGCGAGGAAGCCAGGCCGACTACCGCCCTCGATTCTGAGTTTTTCCCAAGCAGCTTCATCCATATCCCCGACCCCCTAGTCCGATGTTAGGTTCCTCTTGGAGAGTTATCGCACCAGTTTTTAGACTTGGACGAGGTCCTGACCACTGCATGCACCCCTGATGGTGCTACTCATGTAAGTTCTTTTCCTGACTTGCTTACATTATGATTCTCAAACCACCCGTTAGTTTTAAATATTTACTTTCAATGATGCAGATTCCTTTAGATCAGGGCCTATATATATATCACATGATAGAGGCCCAGAGAGACTACATGCTGGAGGTCACCCAATAGTGGAGGGTAAGAACCTCTTTATTTTCTACATGTATGTATGTTGCATGGTTTACTAACCTGTGATTTGTCTGAATAGGATCGGGATGAGGCTAGCAGGGCAAGGATTGCCACTCTCAAGCATCAGATTGATGTGTTTCAGATTAATGAGGATGACGAGGATGAAGATAGGAGTAGCAGCGGTGCAGGAGGAGAGATTGACCCCAAGGATACTGGACCAGATGCTTGATGTACTGGGGTTAAAACTTGTGTAGTCTTTGAATAGTGAACACAAAATTTCGATTTTTGATTTTATAAATAGAATGCTTGCATAATTCAACATTTTCCTTGGTTAAATCCACTTGTTTTGCTTTTCTCATTTCTTCCCATGTGAGTTAATTTCACTGTTTGCATACGTAACTGTCCTACCTATTTAGACTGTGTGATTCGAAGAAGCACAAACGACTCATATTGCTGATAAGGCGATTGCCTCATTGGCCCCTGGTGAAGAGGCGATTGCCTCTTTGATGAGCCGATCAGCTTATTGATGAGGCGACTGCCTCAGCAATAGGAAGTCCTGCCCCTATAAAAACCCCCATTCCTGAGTTTGACCTAATTCTCGAGCCTCTTATGTCCCTAACCTCCTATTTCTCTCTCTAGGCACGTCTAAAAAGCCATAAACATGATGGAACAAAGTCTGAGGCCCCTACAATCAATTTTTGAAAGGTTTAGATAATAAATCTTGGGCCATGTTAGAGCCGTTTTACCTTGCGGTCTTCAAATCACTCCATACTAGGAGAATTAATTTCCCTTTTCTCCATGCCATGGTTCAATTTTGGGATCCCCATCAACACATTTTTAGGCTCAACACCATAGAAATATGTCCCCTACCGAAGGAATTCGAGGCAATTCTCGACCATCTTGCATATTCCGCTTGCCAACTTGTAATTCCTGCTCTTGAAAACCTAGATTCTCTCTCCATTTAGTAATAAATGGCACGTATGTTCAATCTTCCACCCCGGTTTTCCTTCCATTGTATCTCTGGCTTAGAAATCAAATTAGAACCCCTCCTTGAAGTCATTATGAATATGGACAAAAGGGGAAACTTACTGGCCCCGCATGTTAGCCCTCTATTTGTATGCTCAATTTCTGCTGGTTTCCCCCTCAGGGCACTGCGATATGAAGATCCTCTCCATCCTTAATCAAGTGGAGTCAGGGCTCAACCCCTTCCCTCTCATCTTAGCAGAAACTGTCATTGGATTGGATGAATTCACAAGGATGCGATGATTCTCAGGAAGCCCCTTCCTACATGAGGTAAGTTTCCTGTTGCCCCTCCTCTACTTCCAACTGCCAATACTACCTATACCTAAACATTTGTAATCCTACAAATGTGGTTTTATGAAAAGCTGGGCTTGATCGAACCTCCCCAAGACATTAGGCGTTACCAAGCCAAGTATTATCGAATAAGGAAACTACATCCCATTCCTATAGACATTCGTGGCTGGCTATCAACATTCCCTGATACACTGATTCACTGGATGTGCCCCTGGTGGGGGTTGCAGCATGTGACCCTTCGATTTTATACATATTGTGTCCCGACTGTCGGTCTCCATTTTGCCACTTTCCACAATCCATCTCGCCTCTATCGCCAATACAGATAAACAACTGATTATGGAGCCTGTTCATGAGTTCAAGCCAGGGCTGCTTTCTCAAAATTTTTTGGACCACCTAGTGGCAACTTGGCCTCAAAGAGCCATCGAAAGAAATTTAAGCTACAACGGTGATCAGACCATCGATGATCATTACAAAGCGTGGGTTTACTTGCAACAGACAGAAAGAGACGAATTTATTAAATATAAAAGGACAAGAGAATTACAAATGGTAAGTTCATAGGGTAGGCAACAAAAGAAGAGAAAACAAAACTAGCTCATAGAAGTAATTTCCCTTTTGTACTAGTTACACGGCTTGTAATGGACACATTATGCAATGTTTAACGATAATTAAAGCAATCCATTTCATTTCATTTAAGCACAAAACGTATATACATTTCACTTCTGGTACATCTCATATTATTAGTTGGCTTACCCTTGCAAGTTTTCCAACTAACCATTTTATGCCTCTCCTTCCCCTTTTACATGTCCTTAACTTTTGCCTGGACCTCCTCTTTCGAGGTTTTCAGTCCAACAGGACCCCCTTCTTTTTTCTTTTTTTTTAGTCTCTAACTTTTGCCTAAATAGCCTCTTTTCAAGGTTTTCTCCCCAGTGAGACTTTTTACAGAAAGTATTTCTTGAGCTTGTCTAGGTTGATAGGTTCCTTGAACTCGTTCCCCTTCATGTCAGACAAAATGGCAATGCCTTTCGAAAATAACTTTTTTACCAAATACGGTCCCTCCCAATTGGGCCTGAATTTCCCCCGAAGGTCAGTCATGAGTGATCTTGTAAGTTTCAACACCAGATCCCCTTCTCGAATCTTTCCCGGCTTGATCTTATTATTATAGGCACAGGCTATTCTTCTCTGATACAGTTGAGAATGATACATAGCCTTCATCCTCTTTTCATTCAGTAGTGTCAACTGAGCTAACCGACTTTCGACCCACTAATACTCGGGGAGTTTAGATTCCAGAAGGGCTCTCAATGACCTTATCTCAACCTCTACTAGTAAAACAGCCTCACACCCATAGAATAAAGAGTACAGAATGGCTCCTGTCAAAGTCCTAGCAGTAGTTTGATACCCCCACAATGCGAACTGTAAGTATTTAGCCCAATCTCGGTAATTTTCCAACATTTTGGCCAAGATCTTTTTTACATTCTTATTTGCTACTTCCACCGCTCCATTTGCCTATAGCCTATATGAATATGATCTGTGGTGCTCAATCTTATAGTCCTTTAGCAGTGTGGCCGTCTCTGCTCGAAACTGAACACCATTGTTTGTAACTACGTGGTGTGGCAGACCATATCTGTAGATTATGTTCTTTTTGATGAACCTCGACATCTACCTCGCCCCCACAGTAGCATAGGATTCAGCCTCAACCCACTTGGAGAAGTAGTCGATAGCCATAATGATGTACCGATGGCCATTAGTTGCTTTTGGCCTTACCTCCCCTATGATATCAATTCCCCATATAGCAAATGGCCAAGGAGACGTCATTCCTTGAAGTTCCATAGACGGTAGGTGGCTAACATCACCATATGTTTGGCAATTATGACATTTCTTCACAAATCCAACACAATCCGCTTCCATGGTGAGCTAAAAGTACCCCTGGCGAGCTATTTTCTTTGCCAAGATAGTCCCATTCATGTGTGGTCCACACACCCCTTCATGAATTGCTTTCATAAGCTTCTGACCTTCATCCTTATCGATGCACATGAGGTGTACCTTGACTGGCATTCTTTTGTATAACATCCCACCTTGGCTTATGAATTGTCGAGACAATATTTGCACGAACATCCTTTCTTTTCAAAAAATTTCCCAGTTTCTAGATACCTTTGTAAATCATAAAACCAAGGTTTCTCAAAGGCATCAACTGGCATTACTCTCACCTCTTCATAATAGGGGGCTCGAGACTTTGTGAGAATTAAAGGTCTAGCCTCTGGTTGTTTCCCACTTTCCCACATGGAGGCCAGTGTGGCTAGGGCGTCAGCTACCTGGTTTCCTTCCCTTGGCAAATGGATGAATTTACACTGTGTGAAGGAGCACAGGATGGTGGTCAAGTATTCCCAATACAGTCGTAATCTGTCTTCTTTTATCTCCCATTATTTGGTGGCTTATTTTATAACTAGCATGGAATCCCCATAAATAGTGATATTTTTCGCCCCTGCGCTACATAATGCTTCCAAGCCAAAGATGTAGGCTTCATATTCTGCTTGGTTATTGGTTGCTTTAAACTCGAGCCTTTTTGCCATCGGGATCATTTCTCCTTCTGGCGTAACCAAAATTACTCCTATCCCGGCCCCCTTATTATTGACAGCTCCGTCAAAGTACATTTCCCAATCTTGTATCTCTATCGCCCCTAAATGCTCGTCAAAGAATTCCAGCTTCCACTCTTGGGCATCCCCCACCATGCTTTGCGCCAAGAAGTCTGCTATTACTCTTCCTTTTACTGTCTTTTTGGCCATATACTCTATATCAAATTCTGTGAGCAAAATGAGCCACCTAACCAATTTTCCCATAAGAGATAGGGTCTGTTAGAGGTACCTGAGGGGATCATGTTTGGAAACTGCTGGCACTTTATAAGACTGGAAGTAGTGTCGAAGCTTCCTTGTTGCCCAAATCACTGCTAAACAAGTTTTCTCTAGTAAACTATAAGTAGCTTCGTAGGGTAAAAACTTTTTACTCAGGTAATATACAGCATACTCTGTCTTCCTTTCACCTTCTTATGCTAGCATTGCCCCTATTGCATCCTTTTCAATTGCCAGATACAAGATTAAGACTTTACCTGGTCTCGGTGATTGTAAGACAGGGGGATTCATCAGATAATCCTTGATAGTTTTAAAAGCCTGTTGACATCTCTCATTCTATACAACAGGTTGGTTTTTCTTCAGAAGCTTAAACATAAGGTTGTAGATGGCTGTTAGTTTGGCTATGAATCTACTGATATACTGTAAATGCCCCAGAAACCCTCAGACCTCTTTTTTGTTCTTTGGTGCGGGCATATCCTTGATTTCTCTAATCTTATTTGGATCCATCTCTATTCCTTTCTGGCTAATAATGTGTCCCAACAGTTTCCCAGATGTGACCCCAAAAACACACTTCTTCAGGTTCAGTCTGAGATTATGCTTTTTTGCTCTAGCCATAAACATGTCTAGTGCTTCAAAATGCCCTTCTCTGGTTATAGATTTCACCATCATAACATCCACATACACTTCGACCTCTTTATGGATCATGTCATGTAGTAAGGCAGTAGCCATCCTCTGAAAAGTGGCCCCTACATTCTTCAACCCGAAGGGCATCACTTGGTAACAATATACGCCCCATTCGGTGATGAATGATGTCTTCAATCTATCCATTACTGCCATTATGATCTGATTATATCCCAAAAATCCATCCATACTGCATAATCAATCAATGTATCGATATGTGGCAGGGAAAAGTCATCCTTAGAGCAGGCTCGACCCTTCCATCCTTCTTTGGAACTAGAACTATATTTGCTAACCACTGAGTGTCCCTTTACCACTTCTAAAAACTTTGCCTTCAACTACTTTTTGACTTCTTCTTTAACTAAGAGAGCCCATTCTGGCCTTAGCCTCCTTTGCTTCTGCTTTATTGGCGCTATGTGAGGGTATGTGGGGATTCTGTGTTCTGAGATCTCCCTGTCGATTCCAGGCATGTCTTATAACCCCAAGCAAATACTTTCCGTCTCTTTTTTAAGATTTCTTCCATTTTTCATCTCTCACCATGAGTTAAACCAAAAGCAAACAATATATTTTTAGGATTATCGTTTGTGCCTAAATTAAATGATTTAGTTTGCATGGAATTAACGTCAGACATATGCATGAAATGATCATCAAAAATAGAATAACCATTAGGGAACACATCACATAAATAAGCAAATTTAGATTTCATCGCATTCACTTTTGAAATAAAAGATCGTCAGTTTCAAATAAAGAAGCTAGGGAAACATCAAAGTCATCATAAAAGGTAATCTATGATAGAATTGAGGATGTAGGTCTCAAAGTCTAGGTCTTTATTCTGATCATCAATGCCTTTCTACTCTAAAATAGCTTCATCTTCTTTAGACTCCTCTTCAACCAGTACCAATTCCTCAGTAGGGGGCCTTTTCAATAGCAGCTTCCCTAGTTTTGTTCATAAATTCAGCAAAAATCTCGAATCCCGGGATAACTTCCCCAGCCATTAGGAGAGGTTCTGGAATCCCACTATATGTGGTGCCCAGTGCCTTCTTTTACAAAGATTTCCCACAGAGTCAGCTTTATAGTTACAGTTTCCTTCTCCTTTTCTTCAGACCGGCTCCGATATACCCATCTCTTTCCCAGCTTCATCAACCTCTTTGAACCCTAACCTGTGCTTCAAAATAGGTACTTTATTTCCCACAAACCTTAAAGGTCCACTCTGATTTTTCCCTAATCCCATACCAGGCAGAAATTTCATAGTGCACATCATTCTCAGAACCATTTCATCCATCTCATCTTCATATATCACACAGACTTCAAAACTAGGGCTAATGGAAATCTCCTTAGGGATTAACTTTAATGCGGCTATGGCGACTTCAATTTCAATTAAGATGGTGACAACCCTTCCTTCATATGGAAACTTAACCTTTTGATGAACAGTGGATGGAACGCCACCCAAGGGGTGAAACCATGGCCTCCCTAATAAAATGGCAAAGGTTACCGGGAAATCAATCATATGTAGATCAACCTAGACTTCTATAGGCCCTGTTCTAACTAACGCCCTGAAAGT
Source organism: Mallotus nudiflorus (assembly GCA_947683625.1). NCBI lineage: Eukaryota > Viridiplantae > Streptophyta > Magnoliopsida > Malpighiales > Euphorbiaceae > Mallotus > Mallotus nudiflorus. Next base: position 1,253,176 of record CANTUR010000649.1, read on the forward strand.
TCCCTCCACAGATCTTTTGGTGTTATCATAAGCCTTGATAACTACTTCAGAAAGCAATAAGTCAGCTACCCGTCAACCCTAGCTTTGGCAGAATCTTCAATGGACACACATTGATGGGTAGAACCATTATCAACCATCACATAACAGGTCATCTTCCCTTTTACCTCAGCTTTGATAAACAGGGCTATATGGTGATCCTTCCCTTTTAAAAGGGCAGATCGTCATTGGAAAATGTTATCATTCCTTGAGGAGTTTCCGTTAGTGACTGGACCATCTGTTCTGGAGTGGAATTAGTGGAAATCTTTCTTTAGTCTAGTGCTAGGACCAGGGCTTCCCTGTGATCCCTAGAATGCATGAGTAACTCCTAAACACTGACAATGGTCTCTCTGCTTTGTTCTACCTCCTTTCCCTTCTTTGCACATTCTGCCTTTTCGAGCCCAGTCTTAGTAACCTCAGTTTCTTTTTTCTTTTCTTTGACCTTTCCCACAAATTGATTTGGCTCACACCCCTCGTTGTCCTATAGGTCATCTCATTCTCTTCTTTCATCATCAGAACTCCATATGTCCAAGACTTGTATTTGTAACTCCGTGGGTTGTTTGCTTGTTCTCAAGTTTTCAGGCTTGGCCTGTTGGAAATTGTAAGAGACATCAATGAAGGAGTTTTAGGATTTATTCTTCTATTAGGCCAGAGTTGACCATCATAATGGATGGGTTAGGAGAGTGGTACATTTCGGTAATTGGGTAATGGGTTGGTTTGAATGTTTGGTTTTCTATTTTCTGGGTCAGGAATTTTGCCTGAGTCTATCAAATCTTGGATTTCATGCTTTAACCAGGCACAGTTGTCTGTGTCATGCCCGATGGTCTAATGAAATTTATAGAAAAGCTTTGGGTTGGCTCCAGGTAAGGGTTATTGCAAAGGCAAAGGCCATAGCAAGTTCTTCTCAATGATCTTATCGAGGACTTTGGACATAGGACGTCCCAAATTAGAAAATCTCTGAGGCTGTCTAACTGCACTGACTTGTACATTAATGCTTGGTGGTCGAATAGCATGAATCTGAACGTTACTGCTCGAGCTGGCCCCCTCTTTGCCCCCAAAACCTCTTTCGGAGAATTTCTTCTATTGAGCCAAATTTCATTCTTTATGAACCCCAAATCTGTATAATTCTTCAAAATTCTTGATCCCCAAATCCCTCAATTTCCTAGACAATGAGGGAACACACCCTTCTATTATTAGGACTAACTGGTAGGACTCAACTAGCCTATGCCTCATCAAGGACAATTTTCCCCTCCAACGAGTTAGGTAATCAGCAAAAAGGCTCGTTAAAGTTTTGTTTGGTTTTTTGCAGATCTCTCAAGGACACCTCTAGTTGAACATTGAGACCATATTGCTTGACAAAAGCAGCGTACAATTCTTTTTGATTGAGCATGTTGTTCCAGGGTGTAATACCAATGAATCGACACTCCTTCCAATGAAATAGGGAACTGTTTAACAATTTGGCTCTCAGTTAGCTCGGTAGCCTTCATATATGTTACATATTGCTTCAAATGCAAATGGGGATCCTCGGCACCAGTATACTTCTTCATGTCTGGGAATTTAAACTTATGAGGCAGCGGTTCATCACCCTTTTCCAAATTCAAATCGTAATCTAGGGGGGCGACCATACCTTTCTCCTTCATCATCACCTGCATCTGGTTCATCACTTTGGTCATATTCTTAGCCCACTCGGTCTGACCCATATCCTCGCCTAGGATGACATTTCTTTGATTCACCGGATTAGCCAATACCATCACATCATCTTCTTTCCTTCCTCTAATTGGTATTTCTTCATCAAGATTGACTGGATCGATTGGCGATGCATTGGGTGGCTGTATTGGCTGACTTTCTCTGATAAGCTTAGTAATCTCCCCCATCATTTCTCTCATTATAGCCTGGGTTTCTGTTATTACTTCTTCTTTCCACCGTGCCCCAAATGCCTTTGGATCGAACCCTCCTGCCATTCCTAATTTTGAATTTCTGACCAAACGACCTAAACTAGCTCGGGCCCACCCTGTTGAGCTTAAAGGATCTATAGCACTGCAAAACAGTTGGTTAGAATGATGCATGACGTGTATGCATGATATGTAAGTTCATTTTATTTAGAAATAAAAGGTCACACATAAAAAGATATACAAGATCAAAATATGGAACTTAAACATGCAAACTTCCGCCCTTATTTCTCCTACACACGTATTCAATGGCGAGTATCTTATCCTAGGATTTTTGGGCTTGGGTTTTAATTATCAGCAGGGGATAATAAAATCGATGCATGCAGGAAAACTCTCAAAATGATTCAGATAAACAATGGTTCTGTTAAATAAAGCCCGAGTCTACTTTCTATGAGCCAAGATCCTTAGCACAATAAACTTAATTGTCAAGGCCCATTTGAAATGGGTTATGAGTAGTCATGAGAGGCCTTTGTTGACTAGCTTATTTATAATGGGCTTTGGTTGGACACGAGGGCCCATTTTATTTTGGACTACTTATTGATAGGCTCGAGATTTATTTTAAGGGTCCATTATATAGCATAATACACATGCAAATGGGAAAATTCCTAAGGATAGTTGTTAGGTCATTACATGGGCTTGAGTCTTGGGTAAAAAGGCTTCGGATCCCACAACGATATACATCCATATATGTCTCCCCACTCAAGGGTCAAACAACATGGATTAGTACATGTCATGACTGACAATAATCAAATATTCCACCACCAGGTTTAAGTGAAATGTAGGTAGCGAAGTACTGACTATTGTCGGATTTATTCAGGACTGAAGTGCTCATTGTGTGCAAAATGTGTAATGAATGCATAAATGCAGGAAGAAATAAGAAAATAATTAAAGATGATAAAACATAAAATACTAGAATCAGTTTTCTCTATCCCCAGTGGAGTCGCCACTGTAGGCGGCGGGGTTTAGCGTGCGCCCAAGTGTTTGGCGACCATGGCGCTGTGCGGGCTCGAGGCCCACTAGGAAATACGATATAGGTCTTAAGCCTATTCAGAGATGGAGTCACCACCCGGATAAAAGCCAGGACACATTATACAACAATTAGATCCCACGGAGGTTCCCAGAAGCCGTCATCAAAGATCGAGTTCGAAAACTGGGTATGAGCGTTTGAATGCTCACCCAACCTTGAGTTTGGCCTCCGTTTATGTCTTGCGTTTTATGACCATTTAATTATTGAATTATTTCCTCATTTTCCACACGTAAAAAAAACACCTTTGGATAATTGCCAAATTTTACAATCAAGGTCCGAGTTTGCACATTAGTCCAATTTTATGCCTTTAAGTCCCGACATTTAAAAAATGCAATAAATGAAATAAATAATAATTTACAACCATACATTCAAAATCAAATGGGGAAAGGGATTAAGGATTACAATGCTTTTTAGCTAAATAAATGAAATAATATACAAAAAATAAACCAATAAAATAACATGAAAGTGGCAATGTACAAGGGATGACTAGCAAAAAGTGATTACTCGATGACAACAATCATCAAGTAATTCTTGTAAATAACACACAGTTAGCCCTTCCTTTCATAAAAAAAAATGAGAATCACCATGTGACAATATTTACAAGGAGACTCTATATAAAAAATGGGGTTTTCACATTATAGACTAAAGAAACCATCACATAATCAAGATAATCACCATCATGCAATCATACAGACATATTTAAGGTCAAAAGGGGACATACCGAAGCAGACATCATGATAAACGTTAATAAAAAAATGAAGTAGGAAGCAGGTTAACCCTGTCAATAAGGCGGTTGCCTCATTGATGAGGACAGGGGCCTCTTGCAATTCAGAGGCAAAAAAGGTAACACACACATGAAAGATAGACTCCCTAAAGGCCTGTCAATGGGGTGATCGCCTCATCAATGAGGCGATCTCTTCATTGGGATGAGGCAGACGCCTTTGTGAAGAGGTGTCGCCTGATCACCAGGCCGGCTCTAACTCCCAAGACATACAGACTTCTACTCTAAGTAACCAAAACATGCATATACATACTCTATACTCATCATACTATGACTACATGCAAAATTATTCAAAGATCCATTAATAAAATGAGATATCAGGCATGACACACTAGAGATAAACCTAAAATGTACTAATGGCTCAGTTACACATAAGCATGAACACCCAAAATGATGAACATGTCAAGTTTAAATGTAGATTTTATACCAAAATGAGAGGCCCTCAGAGCTATTTTGATTGAGATCCTTGCTAGGATGTGTTATCTACCTTTGACACAAGTTTCTTCCTTCTTTTCTTATGGAGAAAGTGGACCTCTTTTCTTCAACCTTCCTCCCTTTTCTTGAGGACGTTTTTTCTTTTCTTTTCCTTCTGTCTTTTTCTTTTTCAGAGCTCCTCTCTCTTTTTTCAATCATCCCCCCTCTTTTTTCTTTTATTCCTTAGCTTTCCTATGCCCCTAAGCGTCCTAGCCCATCATGAGCTCTCCTAGCCTTTTTTCCTTCCCCAAAAGTCTTTTTCTCACACAAGAAGTAGGTCTAGAAAGTGGGACCCCGCACCACTTGGTCCTCATGATTACAGCTGCATTAAATGCAGCTACAAGTGGGCTTCCATAGGGGCGGTGCCTCATTGGCAGCTGCCAAAGAGGCGATCGCCTCATTACACTGAGGAGATGCCCCTTTGGCCCGGGCTTGAGCTGGGCCGAACGGGCTTAGGCAAATTTGGATAGTCGGGCTCGATTTTGGGTTTTTCAGGCTTTTAGTTTTCAAGTCCACTTTCCACTCGAGAGTCAAGCTTCATTCTCATATCCAAGTTCCACGTTCTCATCATCGGGCTTGACAATGCGTCGGTCAAAACCGAGCGCCCCTAATTCTCATCTCCTAACACGGACTTGATCGAATCAGGTGTCTACAACTATACTACAAACATTAAGAGAACATCAACTTTATGCTAAATTCTTGAAGTGTGATTTCTAGTTAGAGAGTGTTGCATTCCTTGGACACATGGTGTTTAAAGATGGTATTCAGGTTGATCCATAGAAGATTAATGCAGTATCTGAGTAGCCTAGACCGATGATAGTCATAGAGATTCATAGTTTTTTGGATTTAGCTAGGTATTATAGGAGATTTGTGTACGATTTTTTTAGGATTACAACTCTTATGACTTGCTTGACTCAGAAGAATATAAAGTTTCTGTGGTCAGATGTTTGTGAGAACAGTTTCTAGTTATTGAAGAAGACCATTGATCTAAGAGTTGCACTAATTAGTGGATCAAGGTCTGATGATGAAGATGAGTAGATCAAGTGGACTGTTATCTTAGTTCAGAGTTCGATCTATACTGAGAGATAGGATTAAGGCAGTTGAGAGCCGAGATCCTATTCTAGCAAAGCTTGCAGAGAATATTCATGCAGGGAAGTTCACTGATTTCACACTTAATGATGAAGGTGTTTTGTGAACCAACGGTAGGTTGTGTGTTCCTGATATAAATAATTTGAGAGAAGAGATCCTTGAGGAAGCATATTCTACAGCCTACAACGTACATCCAGGTGTTACTAAGATGTACCACAGTATCATAGATTTATACTGGTGGGATGGATTGGAGAAGGATGTAGCTGATTATGTTGTTAAATGCTTAATATGTTAGCAAGTGAAAGCTGAACATTAGAAGCCTTCTAGGAAGCTTCAGCCTCGTTTTATTCCTGAGTGGAAATAGGAGAGAATTGCTATACATTTTGTAGTTGGGTTACCTTGTTCTAAGGATGGATATGGTTCCATCTGGGTGATTATGGACAAGTTGACTAAGTCTGCTCATTTCTTGCCCATAAAAGCCACTTATTCTATAGCTAAATTAGTGAAGCTGTATGTTAAGCATATTGTGTGCCTTCACGGAGTACCTATGTCCATTATATCTGATAGAGGTTCATTGTTTACCTCTCATTTTTAGCAGAAGTTGCAAGAAGCGATGGGCACTAGGCTTGATTTTAGTACTGCTTTTCACCCTCAAATAGATGGTCAGTCTTAGAGAACGATCCAGACACTAAAATATATATTGAGGATATGTGTTTTGGATCTAAGAGGTAGCTAAGATGATCATTTGCCACTTGTGGAGTCTGTATATAATAACAGCTACCATATCAGTATTAGGATGGCACCGTATGAGGCTTTGTACAGAAGAAAGTGTAGATCCCCTCTAAGTTAGGATAAGATTGGGGAGAGAGCATTGATTGGACCTAAGATGGTTTAGGATGTCGCTGAGAAGGTTGTTGTGATTAAAAGGAGATTAGAGACCGCAATTAGCAGACAGAAGAGTTGTGTGGATCTAAGACGTAGAGATGTGGAATTCTAGGTTGGAGACTATGTGTTTCTGAAGGTGTCTCCGATGAAGGGGTGTGAGGAGATTTGGCAAGAAGAGGAAGCTAGCATCGAGATATATTGGACCGTTCGTGATTTTTGAGAGAGTGGGCATGGTTGCATATCGGTTGGCTTTGCCTTCAAATTTTTCTCAAGTGCATCCAATGTTCCATATCTCGATGTTGAGGAAGTATATTTCGAACCTTTTGCACGTGTTGCAGCCTGATAGTGTGGAAGTGAATGAAGACCTAACGTTCGAGAAGGAACCTGTTGTGATTGTAGATTATCAAGTTCGTTAGTTACATTCAAAATAAATCCTAATGGTCAAGGTATTGTGGCAAAGCAACAGAGTAAAAGAGCACACTTGGCAGACTGAAGCAGAGATGCGAGCTTCTTATCTTTATCTCTTTCCTTGATGATTCTTGTGTCTATTTTTTCTTTGAATTCAAGGGTAAATTCTTATAAGGAGGAGAGATTGTAATGACCCAGTATTTTAAATAAAATAATATTATTTTTGGATATGCAGTGTTAATAATATTTTAAATTTCTATATATTATGATTATTTTATTGAGATTTAAATGTTAGTTATTGTTAAGTATTAATTATTTGTTTAATAATATTATTATATTATAATTTTTTGTGACTAGTATTTGTTATTTTATGATAAATATTTTCTTACATAAAACCATTTATTTAGAAGTTTTATTATTTAAAAATATATTAAAGTTAGTATCATTACTACTATTATTATTATTATTACTATTATTATAATATTTTTTTATTTATCATTTTAGTGTGCATGTGTGTTATTGTTATTGTTATTATTATTATTACTGTTATTTGTTAGTATTATTATTATTATTAGTGCATGTGTTAGTGTGTGTCATGTGTGTGTGTGTATATATATATAATAATAATAATAATAATAAAAAGTTAATCAAAAGCATTACAACGGGTCAACTTATTATTTCTTCTTCCCACCACATATTCTTTTCTTCTTTCTCACAGTGTTTCTTCTTCCTCCCTGCGTGATTCAGCATCTACCAGCACCACCCAAGCCGCCATCAACCACCACCTGCAACCCTTGAACCTAGCCATTACCTTCTCTTCTTCTCTTCTTCATTTTTGCTGTTGACAGAGCCTCCACTTCCCAATTTTCTAGTGTAGGCAGCTTTTACTTCTGACGACGCCAACGACATTGGTGAAAGCTTGCTGTCCAAGGCTCGATTAACTCCTTATGATCTGGGCTAGTTGATTCTTAGGTCACCTTGAGTTAGAAATGTCCAGTAACTATTTTATCTTCAAGTTTAAGTTTATGTCAATTTTGGTTTTTTTTTTGAAGTTTGATTGCTTGAGTCTTAGATTAATTTCCTTTAGAAATGTTGATTGTAGTAGCTTTAGCTTCCCAAATATATTTTTTGTGTTTTTTTTGGAATTAATTTGAATTTTGGGTAAATTTTGATTATTTTAATTTTAAATATTGAATTTTTGATAATTATGTTAATTATTTATTTTTAATGGAAATTTGGTTAAATTGGTATTGTTAATTTAAGTTGTTAATTTTAGTAGTGAGAAAATAATTTTTGGGAATATAAAGTGTATTATGTGATTTATACATTTTGTGTAGAAATTATGATAAATTGTGTTATTAATTTAAATTATTAGAGAAAATGGATTTTCACAAATTTTTAGTAATTTTGGTTAATTTTTGGATAATATTTTGTATTATGTAAATATTGGATTTATAGGTTAATTACGTGTTTTTGTTGAAATTATGGTTAAATTACATGTTTTAAATGATTTTGAAATAATAATTGGTATTAAAATAAATTTTAAAAATTATTTACTATTTTTAACTAATTAATATTAATTTTCAAAAATTATATTTAAATAATAAAATTATATGCTATTTTTTTGATTAAATAGGTTTTTAACTAATTTTATTATATAATTAAACTATTTAAGTAAGTAAATGTGAATTTTAACTATTTTATGTTGAATAATTGTAAAATTGAATTTTTATTAATATTATATAATATTTGAAATTTTATTAGTTAATTTGTGTTAATTATGGAATACTATGTAAATGATAAATTTATTTATTATTTTAAGCTTAAATGGGTATTTTATTATTTTTATGATATTAAATTGTGATTTTAATAATTATTTGCAATTTATGTTAGTTTAATTGTAAAATGGAAATTGTATTCCATTTATAAATTTTATTAGTAAATATTATTTAAAAACTCGAATATTATGTTTTAGTTGAAAAATAAAGATTTTTAATATTTTCATGGATTTTTTATGATTTTATTATTAATATTGTTGGTTTGTGCATTGTGAACCTCGGTTGAAAATTTTTGTAGTTTGGGATCCTAACTCGAGGTGTTGTGCTATTGTGTTTTTAGAAGTGTATTTTCTAATTAATATTAATTTTCAAAAATTATATTTAAATAATAAAATTATATGCTATTTTTGTGATTAAATAGGTTTTTAACTAATTTTATTATATAATTAAACTATTTAAGTAAGTAAATGTGAATTTTAACTATTTTATGTTGAATAATTGTAAAATTGAATTTTTATTAATATTATATAATATTTGAGATTTTATTAGTTAATTTGTGTTAATTATGGAATACTATGTAAATGATAAATTTATTTATTATTTTAAGCTTAAATGGGTATTTTATTATTTTTATGATATTAAATTGTGATTTTAATAATTATTTGCAATTTATGTTAGTTTAATTGTAAAATGGATATTGTATTCCATTTATAAATTTTATTAGCAAATATTATTTAAAAACTCGAATATTATGTTTTAGTTGAAAAATAAAGATTTTTAATATTTTCATGGACTTTTTTATGATTTTATTATTAATATTGTTGGTTTGTGCATTGTGAACCTCGGTTGAAAATTTTTGTAGTTTGGGGTCCTAACTCAAGGTGTTGTGCTATTGTGTTTTTAGAAGTGTATTTTCTGTGTAGGATCGGCCCTACTTTTGTAAGGAGACGTCTGTTTTACAAAGGAGACTTTGTCGAATTTTCGGTAGATTTCTTGTAAAACATGACAATCGGTCCGAGTTTAGTTTTGAAATTTTGATTGAAACGTGTCTTAGATTGAGTCTCTTTTAGAAATATAAGTTAGGAATTTATTATTATTTATTTTCTAATTGCGCCGAGAACGAGACCTTTCGGACTGGGCCTGTCGAGCCAGTCTCGAGGAATGCAAACTTGTGAGTTATTATCTTATATATGCATTGCATATAGAATGCATAAAAATTAGCATCCATGAATTTTATAATGAAATTGAATATGAATATTTCTTTAAATGGAAAATATATTTTTATATACTTTTAGTATATTTTTGGTATACTTATAGTTTATTTTGGTATATATGTGGCTTATATATTTGGAATATTTTTAGTATATCTCCAATGTAAAATTGGTATATTTTTCTGCATATGATGGGTATATTTTGCTATGAATGGATGCTATTACATTTAAATAATGCATTTTCATTATTTTAATCATTATTATGTTTATTTGAAGGATAGCATTAGAACATGCTGCCTAATGGGCTCCACTAGGACTGTGTGCGTACCAGTACGTTAAAATGTTAGAAGTAATATCATGAGATTATTTGATGAGAGATTTGATTGATATTGATCATTGTGATATTGTGGTGAGAGTAGTGTGATTACCGGAGCTTGATGGACCTGGTGTCTCAGGGCAATCACACTGACAATGAGATTGCTGGAGCTTGGTTGACTTAGTGTCTCGGGGCCAGTCTACTATCCAAAAATGGATAAGAGATATATATTGGAATTAAGTAAGCCTGTAAAGCTAGTGAGAAATTGTGATTGAGGTTGCGAACTATTAAGGTTTTGCTCCGATCCTTCAACCAAAAGTAAAATGTTTTATGCATTGATTATTATTAAAAAGAGATTTCAGCATCTGTATAAATTGCCTGTTTATATATATATATATATATATATTAAATATTGATGTTTGACTGCATATGACATTAGAAGGTGCATATATATACAATATAATAATTCACTCAGTGAGGTCTGACCCCCATCAATTATTTTTTTTAGGAGATCTTCTATTGTCAAACCTAAGTAGTAGAGCTCTTCGTCAATGTTCCTCCGCCCCGACTATTTTATGAAAAATATATATTTAAACTCTGATTTGTAATCTAGAAACTGTAGTAGTAAGATTATTGTAGTAGTTGAGTGTTGTATCTGAGATTTTTGTATCCAAATGTTGTATGAGATATTTTTATTATGTATAATGATAAAGATTTATTTTTATACTATTTAAAGTTTTAATTCTTGTGTATTTTTATTTATTTATTGCATGCATTTTTATTTTTAAGGTTTGCTACAAGTTTCAGATTTGAACGAATTTCTGTTCCCTAGCATCGGTCATGACTCTCGGTTTGGGTCATGACATAAGCACTGTCAATGAGAAGCTCATCAACAAGCTATTCCTATAAAACTTTTTTTTATCAGTTTTTTTTTTAACAACGATTAGAGGGGGCCAACCCCGTAGCTAAATCGAGTCAGGCCTAAATGGGTGGCTTTAAACCCCTTTTTTTTTTCTTGGGGCATCATAGAACCCATGACATAGGTCATGGGTTCACACCCATTACCACCCATGACCTATATTGAAACATTATAGTAATGTAAATACAATCAAATTAATTATCACAAGCTATTAAAGCTAAACCAACAACAAACTTATCAAATCTATTTATATATATAAAGCTGAAAGTGAAATTTCTGGTTCATCTGCAATATTGAAATGGCCCTATAATTTCATTGGTAATTTCAAAATTGCCTCCGGATTCTTTCTTCGTTTGCTGTTACTTTGTACCCTTAAGATTCAACCAAATTACGCCATTGCCACTGACTTTTTCTTCAGCAAACTGTATGTTGTAGCTAAAGAAGAAAACGACACCATTTTGAGAAAATTACCTGTCCAGCCACCAGAACGATGTCATTTCTTTTGGCATTTTAGTCATTTTATCTTTTCCTTTTATGCTTGTCTTCAAGCTGGATTTATATAACTTTTATTCATTTTTTCTTTTTTTGCTTTTTGGATTTTATTCATGCACATTTTTGGATTTAAATTGGTCAAGGCAATAAAATTTTTGAAATTAACAGATGCTAATTTTTTTTCAACAATAAAATTTTTTAATTGCCATGTTAAATTATAATTTCTTATAATTTTTTTGACATGAATGAAATGATTTTACATGTCGAATTATAATTTCTTAATAATAAAATTTTTTATTTCTACATTTTGATGTTAATTTTTCCTTAATCATTGCTAATGATTAGTTTTGTAATTTTATCTATTATCTGATTTTGTAGTTGTAAGTTTAGTGAAAAAAAAAATAGTTTTAAAATTTTTTGTTTTGGATGGCATTCTTATCTCCTTACTTTCCTTTTAAACTGCTGTAAAATATTAAGGTTAAACATGCATAAGGTTTCTCTATCTCTATATATATTGTTACTTTTTAGAGTAATTACAATTTTTTATGTTAATTTTTTTTAAAAAAATTTCATTACAGGCTTGACGATCAAAATAAGGATGAAAACTAATATTATTTTTATTTTAAATGTATTTACTTTTCAAGTTTTTAAGAACAATTTAACTAAAGAAAAAAAGTAAAGCTAAATATTGTTAATATAATATTTAAATTTTAAATAAAAATAAAATTACTTTTATTTATGAATATTTTATTTATAAAAATATATAACCCCGCACTAAAGTGCTGGTATGAGTTTAAGTTTAAAAATAATACAAAGAAAATTTAAATATCTATATGTATATCTCACAGTATCTTGCAGTCATTGGAATGGTTAAGTTAACAATAAAGTTAATCTAAATTTGTGTACTTTACAAACAAAATGGCTTCAATTATTCTTAGCAATTTGATATTATATTATTGAAAAAGATTTATATGTTATTTTTAAAATGTTTTCATCTTTAGTGACTATAAATTTCTTAATTGTCTTAATTCAATTTTTTTATTGGATGAGTTGTTTAAACAAACAAATCAATTTATTTATTTATTATTGCATAAATTTGGATTTCTTGATTAACATCTTAATTATTGTTAAAATATAAAATGTAAATATTACCCATAACGAAGTGCGGGTAATTTTCTTCGTTATATATATATATATCGTGGCACATAAGAATATTTAATTCTTGACTATTGCTACGAATTTGTAACCTTTTTAAGTTTTAGAGTGCCTAAGTTATTTGATCGGCCTTATGGGCTCTTAATAAAACTCTTTAATGGATGGATCTTCTTAGCTATTCAATTTGTGACCTCAGCAGCCTCATGGCATTCGATTTGAATATTTACCCGTTGTTGTAGAAAAGAAGCTTCATTTTTATCAAAAATGATTTTTGTGCTATATATGCGTTAAAAAAAAAAAGCCTATGTTCTTTTTATGTAAAAATAGGTAAAAAAAAAAAAAGCCTATGCTATTTGGCTATTTTATTTTTAATATGACATGCTGATCGGGAGGATATGGATCTCATTTGTGCATAATCAGCACTTCGGTAATAAAAAATCAGTCTGATATATAATTAAAATTGAATTTATATTGGACAGTCTGAATATTGAATTGAAAAAATTTTGTTAAGAAACTAAAATAGTAAAACAACAATTGAAACCTCAACACCATGAATAACACCATTCAATGAGAAATGAGCTTAAATTTAATTTAATTACTAATATAAATTTACATATAACACAAATTTTTGAATTTCTATTTCGATTTATATCATATTCGTTTCAAAAGAATCGTATTTTTGTACCAAAAGATAGTATAATATCTTTTTGTTGAACTTGGACAAGGCCATGGCAGAGACCTATCACATAACCTTTCAACGATGATATCTTTTTGTTGCTACTATGGCATAGTCTATCACATAAGAAAAATAATAATAAAATTATAGTATAATAAAATAAATTTTCAGATAATTTTTAAACTAATTTTTCATTTTATTTCAAAAATGAAAATTAAGAAATTTATTATAAAAATAAAAATAAAAAATATTTTCTACAACTAAAACGCACCCTGGAATTCCCTAAAAATAGAGGAAGTATTACTTACTCGAGGGCTACTATTAATTCTACTTCTTTAGAGTATTTAATTTTGAACTGAATTTTCTGAATTATATATATATATATATCAAATACAAAAAAAAATATAGTTACTAAAAAGATAAATTTCAAACCAAACATATTAAAGTTTACTTTTTAATAATAACTAATAATTATTGGTATCAATTCAAATTTTTAAGATTTTTATAATTTTACCAGAATCAAATCAGATTAATTAAATTTTAATAAAAATTTATAAAAAAATTTACTTTCTAATAATGAACTTCTAGGAAAATGACTTCATAAGAAATCTACCAATCAGAGTCTTAGTGGTAACCACAGAAAATGTAATTATCTCCAAGTGACTTATGAGTCACCGGATAACGTCAATTTTTTTTTAATTGAGTCTAATACTAATTTTACACACAATTTTTAATTTAATTTTACTCTGAAAGGAGGAATTTCACAATTTTAATATGATCATTTTTTAAAATTTATTAAATATTTTTTTTTAAAAATTTACCATTTCAATGCAATTTTTCACAAGAAATTCACCAAATTTTGTAGAAAGCTTGTAAGTCTTTTCAAAACTAGGCCCCAAGTTGACTAGGAAGTCCTCTTGGCTTCCACAACTTGAGTTTGCAGGTCTTCCACGACAAGAAGTCTATGTAGAAGCAATAAATGTTACCCAAAAGAAACCCCGTGGTTGTCCCTTTACCATCTATTATACTCTGTCCCGTATCGGCTAGTCTATTACCCTTTCTATAGACGTATTCAAAACTTATTATTTACTGCTGTAAAATAATTATGGCCCATTCTCATCAAGAATTTCTTTTTGAAAAATGAACAGTTTAAAAATTTTGGAACGAATTATAAAATTTTATAAAATCAATTAATACATATAAAGTTAACACAAAAATATAATTAAAAAAATAATGTTTTATTGGACATATACAAGTGATTATTTGAAAAAGTAATTATTAGTTTAGAATGGAAAAAATATATATAATGTTGAAATGGAGATAATAGAACAAAAATCATACGAATGTTGAGTGCTGAAGAGCCAATGGTAATGCTTTTGAATTTGACTGTCCCATATCCTATTTTCAGCGATACCGATCCCAATTTTATTACATAAAATGAAAAGAAAATCGACATAATTGATCATTATATATATATACGTACTAAATTATAACTGTAGGTGGATCTGACATAAGAATTAAGAAAATGAAAGCTAAAATTATTTCATTCACCTACCAGTGGCAAGAAATGAAGTTGAGAGCAAAGGTTCTACTGATATAGATGAAGAAGGCACATCATATTTTGGAACAGGCATCTTTGCAGGAAGATTTGGCAATGCTGCTTCAAACTTGAGAACCTGTAACGCTTGCCTTATTGATGGCCTATGACTGTAATCTGGATGAGCACACCACAATCCAACTATCAACAAACACTCTATTTCTGCAACGTTGAAGTCCGTGCTTAATCTTCTGTCAGCTACATCAAGAATCCTTCCCTTTCCGTATGAGTCCCAAGCCCATGACACAATTGAAATTTGTGCCTCTTCATTTCTTGATTCCATTGATCTTCTCCCACATGCTATTTCAAGGGCCACAACACCAAAGCTGAACACATCTGAACCTCTATTAGCTTTTCCTGTACTAATATACTCTGGGGCCATGTAGCCGAACGTTCCTGCTAAACCAGTGGTCTTTAGGCCTATCTCAGTATTTTCCAAGAGTCTTGCCAAGCCAAAATCCCCAAGTTTTGTGTTGAAATTTGAATCCAACATCACATTGCTTGATTTAATATCTCTATGCACTACAGGTTGTTCAGATTCTTCATGAAGATATAATAAAGCTGACGCTAAACCAAGGCATATATTGTACCTTACACTCCAAGAAAGCATATTTTCTCCTCTGAAGAGATGAGAAGCAAGACTTCCATTGGGCATGAACTCGTATATAAGAAGAAGCTCACCCTTTTCATGGCACCAACCTAAAAGTTGTACAAGATTTTTATGCCTTAATCTACTAATGATTTTCACCTCTGACATGTACTCCTTTCTTCCCTGTTTGGACATTTTAGATACCCTTTTCACTGCAACACTTAAATTAGACAAGTAACCTCTGTATACTCCCCCAAATCCTCCTTCCCCAAGTTTCCCTTCTTCACTGAAATTATTGGTGGCTTGAACCAATTCTTGGTAAGTATATCTCTTAGGCCCAGTTTCTTGCTCAAATTCATGCTCTAAGGAATCGTCTGTTGCTGCATCATCATCTAATTGCTTGTTCTTACATATCCTCTGATACAAGAATGGAATTGACATAAACCCACCAACCACAACTAGTCCACCAATCACACAGCCAACTATCACATCAGTATTTTTCTTGCTGCCTCCTCCACCACCACCACCAACATCTGAAATTTCTGTCGTTGGACTTGAACCATCGGCTATTGGCGGTATAGACTTGTTAACAAATTCCAAGTGGGAAGTGAAATACCATGAGTGAAGGATATGTGCCTCATAGAGTGATCCTGTTGCCGCTGAGAAACCAATTGCAACCCATTCAGGCAAAATCTTCCTCAGATCAACTGGATAAGAAAGATTTTTTTTGAATGTATCATTACCATCAAAGTTAGTGAAGGTAACAGTTAAATTTGTTGAAGCAGAGTCGTAGCTAACTGAAGCAAAATTTCTTCTACCCTCCTTTACACCACTATACCACTCCACAGCTACGTAAGATTCCAAAGAGCTGTTATCGATACCTACATGGTCGAAATAGTCGGGTGCATCCCACTCATTTTGATAAGTGTCAAACTCCACTGCAACGAATGGATCTAAAGATCTCAGGGCATTACTAAGACCGAAACCGCCACCCGAAACGTTTCGCACTGGGAAATTAATGGGTGCAAGGAAAAAAGCCATCCCATCTCCATATTGGCCTTGGGGTTTGTTTAGAGAATCAACGGTGAAGGAGAAATTGGTATAGAATTCTATAAGCTTGTTTGACGCCTCATCCCAAAGGTGCAGCGGTTGAGCATAGGTGATTCGACCCACGCTGAAATACTTGGAGCTGGCTGTTTCGTTTTTGGTGAGTTGGATGTCCCCATTAGGGTCGACATAAGCGTATGTGCTATTTATGGTGTCATCATTCTGATTGAAGCTGAGAAAATTGAAGTTTAAGGAAGTTGCAAGAGGCACTTTTGGGAAGAAGAAGGCTATGGTCACCATCGCCACCAAAGAAAGAAGCTGATCAGGTGAACGGTGGCGAGTTTTGTTGAACTTGAAATTGCACAAGGCCATGGCCGGGACAAAGATTGGATAGCTAAAGTTGTGGCAAAGTCTATCACCTAACTTTTCAATAATGATGTAACTTTGGAATAACAACCAGTGAAGTACCGCTGAGGTTGTCATTTCTTTTAAGAGCGCTTGTAGATATAGCAGGCGCTGCGGAGCGGCTTGCATTATTATTATTATTTTTGATAAAATTTTCTTCCTACTTACGTAAGGGATAATTTTTTATTGACTTTTTGATAATTTTTTTGTCTATTATTTTAAGCGTACTGTTACTAAGAATATTTCCATTCTTTTGAAATGTACGAGGAACAAAAGTCTATGGAAAATAATGAGTTTAGAGCAATTTTTATAAATAAAATCATTTGAAATGATAAAAAAATTATTAAATCAAGTGGACAAAATAATAAAAAATTTAGGAATTTTTTTACCTGTTATCGCATGAAGTACGATTGTTTGATATTAATTGTTAGTATGTTAATAGGAAGCGCAATATATATATATATATATATATTAGACAAAAGGTGTAAAATTGGATTTGGTCTAGTTTTACATTTGACCGTTTCATTCCTTCTGACCTACGTTAGACCATTTTAATATTAAACCATATTGGAAATTCGTAAGTACAATTAAGTTATATAACATTTTTTAAATATAAGTACTATAAATTAAAAAATTAATTTTAAAAGTCAAATAATATATAAAATTGATAATTTTTTTAAAAAATATAACCTAATTATAAAGTTTTAAACATTTTTAAACCTACACAGTAATTTTTTATAATCAAGTGATATATATTTCAGAAAATGATTCATTTTATTAGTTAATATGAATAATTAATTGGTAATTAATCCATTTTTTTTTTGAGAAATATAACTGAAACAAAGTATGATTTTAATAGTTTAATAAAAAAAAATTATTCATCAATTTAAAAGTTTTTCATTAATCTAAATAACTTTTTATTAGTTAACTACTAAAATTAAATTGATGAATACAATTTTTTATTCAATAGTTAAAATTAAAATTAAATTTTAGATCAATTATGAATTTGCTATTTATATTAAAAAAATAAAATTGATCCTTTTTTTCAATATACTGTAGCATTTTAAAATTCAAAAAAAGTTAAAAAAAATTATTGTATAAGTTTAAAAATGTTTAAAATTTTAGAATTAGGTTATATATATTTTTAAGAAAATTATCAATTTTATTAGTCAGTCAATCATTAAAATTATTTTTTTTAATTTATAGGAATTAATTATATTAAAAAAAAGCTAATTATACTTGTAATAGGTCCAATATGATCTAATATTAAAAAAAAGAAGTTTCAATTTAGATCAAAAGGAATGGAAAGGTCCAATTAAAGTAAAACGCTGAGGTCCAATTTACACCTTTAACCTCTATTTTAATAGGTTTCTTTTCATACATAAATCAAAATGTAAAATTTTTATAAAAAATGGCGTTGACCAATCAAGTTTTCAAATATAACTATGGAAAATAATTTTTTTAATTTTTTTATTCAAAATTCAAAATTTCTTTAAATTTATATACTACAGGAAAAATGAGTATTAGGAAAAGAAATTTCACAAAAATATAAAAATAGGTCGCTAAAGATATTTGTGATTGAAAATGCAAGTCACATGAGATGGCTGTTGACTCTGCCACAAAAACTTTTTTGCGACCTAAAAAAGTTAGTGGTCACAAATATTTTTTGCGAAGGGCCATATCCGGTAGCTAATCACAAATGTTAGTGCCTTTTTTTTTTTTTTTTTAATGTAATTGCAAAGCACATGCGGGGAAATTCATAATTTGCAATCAATATGATCTAGCAATCGTGACGGTAATACAACTGTTAATAGTTGTATCCAAATCGAGGTATGAAAATTGTTTCAAATTCAAAATTCGTAACAAACTTTAAAAATATAAAAAAATATTTAATAATAATAATAAAATAAACACTGTAATAAAATTTCAAATCAATATATTAAAATAAACTTTTTCATCTCATAATATAAAATATATTAATACAACCTCAGAGAAAAGTCTCTAAAATAAAATCTCACACAAAGTATATAAAAATAAAATTCACTACTGGTACAAATCATAACTACTGTAGTTTTTTAGAATATAATATAAAATAATTAAGTAGATAATTTACATAATAAAGTCGGGACGGAAGAAATCCGGCAGATAGGCCTACTGTTGAAGTCTGAAGAAAAAGACTCTCATGTAAAAATATCAATTGAGGGGAGTTAGATCTCACTGAGTGAATTATTATAATATATATACACGCATTACTATATGTCAAATGCAAACAATCATATGTATATAATAAATAAATATACAGGCATGTGAACACAGATGTTGAAAATCACTTTATTTCTTAATACTAAAAAAATATAAGTTTTAAAAGATCAAATAGAACCCTAAATGATCGCAACCTCAATTAACAATAGAAATCACTTTAGACATACTAGCTCACTTAATTCCAAATAAATTCACTTAATCCATCTAGACAGTAGACGGGCTCCGAGATACTAAGTCGACCGAGCTCCAGCAGTCTGACTGTCAGTGTGATTGGCCCTGAGACACTAGATCAATCGAGCTCCAGCAATCACATCCTCAATCACATCAATCTCAATCATATCAATCATGTCATATTTCCTCAAATAAGTTAGTAATTTAACCTTACAATTTATTACATCGGTACATACTCGGTCCTAGTATTGCCCATTAGGAAGCACGTTCTATCGTTATCCTTCGTTTTAAAAATAAACCATTCAATCGAAAATAAAATAATGTAAAATGACATTCAAAATGATATAATATACCATATATATATACCAAAAATATACTTAAAATAAACTAAGTATATTTCGAGTATATATAAATATCAAATAAATTAAAATAAATCATAAAAGATACTAAATGTAAACCAACAATATACTTAAAACATATTAAGTTTAAATCAATAATAAAACATGCTTTTATTTTGAAGCATATCAAAATTATACTAAACATATACCTAAAATATACCTAAAGTATACTAATCATTCATTAAAGCAATTTATGAACAATTTCAATTAAAACATGTATTTCTAAAACATGCAACGTAAATGCAATGTATATATAGAATAACAACTCACAGATGTGCACTCCTCGATATTAGTCCGACGAGTCTGATCTGCTAGACCTCAGTTTCGGTGCAGCTAAACAAATAAAATAATCATGAAAATCAGAATACATCTAACTTAACTTCTAGAGACTTGATCTAGAATTACAAAAATATAAATAGACACAGAATTGACCTAATGTCACATTTTACGAGAATTCTATCAAAAATTCTGCAGAACCTCCTCTGTAAAATAGACATCTCTCTACTAAAAAGTAGAGCCGGTCTTGCAAGAAAAATACACTTTGAATATAAAAATTCACACAACCCTCAGTTGGAATCCCGAACTATAAAATTCTCCAACCGAGGTCCACAATTCACCAAAATTCAAATAATATAATAAAATATATTAAAAATCAATAAATACCATAAATACCCTCAAAATCTCAAAATATAGCATATTTAACATTAAAACACCAAAATAATTATTTTTTCAATAATTACTTAAAAATCTCAAATAATAATATAATATTATTAAAAATCCATTTTTCCAATAATTACACAGTTAATAATAAAAATTCATTTTATAAATTCAAATAATTTAATTAACCCAAAAATATAACAAAAATTTATAAAAACTCATTTTATTATCAAAATAATATATAATATATTATTTGAAAACAATTTTTGAAAATTAGTTTTAATTAGTTAAAAATAGTAAATAATTTGTAAAAATCATTTTTATACCTCAAATAATATTAAAACTAATTAAAAATAATATTTAACTAAAATTATCACCAAATTACACAATTAACCCTAATATTCAAAATTACACATAATATACTAATATTACTCAAAAATTCAATAAAAATTATTTTCTCAATGTATATCTCATTATTATCAACAAAAAAATATAATTAAACAATAATTTCTACCAAAATATATATATAACCTAATTTTTCAAAATTGACATAAACTAAAAATATTTATAAAAATTACATAAAAATCACAAAAATTATAAACTCAACTCTAAAATTAATAAAAATTAATAATAACACCAAAAATCAAAAATTCATAATTTATATAATTAATTTACAAAAATTAATAAAATAATAATAAAATATTCAAAAATTCACAAAAATCAAAATAAATTTGAAAAATCACACAAAAATTCATGAAAGTAGATTAAGCTACTAGAATCAACATTTATAAAGGAATTTTGTGTGAATCAACCATTAACAACCTAAAAAAATTCAAAATCGTAATGAACTAAAAACTAAAAATCCAGCAAAACACACTAATGAGGAAGATTAGACTCAAACCGAGCTTAGATTAGTGTTTACTGGAGAGAGAAGAAGAAAACAGACCAGCGGTGAGGAAAACGGTGGTCGGAAAAAAGAGAACAACCGAGAGCTCAATTCTCGGTTTCTCATAGCCACAGCTGCTCGTCGATGCCAGAGAAGAAGGTGAAAGACGGCAGAAGGTGACTGGAGCTGCTGGAAGGCTGGACAGCACGCTGATGGTGAGGAAAACGGATGGTGATGGGCGGAGGGTGATGGTGGTTTACGGGAAGGTGAGTGTATATGTGTATGTGTTTGTGTTTTTTAGTTGAAGTATATATTATATGTATATAATACTATATTATATAACTAAATAAAAATTTATTTAATAATATTATAATATATAACTTAAATCTACACCACACACATATTATATACATATATATATATACATACACACATATATAACACACTCATAAAATATTAATAAACCTAATTATTATAATATATAACACGTAAAATAATAATACAATTAATAAAATAATTTATCAATAAAATAATTAGAGAAATTAATAAAACAATAATAGAATAAAAATGTTAAAATAATCATGCAAATCAAACGACCAAAAATATTATATTTACGTAGAAAATTTATTTAAACATAAAATAATAATAATTAATTATAAAATAGTAAAATAAAAATAAAATAATTTAACTTTAACTTTAAATTTTATTAACATTGCATATCTCATTTTAAAATAAAAATATTTAAAAAATATGGATCATTACAATAATATATACCTATATTATATGTTTTTACCAATTGCAACCAAATTGCCCACTACAAAAATTAAAATTCGATTGCAATTTTTTAGTAAATTATTGATTATGACCACTTTTATGGTCATTATTTTCATTTATCACAAATACATATAATATAAGTAAATAATAAAACAGGATAAAAAAATTAAATATTTACATTTCATAATATTTAAAGAGAACTTATAATATTCAAATATTTAAATTTACAAAATAATATTCATACGACAAACAACAAAATGTCTAAAAAAATATATTTTTTTTATGCAAAAAGCCTAATATAATTCCAAAAAGAACATGTCTAAAAAACTTAACATATATCTAAATAAATATTTGTTACAAGATATATGTATCATTTTTACATTTGCCTATACACCAGCAAAGAAAACTAAAGTAAGTAAATTATAATTGAAAATTATTGAACAACTTTATAATACAATTAGAGTACGCATACACAATAAAGTATATTAGGAGTTTAAAAAAAAATATCACCTTAAAGGTTTATGATATTTCAAACCCAAAATTTGCCGAGATTCGCTTGAAACATATCAACATCTAAAAACCTGAAAAATTTAATCATAAAAATACATCCAAAGAGACGAAAGTTATAACAATCAAATAATAAATAATAGAAATTTAGGTCAGTTGAAGTTTTTGAGATGCAGGCGACTAGGTTTGAAAACCTGAGTCCTTTTATGGGCTTTTCTTCTTGAAATTATGTTCGCCAAGCGGCGCCTTCCGGCTGCTTGTCCCTCCCTCTCCGTTATGGATTTCCCTAGTCATAAAAGACTTGTTTGCTCCTGCGAAGCCATCCTATGCATCTTTTGCACTGGCTAAGCCATCGTCCGCAGCTATTCTTGATGAGTCTCTACTCGTATCGAAAACTTCTTCTGTTGTGAATAAAGGTGGATTCATAGCCATCAAAATTGATCAAACTATTTATGAATAGCAACTTGCACTCTGCCAACATGCTGTCATTACTTGCATTGTGTTGTCTAAAGGAGAAGCTCCATGGAAGCTCCCATACTTGAAATAAAAACTCTCCACTATTTGGGGTCTCTCGAATAATTGGAAATTTATTTCTTTAGGCCAGGGTTATTATCATGTGATTCTAAATTCTACTTCCAAAAAAAATTTGTATGGAGTAGATGTCCTATTGCTTTGAAAGCGGGAATTCTTCATTTGCAACATTGGACAACAGATTTTGATCCACTAGCTCAGAAATCAACTACTGCTCAGATTTGGGTACATTTCTCTAAATCACTATGGGAGTATTGGCATGCACACATATTAGCCTCTATTGCGAAAGGAGTGTCCTTTTCAAGCTTGATGTAGCCACAGTTAATTGGAAGTATGGTCATTATGCACGTATGCTGATAGATGTTGATCTAAGATTTCTGCAGCAATATATGCAATCAAAGTTGCTTGGTCTAAGGATTGGCTTAATTTGTGGCTTAAATGCGACTCCATGTTGGTTGTGCACCTGTTTCATAATTTATCAACCCAAGTTCCTTGGAAACTTCAGCAGCAATGGCTGCAAAGTCTTCATTCTCCAAAATGAACTTTCTAGTGACTCACATTTTCAGGGAAGGTAATTATGTAGCTGATGCCTTAGCTAAGCATGGAGCTAGGTCTTGGCGTTGTAATCTCTTAATACTCTGTATTTATTTTTATTTTTAATTTCGTTTTCTTAGACTTCAGATGTATGTTGTAAATATTGAGAGGGTGTCAATCTAATTAAAATGCTCAATTGCATTTATTGATGTCTGAACTCCAATTTTTCAATAAAAAAATAATAATAAATAATAGAAAAGCAACTTAACCACAATATCCCCAAAGTGGAACAATCTTGCCCAAATTCAGTATTCATATTGGCCACCACTTAAGCATGTAAAAACTTTGTGCAACATCGACAAGCTTAAGCAGCCCATTAAAATCAACTAGAATGGGTGCAAGTTAGCTTTAATTGACATTATACAATGATAAAATGTTTAGATGTGCAAAGAAAAGGGTATGTTTATATACTTGGGCTTTTTTTTAATTAGCCACAGTTTCACACTTTTAGTTTCACATTTATTTTTTAATTTTTGTAGTTAAATTTTTACAAAACTAATTTTAAATTTTTATTTCAAAAAATTAGAGCAACTATTACTTGTTTGATGGCTATTATTAATTCTGCTTCTTTAAAGCAGAGTATTTAATTTATTGAATTACTTAAATTTTTTTATCTATATAATATATATAACCAAATACAAACATTTATACTTATTAAAAAGATAAATTAATTCAAACCAAACATATTGAAATTTACTTTTTAATAATAATTAATGATAGTTGGTATCAACTCAATTTTTTAGAGCCTTTTTAGTCTTACTAGAATCATATCAAATTAATTAAAATTTAATAAATTCTAAATACATGTGGTATAAAAAAATTACTAAGAATTATATTTCCGGGCAGTATACTTCTAGAAAACTGACTTCCTATAAAATCAACCAATCAGAGCCTAAGTGTTAACCACATCAAATGTAATTATCTCCAACTGACTTGCTAGTTGTTGTCTATTGCCAACTTTTTTTTTTTTTGTAAAACTGGGTCTGATTACAAACGTTGCACACAATTTTTAAAATTTTTAATTTTTTAATTTAATTTTAGTTTGGAAGGAGGAATTTCACAATTTTAATATGATCATTAAATATTTTCTTTAAAAAATTTACCATTTCAATGCAATTTATCGGTAGAAATAAAGGGAATTTAATGGTCAAGATATTCGGTTTAAGTTCAATCCATCAAATTTTGTAGAAACCTTATTAAAGATAGGTTCCATGTTGACTTGAAAGTCCTTAAAGAATAAAATTTAGAGGAAAAAAAAATTTAAGGGAAATATATTTTTTTATAATATTCAAAGAAGTATTACACCTTTTATATATATACATAAGAATGTTAATCACAACCTAATTAGAAATAAAATAAAACTTTATTCCTAATTGTATATAAATATTTACTTCCTAATATATATAATAAAAATATTTACTTCTTCAACACTCCCCCTCAAGTTGGTGAATGTATGTCAATTATTCTCAACTTGTCAAGTGAGTTGTAGAATGTTTTTCCGGATACAGCCTTTGTGAGGATGTCAGCTAGTTGAGTATGAGATGAAACATAAGGAAGATCAATTGTCCCTTGGTTCAGATGATCTTTTATGAAATGTCTGTCAACTTCTACATGCTTAATTCGATCATGTTGAACCGGATTATTTGCAATTACTATAGTTGTCTTGTTATCACAATGTAACAACATAGGCTTCGGATGTTTTAATCCCAGATCTTAAACAATTTGCCTTACCTAGAGCAACTCATATACTGCATGAGTCATGCCTCTAAACTCAACTTCAGCGTTTGACCTTGCTACAACTTTCTGCTTCTTACTTCTCCAAGTGACTAAATTATTTCCAATAAATGTAAAGTACTTGCTTCTTACTTCTCCATGTGACTAAATTATTTCCAATAAATGTAAAGTACTCGAATGTTGATTTGCAATCAATCATATCCCCAACCCAATCAGCATTAATATAGCCGGTAATTTCATAATCCTTATTCCTCCCAAAGAATTATCCTTTACCCAGAGAAGACTTTAGATATCTCAATATTCGGTATACTGCATTCATATGTTCTTTACTCGGAGAATGCATGAACTGACTCACAACACTTATTGCATAAGCAATGTCTGGCCGAGTATAAGATAGGTAAATCAACCTTCCCACTAACCTTTGATACTGATCTCTGTCAGTTGAAACTTGATCTTCTAGGACTGAAAGTCCATGGTTGACTTCAATGGGAGTCTCGACTGGCTTACAATCAAGCATCCCCGTCTCTGTCAGTAGGTCCATTACGTATTTTTATTGGCAAAGAGAAATTCCTTGAGCCAATCTTGCAACTTCAATTCCTAAAAAATACTTCAAGTTACCCAAATCCTTAAGTTCAAACTCGAATGTTAACTGTCTTTGCAAGATTGTTGTCTCACTCGAATCATTTCCAGTGACCACCATATCATCAACATATACAATTAGTGTGATGACTTTACCTAACTTCTGTTTGATGAATAGTGTGTGATCAGCATCACTTTGCTTATATCCAAGCTTCCTCATGAAGGTTGTGAATCGTCCAAACCATGCGCGAGGTGATTGCTTGAGTCCATACAATGCTCTCTTTAATTTGCATACTCAGTCAGTACATTTAGTTCCGGGTGATGGATCCATATATACTTCTTCATCTATGGTTCCATTCAAGAATGCATTCTTTACATCAAATTGTCACAGCGGCCAGTCCAGATTGGCAGTTAAGGAAATAAGGACTCAGATGGTGTTCATTTTTGCTACTAGGGAAAATGTATCTTCATAATCAATTCCATACTTCTGAGTATACCCCTTTACTACCAACTGAGCTTTATATTAATTTATGCTTCCATCTGGATTGAGTTTGACAGTGAATATCCACCTGCACCCCACCGTTTTCTTTCCTTCCGAAAGAGGAACAAGATCCCACATCCGATTCTTTTGCAATGCCCCCATTTCATCATTCATAGCTTTCTTCCAATCCGGATCATCTAAGGCTTCCTGCACATTACTCGGAATAGATATAGTAGATAATTGATTTACAGTAAGTGCATGTGAGTTAGACAAATAGTTGGTTGATATGAAGTTGTTGATAAGGTATTTAGCTTTGATATGAAGGTCCGGATCATATTATTTTTTTGGCACCCCTCTATTGATCCTAAAAGGATAACAAGGCTCAGTATTTGAAATTAAAGGAGATAAATTTACCTTATTATGCACCGCATTTGGAGTTTCTTTAGCTTCTGGTATGGGTTTGGAAGATGTACTATCTTGATTACTCGGATTACTCAAATTTTCTTTGATGATCTGTCCGGGTGAGATGCTTGTACTCAGAACACCAGATGTCTGTCTGGGTGAGATGCTTCGAACACTCAAAATATTTGAGAGACTCGGGAGACTCGAATTTGGAACACTCAAAATGCTATCTTCAAGCTTAAAGAAGTTTGGATTTTTCTCCCCTTGAAGAGAGCACTCGGAGTGTGAGAAGAACGGACAATTTCATGAAACCAGACATCCCGAGTGACATACATCTTTTTTGTATTTGGATCATAAGACCGATATCCTTTTTGTAAATTCGCATAGCCAATAAAGGTACATCGAATAGCTCGAGGATCTAATTTGCCAAGTGTCTGATGAACATATGCCAAGCATCCAAAAACTCAGGGTTTGAGATTATTGAAGGGTGGAGATATGACAAGTTCTTGAAGTTTTTAAAGAGGAGTTTTAAAATTGAGTATTTGTAATGGTGTCCGGTTTATGAGGTACGCAGCGGATCAAACAGCTTCTCTCCAGTATTCTCGATGAACATTCATGTCAAACAGTGATGCTCAGATAACTTCCAATAATTGTCGGTTCTTCCATTCGGCTTCTGTTGAGGAGTGCCGGCACAAGATGTTTAGTGGCGAATGCCCTTCTTATGGCAGAAATCATTGAGAATTGAGTTAACATACTCCCCACCATTGTCAGACTATAAGACTCAAATTTTACTCTAGTATTATGTAGCCACCATATTGTATAGGTCTTAAAACTTGGAGCACACATCTCCTTTATTGGAAAGTAGTGATACCTAGGTCATCCGAGTACATTCATTAATAAACATTATAAAATATCAAGCACCAGATAGAGTAGGAATCCGAGCAGGTCCCTATAAATCAGAATGAAAGGTCATAAATGGAATTGAATTTTTATTATAACTTGGAACATAAAAAATTTAGTGGCCTTTTGCCAATTCATAAACATCACACTTAAATTCTGAGTCTGTAGTATGTAAAATAAATTTGGTTTTATTTGTCTAAGATAATGAAAAGAGAGATGCCTAAGACAACGATGCCACAAGATCACTTAGTCTTTACTCGAGCAACTTCTACCAACCCTATTAACTTGACTTGACTTTCATTTTGAATCATCATGCAACTCAAAATAGTATAACTTTCCATGTTTAACACCAGAGCCAAGAATCCAGTGCATTGCAATGTCCTGAAATACACAATAATTAGGCCAAATTTTGACAGTGCAATTCAAGGTTTCGGTGATTTGGCCAACAGATAGTATATTACAAGAAAGAGATGGAACAATAAGAACAATATCTAAATTAAGAGAGTCAGAGTTAGATATTGATCCCTCATGGGTGATTGGTGCTATGCCTCCATTAGCAGTTAGAATATTTTGTTGGGTTGATGGATGGATAGATGTAAGATGGTGGGTGGAGTTTGTCATATGATCAGTAGAACCTGTATCAATAATCCATGTATTATTTCGAGTAAGATTTGTCATACTTGAAGTGGTATCAAGATCACCACTTGGTTTAGTAGAAGTAGTAATTGTAGCCTTGCTGAGCTTCTTACGAGGCTTTTTATTAAAATCCCACCATTCCAGATATCCCATAATTTCATAGCACCATTCCTTGGAGTGTCAAACTTTGCCACAATGAGTACAGGTGTATGTGATGGGCTTACTCGATATTTTTCCTTTGAACTGGGGACGATTCCAAGTTGCTACAAGTACAAAATGGTCTGGCAATATCTTCGGCTCTTCTATCATATATTGCTGGTTATGATCCTACCGGACATATGCATAACTATACTCGAGATCAAGAGGTGGATCCTTCCGGAGTATTTCACTCCGAGCATTATTATTCAGAATCAAGCCCGACTAGGAAAATATGCGTTCAAAGTCGGGTAATATGTTTACGTAGTGATACTACTCCATTAACATCCTCCCTTTGTGCACATGTCCGGGCATCAATTTCTTAAAATATTTCAATCAGTTCATTATAGTATGTAGGTAATGACTTACCATTCTGACGTGTAGTGAATGATTTCCAGTTCAATTTAAATAACTGAGTTTCATCCGATCCATCATAGAAGGTTTTTGAGACAGCATCCCATATCTCCTTTACTGTTGGAAGATGGATGAATCTCTACATCAATGTCGGACTTATGGAGTCAATCAGCCAACTTTTTACTCAATTATTATCAAGGAGCTAAGTTTCCAATGCTTTATCTCCTACTGTTGGATTTGGCGTAGTGCCATTAAGAAAGCCAAATTTATTTCTAGCTCCAATTTGCATCTCCATGATCTGTGACCATAGAGTATAGTTCATATCATCAAGAATGATTCCTGTGGGAAAGGGAGAATTATCTTGAAGGGTTTGAATATAATTGGGTATTCCATGGGATACGATGGATGTGTTTTCGGTAGTCATAATTTTGAAAATTCAAAGGAATCAAGAGAAAAAATACGATTTGCAAGAATTCAATAAAAAATTCAATTTCAATGGGTATGCTCTAATACTATGAAGAATAAAATTCAGAGGAAAAAAAAGAAAATTCAAGGAAAATATATTTTTGCATAATATTTAAAGAAGGGTTACACTTCTTATATATACACACAAAAATCCTAATCACAACCTAATTAGAAATAGAATAGCATCTTAAATAGAATATAACTTTATTCATAATTGTAGACAAATATTTACTTCCTAATATATATAATAAAAATATTTACTTCCTCAGCAGTTCTCTTGACTCCCATAACTTGAGTTTGCAGGTCTTCCACGACAAGAAGTCTATGGAGAAGCAATGAATTTAAATCTTCAATGTTTTGATGTAATTTCGAAAAATTGTATTTTTCAAACTGAATCAAATCATTCTCACCCCTATTCTTTTTATCATTTTTGCATAAAAAAATTTCTACAAACTATATTACATTTAATGGCGCATATATAATGTTTTTATCCTTATATGATTTTTTTTAACAAAATTAAGATATATTTTTACTTTTTTAATATGTGTAAGCATATTCTATTGGACATTTCTCACATTGAGTTGTTATCTTGACTTGGCAGTCTCCAATTCTTATTGATTCTGAAGTTAACAAGAGAGAAATATATTACATTAAATTCAAGGGCATGAAATTTTTGTTGAACAACTAGATATGCATAAGATCTAATGAACTTTAATCTTTATCACTTGTATCCATGCGGCTCTAATCTAATCAACTAACAGTACTTATATACTATTTGAAGTCAATTATAGTTTTAATTTAAATAACTTATAATTTTAATTTAAATAAGACATATTAAAATTTTTTGTTGTAAACATAGTACTCTATAAAAAAAACTTTAGAAAATCTATAAAAATAAATAAAATTTAAAATTATAATTTACAAATAAAATTAAAATATTATTTTTTATAATTTATAAATAATAAAAATAATATTTTTAACTCTTAATGGGTACCATTTTTTTCCAATTAAACATAATTTTTAAAATTCTAGCCGTTTCATCTCTATTTTCTTTTTAGATTTTTTTTTTCAAATACTTTTATTTTGAGCTACCACTGATCATCTTTTAGATTAATAGTGGTTCCTTATTGTTTTTACTTTTCTATTTTATTTTTTATCAAATAAATACATACCTTTAATTTGTTTGTTTTATTTTATTTTTATTTTTTTTCTTCATTTCATGAAGTTATTAATCCTTTTATGGAATTTTTGTGATTTTTTTCTATAAAATTTATAGTTCAATTTATTATGAAACTTTTGTCAATATTTTTACAATCGTTCTTAATTGAAGACCATAAAGTTGATTTATGGCTAATGAATGTCATAAAGTGGAACATAAAAATTGTTGAAAAAAACATCAAGTTGCAAATAAAAATATCTCTATCAACACGATTGAAAAATAGCAATGAATGATTTCATATTTTCAGTAAGAGTTTTTTTCGATACTTCTTGATTGTACTTTATTTATATTATGTGTTCATTAAGATATATTATTGATCTTCAATGAATGAAAGATTTATTTTCTAAAAAAAAAAAAAAAACTCTTAGTGAGTGCCAACAATCCGAACCTTTGTATTTTTTAGCGAAGAGGGTGAAGAGAGGGGGTTGTCCAAATCCTCATCTCCACATCTAAATATTCACACCTTTTACGCTTGAGTTATTCATGATACTCCAAACCTTTGTATAGAAGTGAATTTGGATAGGATTTAACATAACCCTACCAAATTCATGTGGAGATTTAAACCTAGTTTTAAATCCGTTTAAACACCAATTATAACTATCTGAATTTATTCTAATACGATTTAGGCAAGCAGATGGATACTCTACATATAAATTCAGAATATAACTCTCGAATGCAAGGAAAAAAAAACTATGGCTGATATGTCTAATTTATGTTTGGAAAATTTTTACATACTCCATATGCATTAAATCTTATCATAACTAACCACTCCATTAATTTGCTCATAAAATTAATTTATTTAAATTTTAAGGAACGGAGCTAGAAATTTCAGCGATAAAACAACTAAATTTATGTTCTTTTCTAAATGATTTTAAGTGTATTTAGTATAAATGGTTTTTGCAAGATTTTATGAAATTCATCAGTAAATCCAAGTGAATATTTCTAGTTTAAATGAAAATTTTATGAAATTTATTTTTAATTCTAAATTTTTAATTTTGTGGAATTCCTTATTACCAAATTAAAATTTTAGGATTTCCAAATAAATTCATCCTATAAAATATTCATTTAAATCAAATACATTTCATTAGTAAGAATTCATTTGGAAATAAATTCTACTTAGAATTCATTTGAAAATGAAATAGTTTTTTAGTGGAATTAAACAAAGAAAATAAGAACTCAAAGGGTTAATTTACCTACCAGTGGCAAGAACTGAATTGAACAAGGGTCCTACTAAGCTAGATGGGGAGGAAGGCACATTATAATTTGGAACAGACATCTTTGCAGGGAGATTTGGCAATGCTGCTTCAAAATTTAGAACCTTTAATGTTTGCCCTATTGATGGTTGAAGACTGTAATCCAGATGAGCACACCACAATCCAACTATCGACAAACATTCCATTTCTGCTACATTAAAGTCCATACTCAATCTTCTGTCAACTACATCAAGAATCCTTCCATTTTCGTATGATTCCCAAGCTGATGACACCAATGAAATTTATGCCTCTTCATTTCTTGCATCCATTGATTTTCTCCTATAAGCTATTTCAAGTGCTACAATACCAAAGCTAAATATATCTGAACCTTAAGCTTTTCCTATGATAATATACTCGAGCGCCATGTAACCGAACATTCTGGCTAAAGCAGTAGTCTTTAGGCTAGTCTTAATATTATCCATGAGCCTCACTAAGCTGAAATCCCCAAGCTTGGTGTTGAAATTTAAATCTAACATCAAATTTCTTGATTTCACATCTCTGTGCACTACACATTATTCAGATTCTTTATAAAGATATAATAAAGGTAATGCTAAACCAAGGGCTATATTGTACCTCACAGGCGAAGGAAGCACCTTTTCTCCTCTAAAGAGATGAAAATCAAGACTTCTGTTGGCCATGAATTCATAGATAAGAAAAAGCTCACCCTCTTCATGGCACCAACCTGCAAGTCGCATAAGATTTTTATGCCTTAATCTACTGATGATTTTCACCTCGAACATATACTTCTTCTTCCTTATTTAGATTTTTCAGATACCCTTTTCACTGCAACAATTAAATTAGACAAGTAACCTCTGTATACTCCTCCAAATCCTCTGACCCCAAGTTTTCCTTCTTCACTGAAATTGTTGGTGGCTTAAACCGATTCATTGTAAGAATATCTCTTACGCCAGTTCCTTGCTCGAATTCATGATCTAAAGAATAATATATTATAGCATCATCATCCTCAAATTCTTGGTTTGTGTATGAGTTCTTGGCTTTAGATCGCCGTTGGAAAATAAAAAGAAATAGAAGATAAATTACCACAAGCCCCAATGCACCACTAACAAAAATAGCACCTATTGTTTTACTATTATTCGTGGTTAATTTTTGAGCTGGGAAGAGGTGTAGCAATTGGTGGACTAATTGGAGTTAGCTCAGGATTTGGTTCGACAAGATTGTATATGCTACTCATTTTGAAGATTTCGATCCCATTGAGAATTGCATAAGAGAAACTTGACAGATACTCTTTGGTAGTGTGCAGTGTAACAGACAAGTTTTGGAAATTTTCACTTCCTTTGGCTCCTATTAGCACCATGTAATCTCTGGTTAGAGGAATTCCATTCCCCCACTCCACCAAATTACATTTTTATGGCTTTTAGCTGTTATATTAGCCATGTCAATTAAAAAAACTCTTTCATCTTGTCTCTATATCTCTGGTTGAATCTTGCAAAAGTGAAGCCTATTGGCACTAAATTACATGTAATTTTAGGATCCATTTGAGCATGCATTTTTTTATATTAGGTTGAATTTAGGTTAAATTAATAATAAAAATATATACTTTTATATATTTTTTTTATTTTGCTAGGGAAAACAAGTTTTGGAGGCTTAAAGAGTCCTAAAGAGGAGTGAATATGACTATCGAATAAAACTTTGAATTCAAATGTTTGAACATGAATTAAAATAATTATTGAGATGGAAGAATGAAAAACACAATGATTTAAGGAGTTTGGATTCAACAATAATCCTATGTCTCCACGTAACTTATCTCCAAATTAGGATTTTTAATCACCCACAATCTTATTCACAAGATTGAGACTACACAAGAGTTTTAGGGCTCACTCTTACAACCTTACAACTTGATATTTCTAGGATCGCTTAAAACCAAATTACAAGTGTTTTCAAGGCTCACACTAAAATTGAATTCCCAAGTGTTTTAATAGCTAAACACTTAAACCAATTCATTTAAAATAGAATCTCATTTCCCATTTTCTAATCCCAGAAAATAGAAAGAATAAGAATTTCTATTCTAACACTCACTAACTCTCATAAGAGAATACAATAACAAAAATGAATTTTAGAAGAGTTTAGAGAGCTTAATTGATTGCTTGAATGTATAAAATGAATGAGCAATTTTCTTAACCTCAAAACAATCTTTAGAGGTCATATTTATACTTGAGCAATCCAAGTATAATCGTTGGAAGCAACAATTTTTCTCCCAATAAAAACAAGTCCATTTGAATGAAAATTTGGACTTTTAAGCTGTATTTTGTCAGGTTTCGATCGAGATATCATCCGTCCCAGTTGGGACTAGTACTAAATAACTGTTACAAACCGTTGCATTTGAAAAATTTCCCTGATCCCGATTAGGATGACGATGTCCCAATCAGGACTACCCTGTCCCGAGCAATGTCCTATTTGGGACATCCAATTGGAATGGGTACTGCCCTTTTTGATGTTTTTGCTCTTTTTTAGTCCCACTCAGGATTGCTTTGGTCCTGATTGGGACTTTAACGTAAATTGTAACTTTTTATATGATTTAGTCCTTGTGATGAGTCCGACCAAGATAGTTCTTAAAATGGCTTTCCAGAATTACTTTTCTTCGTTATTTCATTATTGTTTTGACTTGTAAATTATTTCAACTTGTAAATTATTTCTAACTTATACACACTTAAAGTAAACACATTAGTTGCACAAAATTAAATTTGTTAAGATCAAAATCAAGATTGCTAACTTGCTAAGGTCAACGATCTCCCCTTTTTTTATTTTGATAAACTTATTTTGAGTTGATAAAAAAATGTAAAGTGTGTGATTGATATGAGATGAGAACAATTATATTTCTTTATTTCTCCCCCTATGAATATGGACATGATAAGAAATATAAATTTTTATTCTAAATGACATAAAACATATCATGACAAAGATTATGGTCCTCTAAAGTGTAAAAAGCATAAGAGGAATAATGTGAATGAAATAATTTCAAACATATATAATGCATCAGAAAATAGTGCTTAGCTAGTCAATGGATCATGTGACACTTAGCATATTACAATCATGAATATTAAGCACAAAAAGAAAAATTACATTGCTTTTTCTCCCCCTTTGTTAAACACTAGAGGAAACAAAAGACCATAAATCAAAACAATGAAAAAGCAAAGATGCATAAAATCTTTATGAAATAATATATTATTTAAAAAATTTTCTCCCCCTATATCAATGAATAAGTATATAAAAAAAATATTTAATATTAAAAACACATTATCACATAGTTTTGTCACTTACATAAACACATTTTTAAAAGAGAAATTATTTTAAAAGAAATTAACTAAGTATACATGCAAACTTAATTATTCAAAATAAAGATCAAAATAATTCCTAAGAAGAAAATTTTATGTTAGGAATTTGTACATAAACAAATGGATTTTGCATTTATATATATAAAAAATATTAATATTATGAATATTTAATAATATTCATCAAACTCAAATATTTCTCCCCCTTTGTCAAAAATAAAAAAAATAAACTCAAATACCACAATTGAAAATGGAGAAATTTCATTAATTAATAAAAAGGTGCAGTAAAAAGATAAGATATGGAAAATAAACTAAACATAAACATGAGACAATGAGCCTAAAAAAATAAACTAACAGCTAAAGGCTCATATATAGAAAATAAACCAAACATAAAAAAAATACAAATCATGTTTAGTCTTGAGGAGGAAAAGAAGGAGGAGGATAGGTGCATGCCTTGTTGCTCATATTAAAGTGTGATGAACATCTTGTTGAAGATGAGCAATGTTATCATCAATTTGATTGAAGCACACATTAAGGTTATATTCAACTTTATCAAAGCATGCATTGAAGTTGGATTCCATTAGGGACATATGCTCAAAGATTTGGCCAACCCAAGAAGGTTCATCCTTTTTAGCTTGAGCACCTTGCCTTGAGGTTTCCTTCACTTCTTGTTCTCTTTCTTGGAGGGGCAACATAAGGTTGAGGGTCTTATTCTTCTTCCCCTTAACCTTCTTATTCTTCTAATTATTGATACATAGCCTCTATGTTTTCACTAGCTCTAAGATCATGCTTCCAAACCCAAACTCTATTGATAAAGGTGAATTGCTTGGAGTTTCAAATGAAAGTAGCATCAAGAAATAAGGGTTTGGTAAAGGGTAGAGAGTCAAGATTAATATTGTAAAATTTATTTAATTTCGTGACAATCCCACCAATGGCATTGGTTTGACTACCACTAATTAGCCAAATTCTCCATTATAAAAATCTTCTTAAAGCAATATTCTCAATGTGATGAAGACAATAAAGAATAAAAAGATCATTAAGAGAAATTGCTTTATTAGAAAGAGCCTACCATTAATGGCATAACTAATAAAAACAGGAGCATAGCAAAGCGCTTTGGATTTGATGAAGGAAGCTTTGGTGTGTCTAATGGAGAATTGAGGAGCATTGGGAGCTTTGATTTTATCCCAATAGGAAAAGGCAATCTAATGAGGGTTAGCTTGAATGTGTCCTTCTTGAGAGAATCCAAAAAGAGTATTAAACTCTTAATAAGTCATAAAGTGATCTCTCCCTGCCAATTTAATCTAATTGAGAAATAAGAATTATCTTCATCAAATTTAATGGAGCAAAGAGTAAAAGATGAAAAAAACTCAATGATAAGAGATGGGTAAGAGGGAAAAGGAGAAAAGGCAAAATCATAAATCCCACCTTTGAGGAGAAGATCTTGGATTTCATTAAAGCATCCTATAGCCTTAAGTGTTGGTTCATGCATAAAACGTGAGGGAATGAAAGCCCTTTTTTGGAATAGAGACTTCCTCTTCTTAATTTCTTGAGAAGAACAATAAAAAGGAAAGTGAGTTCTCTTAAGTTTATCCTTCTTGGAAAAAGGAGGAGCTTGAGAAGATCAAGGAGCTTTACTTAGTTTCTTTAGAGCCATTAGGAGAGAATAGATAAAGAAATTATAGAGGAAGAAAAGATTTATTTTGAGATGAAAAATCAATTATGAATAGAGTGGTATTTATAGGCATGAGATTAAGGTTGGAAATAATGTAGAATTTGAATTTGAATTAAAATGGAACCTTAAAATTCATTCTTGATTTTGATTAGAGAGTCAAAAAGGTGTAAAAAATTTGAATTCCTAATGATGTTAGGAGTTATGTCTCGGTCGGGACATGCTTCTATCCCGATTAAGATATGATGTCCTGATTGGGACATCCGTTCAGGATCAATTTTGTGTAAAAACACATAATTGACAAATCATGTCCCAATTGAGACATGATCTGGTCCCTGGCAGGATTAGGTTTCCTTAACAAAAGTTTTAGAAAAATGTTTAATTAGGTCCAAATTGTCTTACAAATAAGTCCTTATGAATTTAATTTGCATTATTTGAAAAAAACTGACAATTTTTAAAAGAAGAAAATGAGAAAATAGAGAAACTTTTTAGGAAGAATATATTTTGGTAAAAATAAATAATTAATTTACTGAAATTTTCATAAATTAATTATTAATTTTGCAAAAAAAAAAAGAAGAATAGTAAAAAAAATCAAATAAACATATATCATATACCAAAAATAAAAAATAAATATACTTAAGATTTTCAAAATCAAGACAAACTAGAACCATCAATCATGTCAAGTTCATATTTAATGAAGTTTAGCCTCTCTTCATTGAGTGGTTTTATAAAGATATCAACAAGTTGATTATTTGTATCAATAAAATCAAGTGTGATATCACCAAATTGAACATGATCACGTAAGAAATGATGTCTAAAGTCTATATGCTTAGTTCTAGAATGTTAAATGGGATTCTTGCTAAGGTTAATAGCATTTGTATTATCACATTTGATGGGAATGTGATCAAGCTTTATACCATAGTCCATCAATTGTTGTTTTTACCATAAGAATTATGAATAATAAAAGTTTGTTGCAATTTATTCAACTTTAGTAGTGAATAAGGAAACTGAAACTTGTTTTTGTCTAAACTAAGAAACTAAACATTGTCCTAAAAATTGACAAGTTCCAAAAGTGCTCTTTCTATCTAGTAAACTACTAGCAAAGTCTGTATCCAAATAACTAATCAAGTCAAAGGAAGAACTCCTAGGATACCAAGTCCTAAATGCATTGTACCATAAAGATATTTGAAAATTCTTTTGATAACATTCAAATAAGACTCTCTAGGACTTGATTGAAATCTAGCACACAAGCAAGTAGTAAATATAATATTGAGTCTGCTAGTAGTTAAATAAAGAAGGGATCCAATCATACCTCAAAATCACTTTTCATCAACCAGTTTGCTATTCTTATCTTTGTTTAGTTTGGTTATGGTACTCATTGGAGTTTTGCTTATTTTAGTTCCATCCATTCTAAACTTCTTGAGAATGTCTCTTACGTATTTTGTTTGATTAATGAAAATCTCATCTTTACATTGCTTGATTTGTAATCCGAGAAAGAATTCAAGTTCTCCCATTATACTCATTTCAAATTCTCCTTCCATTAATTTGGAGAATCGCTAACACAAGCAATGGTTAGTAGCGTCGAAAATAATATCATCAATATATATTTGTAGATTTAATAAATCATGTTTAGATTTTTTTATAAAAAGAGTTGTGTCAACCTTTCTTTTAGAGAAACCTTTCTCTAGTAAAAAGTTACTCATTCTTTCATACCAAGCTCTTGAAGCTTATTTCAATCCATATAATGCTTTTGAAAGTTTAAACACATGATTTGAAGAATCAAAATTTTTAAAACCCGAAGATTGCTCAACATATACCTCCTCTTCAATAAAACCATTTAGAAATGCACTTTTAACATCCATTTGATAAAGGTTAAAATTCATGAATGATGCAAATGCAAGTAGCATTCTAATTACTTCTAACCTTGCAATAAGGGCAAAGGTTTCATTATAATCAATGCCTTCCTTTTGATTATAATCTTTTGCTACTAATCTAGCTTTGTTCCTAATTATGACACCTTGTTCATTCATCTTATTTCTAAACACCTATTTGGAACCTATAATAAGATGATGTTTTAGTCTAGGAACCAAGGTCTAAACCTTATTTCTCTCAAATTAATTTAACTCTTCTTGTATAGCAAGGACCCAATCACTCAATGCATCATCAATATTTTTTAGTTCAATTTGAGAAATGAAGGCTAAGTTAACAATAGATTTTAATTTAGATCTAGTAGTTACCCCTTTTATAGTATCACCAATGATGAGATCTTGAGGTTGAGCTTTCTTGAATTGTCAATCCTTTGGAAGTTCATCCTTCAAGGTAGGTTGAGATTGTAATATCCCGTGTTTTTAAAAATATTTTTACACTGTACCGGGATATGCAGTGTTAATAATTTCTGTATATTATATGATATTTTTATGAGTTGATATGTATTTAAAACCTATTTTAACTACTGTGTATTATTTTCAGTGTTTTACGTAAAATTTTCCCGGGACTTGCATTTTCGGGAAAATTTTCACGTAAACAATGTATTATTAATTGTTTTAAATGTATTTACGGACTTGCATGAACTCATACATATTTTCAAATTATTAAATAAAGCCTGTGTGTGTATATTTATTTAATTAGGGTTTATTATTACCCTAATATTTTATTAAGTATTTATTTGTTTTATTGTTATTTAATTAATTTTATTTAGTATAAAGTATTAAAATATTAATATTTTATGTGTGTGGTGTATATTTGATGTGTGTAATTTAATATTATTTTAATATATAGTATAAAGTATATATATATACATATATTTGTCAAAAATCAAAAAGTTTGGAAAATTACCATTTTGCCCCCGACTTCTTCTTCTTCCTCCCGATTCTCCCTTCTCCATTTCCGATCGTTGCCGTGCCGTTACTTCACCATGGGTGTGCCGTCCGGTGTGCCACCGTCTTCCCCGACCAATTTTGCCGCCTGAGGAGGCCGTTTCCGGCGTCTGGAGATCGATTTTGGCCGGAGAAGCCGAAAATCGATCCACCGTCGATCACGCCGATTCCGACCACTGTTTTTGACACCGCCAGTCTCTTTCTTCTCCTTGAGCTCCGGTGAGTGTGATTCTAGCTTTTGTTTGAGCTAAAATGGTCTAGAATTGCTTAGGTTTCGATTTTGTCAATTTCGGCCTATTAGGGTTTTTGATTTTTTTGAGCTTCGAATTGGATGATTCATGGAAACTCCCTTCACAAATGTTGTTCCTAGTAGCTTAATCTACATGTAAGAATTTTTATAGAATTTTTGGAGATTTTTTGGATTTTTGGGTATTTTTGAATATTTTAATATTATTTCTAATTTTCGGAAATTAATTATTTAAATTATGAAATTGGAGTTTATGGTTGAATTAGGTGTTGAAATGAATTATAGGAATTTATTTGGAATTTTTATGAATTTCTAAGTATTTATTTTGAATTATTGAAGTTTATGGAATTTTGGAAAAATTAGGTTAAATGTGTTTTTATTTGAATTTAATTGGTTAATTGAGTTTAAATATTTATATTATTGATAAATATATTGATAAAATTAATTTTGGATAATTTTATGATTTTTGGTGAATTTTTGAAGTAATTTAAGTATATTTATATATATAGGGGTATTTTGGTAATTTTACCCTAAATTGTCTAAAAATGTAATTTAATTGGTTTTATTAGTTATTTAAGGTATAAAAATGATTTCTACAAAATATTTAGTATTTTTAACTAATTAAAACTATTTTTCGTGAATTATTTTCAATTATATATAATATACGGTTTTTCTAATAAAATGAGTTTTAATCGGTTTTTATAGTGTTTCAAGGTCAATTATGTAATTTTTACCTATAAAATGTATTTCTGTGATTGTGATTTAAGGATATTTTTGGTATATTTGAATTATGTTCTGTGTTTGTGGACCCCGGTCGACAGATTGTAGTCTGGAGTCCGACCGTGGGATTTTGATTGTGTTGAGCTCGTTTTTCGAAGTGTATTTTCTTTGCAAGGTCGGCTCTACTCTTTTGAGTAGATAGATGTCCATTTTACAGGGGAGGTTTTGCTAGATTTTCGGTAGAATTCTCGTAAACGTGATATCCAGTCGAACCCTAATTTCTGATTCTGTGTTAAATACTCTAGATTGAATTCTAGGATTTCTGTTAGGTTTATTCTGATGTCGATTATTTATTGCTTGTTTAGTTGCGCCGAGACCGAGGGCTAGTGGACCAGGCCCGTCGGACTTGTCTCGTGGAGCGCATTAGGTGAGTTACTATACTATATATATATACTTAGGATGCATGATTTAGAAATGCATGTTTTATGTTGATTAAATATGCATAAATAATTTGATTATTTCTTAAGTTTACATTAAGTATATTTTTGGTTTATTTTGGTATATAATAAATTATATGCATATTTTGTGAATAAAATATATTTAAAATGTTTTTAAATATATTTCCAGCTTAAGTTATAATTTGATTGAATTCATTTGACATATATATGCTTGAAATATACCTGGTTTACTTTTGGTATATTTCCGGTATATATATGGTTTATATTATTATTTCATTTATATTCATGCATCATTTAATTGTGAATGAATGTTTTATATTTAATGATGAAGGATATCGATAGAACGTGCTACCTAGTGGGCAGCACTAGGACCGAGTACGTACCGGTACGCCTATAGTATTTAGGCTATATACTAATTTATTTGTGGATATTGATTTGATATGATTATTTGATATGTGAGATGTGGTTTGGGTGTGATTGCTGGAGCTCGGTTGATCAAGTGTCTTGGGGCCAATCACACTGGCAGTCAGACTGCTGGAGCTCGGTTGACTTAGTGTCTCGGGGCCAGTCTACTGTCCAAATGGATTAAGTGGATATATTTGGAATAAGTGAGCATGTATGGCTTGAATGTTGTTTAACACTATTTTCTAAGGTTACGATATTCTAGGGTTCTATGTGATCCTTCATAAACTGGATTTTTCAGTAAAATATATAAAAATGATTTTTCTGCATCTGTATGAATTTGCCTGTATATATACATATTATATATATACTATTGACTGTATGCATTATCACTTAGTGTGTATGTATATATATTATAGTAATTCACTCAGTGAGGTCTGACTCCCCTCCGTTGACTATTTTTCAGGAGAGTCAACTTCTTCAGACCTCAGTAGCAGGTCGATACGCCGGATTTCTTCCGCCCCGGCTTCTTTATGTAAATTATATACTTGAGTCTTATTTATTTTATCTAGACACTGCAGTAGTTGTGAATTAAAGTATTGGATTTCATGTACTTTATTTTAAAGAGATGTATTATATTGAAACTGGATTTGTATTAAAGATTATATCTATGTGATGAGTTTTGAATTAAATCCAGTTGATATGGATGATATTATGATATTATGATTTTTATTTTCCGCTGCATTTTATTTTTAGGCTTGCTACGGGTTCCGGATTCGAAAGAATTCCCGTTCCCTGGC
The DNA here is from genome assembly GCA_947683625.1 of Mallotus nudiflorus. Classification (NCBI taxonomy): domain Eukaryota; kingdom Viridiplantae; phylum Streptophyta; class Magnoliopsida; order Malpighiales; family Euphorbiaceae; genus Mallotus; species Mallotus nudiflorus. The sequence continues at coordinate 1,295,470 of CANTUR010000649.1, forward strand.
GCCGGTCATGGCCCCTGTTTTGGGTCGTGACAAAGTTGGTATCAGAGCGGAGTTCTATGTCAGGGCTTAGTTATGTGAGTTGTGGCCCTAGTTTTAAAGTTGTGTTTTCTGTTGGACTACTGCAGTGTATTAGGTTCGAGTATGTCTTGATAAGTATTCTTTGCTGTAGTTTTCAGCGTTATTCTTTCGTTGTCTGTTTTGTCTGAATCTTTCCGTTTGTCTTTTCAGAATGAGGAGGCGAGCGCGTGTCGCTCCACCGGTCGTTGAGGCCGAGGATGATGAGTCTTTTCAGGACGAGGTTTTACCTCCTGAGCAGCCAGTTAGACGTAGAGGTCATGGCAGAGGTAGACCTCGAGGAGCGACAGGTCACCGTAGGCAGAGAGAGTTACAGGACGAGGAGCCTGTTGAGCCTGAGTTTGATGTTCCTGTTCCTCCAGTTGTTCAGCCTGTTCAGCCTGCCTATTAGCAGGGTATGTCTGACCCTAAGGCAGCTTTGTTCTATGCCCGAGTTGGCAGGATTGCTTTTGATGGTACTTCTGATCCTTTAGATTTTCTGCATACGATTGAGACTAGGACTCGAACTGCTCATACCGAGTACCAGCGGATCATGATTGTCGAGTTGTCTGTCGAGGGACCAGCTCTAGATTGGTTCATTCAGATGATCCAGCCCTATATGATGACGATGACCTGGGCTCAGTTTCGAGAGCGGTTCATGAGGAGATTTTGTCCAGAGCCTCTTCGTTTGAGCTATCGTCTCCATTTGACCAGTATTTCTCGTGGAGATCGATCTGTAGAGGAGTATACCCGAGAGTTTCTTTGTCTGGGTAGATATGCTGAGGATCTGATGCGAGATCAGTATTTCGCTGTTACTACATATGTTACTGGTTTGGGTTTAACTTTTGCTGGTATGCCTACAGCAGGTCTTACTCTGGAGTCCGTGATTGAGTTAGCTAAGGAGATCGAGCTGAGGTTAGTTAGGCAGGGAGCGATGCCTAATTATTACCAGTTGGGAGTTCAGTCGAGTGGATTGCAGGCTACTCCATATTTGAGTTTTCATGTTGGTTCGAGTAGTCAGCAGCGAGGTTCGACTCAGCAGAGTCAGAGACAGCAGCAGCGAGTGCATCAGAGCAGTAGACATGGCCGTGGAGGTCAGCGTAGATCATTCAGATTTGGGTCAGGTGCTTCGAGCAGTAGCAGTGGTCGTAGTTCTGGATCAGCGGCCAGTGTTTGTCAGACTTGTGGTAGAGTCCATCAGGGACCGTGTTATCTGACACCACTGACATGCTTCAGATGCGGGCAGACAGGACATTTTGCCAGATCGTGTCCTTATCCGGGTATCAGTAGCAGCAGATTTCGTGATTCCCACAGCAGTCGATTGCTAGTGCAGCACCCGTGCCATTTCAGTTGCCACCAGCTCAGCATCAGAGTTCCACTCAGTTTGTTCCACAGCAGAGTCGTGGTAGAGGTACTAGAGGAGGTGCCAGAGGTGTTGGCCAGGCTTCTACCAGTCAGCAGGGAGGTCGAGGTCAGGCCAGAGTTTTTCATCTGACTCAGTAGGATGCTCAGGCATCTAATGCAGTCATGGCAGGTATTGTTTCTGTTTGTTACCTGGATGCTTGGGTTTTGTTTGATCCGGGTGCCACGCATTCATTTGTTTCTCCTGTTTTTGCTTCTAAATCTTGTTGGCAAGCTTCGAGGATGGCTTTTCCCTTGTCTGTTGCCACTCCTCTGAGCGATTCTTTGGACGTCGATATTGTTCTTTCTGGTTGTCCAGTTCTCGTGGGAGATAGAGAATTACCCGCTGATTTGATATTGTTGGATGTGATGGAATTCGATGTTATTCTGGGAATGGATTGGTTATCTCAGCACTTTGCCATGGTAGATTGCAGGAATAAGGAGGTGACTTTTAGAATTCCTGGTGAAGTAGAATTTAAGTTTGTTGGTGATAGGAGTTCAGCACCTCAGAATCTTATTTCTGCTATTTCAGCTAGGAAGTTATTGAGGAAAGGTTGTCAGGGGTTTTTGGCATTGGTTAGGGATACTTCAGTGGAGAAGTTGTTACTCACAGATGTTCCAGTTGCTTGTGAGTTTCCTGATGTTTTTCCCGAGGAGTTACCAGGTTTACCACCTCATAGAGAGATTGAGTTCTATATAGATGTGGTTCCAGGTACTACTCCTATATCTATGCCACCTTATCGTATGGCTCCTGCAGAGTTGAGAGAGTTGAAGGAGCAGTTGCAAGAGTTGTTGGATAAAGGTTTTATCAGACCTAGTGTTTCTCCTTGGGGTGCACCAGTCCTGTTTGTGAAGAAGAAGGATGGTACCCTGAGACTGTGCATTGACTATAGAGAGTTGAATAAGGTGACGGTGAAGAATAAGTATCCTCTCCCGAGGATAGATGATTTGTTTGATCAGCTACAGGGTGCACAGTTCTTTTCTAAGGTTGACTTGAGGTCGGGTTATCATCAGCTGCGTATCAGTGAAGCTGATATTCCTAAGACAGCGTTTCGCACTCGATATGGCCATTATGAGTTTCTGGTGATGTCTTTTGGTTTGACTAATGCACCAGCAGCTTTTATGGACCTGATGAACAGAGTATTCAGACCGTATGTGGATCAGTTTGTGGTAGTCTTCATTGATGATATACTAGTATATTCGAGGAGTATGGAAGAGCATGTATATCACTTGAGGATTGTACTACAGACACTGAGAGATCATCAGCTTTATGCTAAATTCTCGAAGTGTGATTTCTGGATGGAGAGTGTTTCTTTTCTTGGACACGTAGTGTCTAAAGAAGGTATTCAGGTTGATCCACAGAAGATTGAGGCAGTATCTGAGTGACCTAGACCTACTTCTGTTATGGAGATTCGAAGTTTTCTGGGTTTAGCTGGGTATTATAGGCGGTTTGTGTAGGATTTTTCCAGGATAGCAGCCCCTATGACTCGCTTGACTCAGAAGAATGTTAGATTCGAGTGGTCAGAAGCTTGTGAGAATAGTTTTCAGTTGTTGAAGGAGAAGTTGACCACAGCGCCAGTATTAGCTTTGCCTAATAGTGTGGATAAGTTCACAGTTTACTGTGATGCTTCTAGAATTGGTCTTGGTTGTGTGTTGATGCAGAATGGAAGGGTGATAGCCTATGCTTCGAGGCAGTTGAAGAAGCATGAGTAGAACTATCCTACACATGATCTTGAGATAGCTGCAGTGATCTTTGCTTTGAAGATTTGGAGACATTATTTGTACGGGGTGACTTGTGAGATATTTACTGATCACAAGAGCCTTAAGTACATTTTTCAGCAGCGAGATCTGAATTTGAGGCAGAGAAGATGGTTGGAATTGTTGAAGGATTATGATTGCGAGATTCTTTACCATCCGGGTAAAGCTAATGTGGTAGCAGATGCCTTGAGTAGGAAGTCCTCAGGTAGTCTTGCTCACATCGGTGTTGAGAGGAGACCATTGATCCAGGAGTTGCATTTGTTGGTGGATCAAGGTTTGATGATGAAGATTAGTAGATCAGGTGGACTGTTAGCTCAATTTAAAGTACGATCTGTACTGAGGGATAGGATTAAAGCAGCTCAGAGCCGAGATCCTATTCTAGAAGAGCTTGCAGAGAATGTCAGATCAGGGAAGTTCACTGATTTCACACTCGATGATGATGGTGTGTTGTGGATCAGTGATAGATTATGTGTTCCTGATGTGGATGACTTGAGAGAGGAGATTTTAGAGGAAGCACATTCTACAGCCTACAGCGTTCATCCAGGTGTTACTAAGATGTACCACAGTATCAGAGATCTATACTGGTGGGATGGATTGAAGAAGGATGTTGCTGATTATGTTGCTAAGTGTTTGACGTGTCAGCAAGTGAAAGCCGAACATCAAAAGCCTTCTGGGAAGCTTCAGCCTCTTCCTATTCCCGAGTGGAAGTGGGAAAGGATAGCTATGGATTTTGTGGTCGGTTTACCTCGTTCAAAGGATGGATACGATTCCATCTGGGTGATTGTAGACAGATTGATGAAGTCTGCACATTTCTTGCCTGTGAAAGCCACATATTCAGTTGCTAGATTGGCGAAGTTGTATGTGAAGCATATTGTGTGCCTTCATGGAGTACCTGTGTCCATTGTGTCAGATAGAGGTTCGGTGTTTACTTCTCATTTTTGGCAGAAGTTACAGGAAGCGATGGGCACTAGGTTGGATTTTAGTACTGCTTTTCATCCTCAGACAGATGGTCAGTCTGAGAGGACGATCCAGACACTGGAAGATATGTTGAGGATGTGTGTCTTGGATTTAGGAGGTAGCTGGGATGATCATTTGCCACTTGTTGAGTTTGCATATAATAACAACTACCATAGCAGTATTGGTATGGCACCGTATGAGGCATTGTATGGAAGGAAGTGTAGATCCCCGTTGTGTTGGGATGAGATTGGTGAGAGAGCTTTGACTGGACCAGAGATGGTTCAGGATACTACAGAGAAAGTCGCCGTGATCAAGCGCAGATTAGAGACCACAGTTAGCAGACAGAAGAGTTATGCGGATCCTAGGCGCAGAGATGTGGAGTTTCAGGTTGGAGATTTCATTTTTCTGAAAGTATCTCCGATGAAGGGTGTGATGAGATTTGGCAGGAAGGGTAAGTTAGCACCGAGATATATTAAACCGTTTGAGATTCTGGAGAGAGTTGGCACTGTTGCATATCGGTTGGATTTGCCTCCGAGTATGTCACAGGTGCATCCAGTATTCCATATCTCGATGTTGAGGAAGTATATCTCAGATCCTTCACACGTGTTGCAACCTGATAGTGTAGAAGTGAGTGAAGATTTGACGTTTGTGGAAGAACCTGTGGCGATTGTTGATTTTCAAGTTCAACAGTTGCGATCGAAGCAGATTCCAATGGTCAAGGTTCTATGGCGTAGCGACAGAGTTGAAGAGCATACGTGGGAGGCAGAAGCTGAGATGCGAGCTTCTTACCCGTATCTCTTTCCTTCTTGATCTTTTCTTTTTAGAATTCGGGGACGAATTCTTGTAAGGGGGGGAGACTGTAATATCCCGTGTTTTTAAAAATATTTTTACACTGTACCGGGATATGCAGTGTTAATAATTTCTGTATATTATATGATATTTTTATGAGTTGATATGTATTTAAAACCTATTTTAACTACTGTGTATTATTTTCAGTGTTTTACGTAAAATTTTCCCGGGACTTGCATTTTCGAGGAAATTTTCACGTAAACAATGTATTATTAATTATTTTAAATGTATTTACGGACTTGCATGAATTCATACATATTTTTTAAATTATTAAATAAAGCCTGTGTGTGTATATTTATTAAATTAGGGTTTATTATTACCCTAATATTTTATTAAGTATTTATTTGTTTTATTGTTATTTAATTAATTTTATTTAGTATAAAGTATTAAAATATTAATATTTTATGTGTGTGGTGTATATTTGATGTGTGTAATTTAATATTATTTTAATATATAGTATAAAGTATATATATATACATATATTTGTCAAAAATCAAAAAGTTTGGAAAATTACCATTTTGCCCCCGACTTCTTCTTCTTCCTCCTGATTCTCCCTTCTCCATTTCCGATCGCTGCCGTGCCATTCCTTCACCGTGGGTGTGCCGTCCGGTGTGCCACCGTCTTCCCCGACCAATTTCGCCGCCTGAGGAGGCCGTTTCCGGCGTCTAGAGATCGATTTTGGCCGGAGAAGCCGAAAATCGATCCACCGTCGATCACGTCGATTCCGGCCACCATTTTTGACACCGCCAATCTCTTTATTCTCCTTGAGCTCCGGTGAGTGTGATTCTAGCTTTGGTTTGAGCTAAAATGGTCTAGAATTGCTTAGGTTTCGATTTTGTCAATTTCGGCCTATTAGGGTTTTTGATTTTTTTGAGCTTCGAATTGGATGATTCATGGAAACTCCCTTCACAAATGTTGTTCCTAGTAGCTTAATCTACATGTATGAATTTTTATAGAATTTTTGGAGATTGTTTGGATTTTTGGGTATTTTTGAATATTTTAATATTATTTTCTAATTTTCGAAAATTAATTATTTAAATTATGAAATTGGAGTTTATGGTTGAATTAGGTGTTGAAATGAATTATAGGAATTTATTTGGAATTTTTATGAATTTCTAAGTATTTATTTTGAATTATTGAAGTTTATGGAATTTTGGAAAAATTAGGTTAAATGTGTTTTTATTTGAATTTAATTGGTTAATTGAGTTTAAATATTGATATTATTGATAAATATATTGAGAAAATTAATTTTTGATAATTTTATGATTTTTGGTGAATTTTTGAAGTAATTTAAGTATATTTATATATATAGGGGTATTTTGGTAATTTTACCCTAAATTGTCTAAAAATATAATTTAATTGGTTTTATTAGTTATTTAAGGTATAAAAATGATTTCTACAAAATATTTAGTATTTTTAACTAATTAAAACTATTTTTCGTGAATTATTTTCAATTATATATAATATACGGTTTTTCTAATAAAATGAGTTTTAATCGGTTTTTATAGTGTTTCAAGGTCAATTATGTAATTTTTACCTATAAAATGTATTTCTGTGATTTAAGGATATTTTTGGTATATTTGAATTATGTTCTGTGTTTGTGGACCCCGGTCGACAGATTGTAGTCTGGAGTCCGACCGTGGGATTTTGATTATGTTTAGCTCGTTTTTCGAAGTGTATTTTCTTTGCAGGGTCGGCTCTACTCTTTTGAGTATAGAGATGTCCGTTTTACAGGGGAGGTTCTGCCGGATTTTCGATAGAATTCTCGTAAAATGTGATATCCAGTCGAACCCTAATTTCTGATTCTGTGTTAAATACTCTAGATTGAATTCTAGGATTTCTGTTAGGTTTATTCTGATGTCGATTATTTATTGCTTGTTTAGTTGCGCTGAGACCGAGGGCTAGTGGACCAGGCCCGTCGGACCTGTCTCGTGGAGTGCATTAGGTGAGTTACTATACTATATATATATACTTAGGATGCATGATTTAGAAATGCATGTTTTATGTTGATTAAATATGCATAAATAATTTGATTATTTCTTAAGTTTACATTAAGTATATTTTTGGTTTATTTTTGGTATATAATAAATTATATGCATATTTTGTGAATAAAATATATTTAAAATGTTTTTAAATATATTTCCAGCTTAAGTTATAATTTGATTGAATTCATTAGACATATATATGCTTGAAATATACCTGGTTTACTTTTGGTATATTTCCGGTATATATATGGTTTATATTATTATTTCATTTATATTCATGCATCATTTAATTGTGAATGAATGTTTTATATTTAATGATGAAGGATATCGATAGAACGTGCTACCTAGTGGGCAGCACTAGGATCGAGTACGTACCGGTACGCCTATAGTATTTAGGCTATATACTAATTTATTTGTGGATATTGATTTGATATGATTATTTGATATGTGAGATGTGGTTTGGGTGTGATTGTTGGAGCTCGGTTGATCAAGTGTCTCGGGGCCAATCACACTGGCAGTCAGACTGCTGGAGCTCGGTTGACTTAGTGTCTCGGGGCCAGTCTACTGTCCAAATGGATTAAGTGGATATATTTGGAATAAGTGAGCCTGTATGGCTTGAGTGTTGTTTAACACTATTTTCTGAGGTTACGATATTCTAGGGTTCTATGTGATCCTTCATAAACTGGGATTTTTCAGTAAAATATATGAAAATGATTTTTCTGCATCTGTATGAATTTGCCTATATATATACATATTATATATATACTATTGACTGTATGCATTATCACTTAGTGTGTATGTATATATATTATAGTAATTCACTCAGTGAGGTCTGACTCCCCTCCGTTGACTATTTTTCAGGAGAGTCAACTTCTTCAAACCTCAGTAGCAGGTCGATACGCCGGATTTCTTCCGCCCCGGCTTCTTTATGTAAATTATATACTTGAGTCTTATTTATTTTATCTAGACACTGCAGTAGTTGTGAATTAAAGTATTGGATTTCATGTACTTTATTTTAAAGAGATGTATTATATTGAAACTGGATTTGTATTAAAGATTATATCTATGTGATGAGTTTTGAATTAAATCCAGTTGATATGGATGATATTATGATATTATGATTTTTATTTTTCCGCTGCATATTATACTGTTACTGTTATTATGGCATGCTTTATTATTTTTTTTTTTTTAGGCTTGCTACGGGTTCCGGATTCGAAAGAATTCCCGTTCCCTAGCACCGGTCATGGCCCCTGTTTTGGGTCGTGACAGAGATGTCTCCTCATTATCCTTCTTGCTTGGACCTTCAAGTTTCAAAGGCATACTAGCATTTTCTTCTTAAGTTTTTATAATTTCATTGTCACATACAAGATCAGCAATACTACAAACATCTTTTCTAAGATTAAGTGAGTTTGATTCATCAAATACTACATACATTGACTCTTCAATTACTAGAGTTCTCTTATTAAAGACTTTATATGCTTTACTAGAAATAGAATAGCCTAGGAAAATTCTTTCATCGGCTTTGGAATCAAATTTTCCAAGAATTTCCTTACTATTCAATATAATGCACTTACATCCAAATACTCTTAGATATAAGATTTTAGGTTTTCTATTGTTTAATAGTGCATAAGAAGTTTTATTTAAAATTGGTCTTTTAAAAACTTGATTTGAAATGTAACAAGATGTGTTAACAGCTTCCGCCCAGAAGTATAGAGGTAAATTATGTTTATGAAGCATTATTCTCGCCATTTCCATAAGAGTTCTATTTTTCCTTTCAACTACCCCATTTTGTTGAGAAGTTCTAGGAGAAGAGAATGTATGTGAAATACCATTTTTATTATAAAATATTTTAAAGAATTTATTTTTAAATTCGGTTCCATGACCACTTCTAATAAATAAAATACAAAATCCTTTTTCCTTTTGAACTTTTTTATCAAAATTTTCAAAAGCTTTAAAAGCATTATTCTTATAAGCAAGAAAACACACCTAGGTAAATCTAGAGTGGTCATTAACCAATATATATACATAGTGCATTCCACCAAAATTGACAACTCTAGTTGGTCCAAATAAATCCATATGTATAAGTTCAAGTGGTCTAGAAGTGGATACTGCATTTTTTAGCTTAAATTAGGACTTGGATTGTTTTCCCTTTTAATAAACATCACAAGGTTTATCCTTAGTGAATTCAAGTTTAGGTAAACCAATCATAAGTTCATATTTACAAAGATCATTTAAAAGCTCAAAATTTGCATCTCCTAACCTTCTATGCCATATCCATGTGTCATGGCAAGTAGAAATTAAGCATTTGATATATTTGTTATCAATTTTGTTTAAATCAATAACATAAACATTATCTACTCTTTCACCACTAAAAAAACTTTATTTTCATCAAGACTACTAATAAAACAATTTCTAGGATAAAAAGTTATCTTATTTCCCATGTCACATAATTGACTTATACTAAGCAAATTATGTTTAAGACCCTCAACAGACAACATATAATGTATAAATAAGGATAAAGGATTACCTATTTCTTTAATGCCAATAATTTTTTCTTTTGCTTTGTCTCTAAATGTAACATGTCCTCCATCTTTAGCATTAAGCTTGTTGAATTACTCCTTATCTCCCATCATATGCCTTGAACATCCACTATCGAGATACCATTTGCTTTTTGTTCTTATGGATTTCAAGCACACCTATAGTGTTCTTTTGAACCCAAACCTTTCTTGGTCTAGGTTGGTGAGTTTCAAGATAATCCAAATGAAGTAAATTCATGTGTAGTCTTTTATAGAAATATACATTATTGGTATGTCCTTTGATCATACAACATTTGTAAATTTATTTCTCCTAGGATGATATGCTTTCCTAGTGTTTAAAACATTCCTTTTATGTTGTTGTGGTGTGTATCTCCTATTATTTTGAGTCATGATGTAAGACATACATTGGCAATGATAATGTGTATTTTGATAGGTTTATGCAACATGTTTACGTGAATTATGTTATGCAGCATGCCCAATGTGATTGTGTCTAGTGTATATATAAGCATGTTTAGGTTATGTTTTTCTTGCATGAGATTTACCTCTTTGTGTCATATAGGATTAGGTCTTATGGGACTTTCCTTTAATATATAACACATAAAACTTATTAGCTTTGAAGGCTTGAGCCTCAATCTGTTTAAAGGTAAAAGGAATAGAGTCATATGAGGCTTTAACAAAATTAATGTGTGATGATGATAATGAAGGCATTCCATTTTTATATTTAATTCTATGGGTATCTCTATGAAATTTCTAAGAATCAAGAAGACTATCTAAAGTTTCTTTTCCTCTCTTGAATTTAGTAATGAAATTCTTTATTTCTAAGATCTCATTAAAAAGCTTATGATTTTCATTATTTTCTTTTTTGAGGTGATCTTCTAAGGAATTAGAAAATTTAGCATTACTAACAAGTTTTTCATTTAATTCAACAAGTTTAGTAAAATAAATTTTTAAGCTATCAAATTTTTTAGTTAAGCTAGATAGCTCATGCTTATAAAAAATTTTCTTAAAAAGTAAACTTTTGTGTTTAACTAATAATTTGCTCACAATAGAGCTCTCATTATCATCATCATCATCATAATAATCATCAAAAAAATAATAAGAAGTAGATGGTAATTCATTTTCATTTTTAAGAGCCACGACGCAAGGATTGGCCACTTCTTCTTATTCCTCTTCCTCTTCATATTCAGAAAAATCATCCTAAGTAGCTTTGAATGTCTTCTTCTTATCTTTTGCTCAATTGTTCTTGAATTTGAGTTTGGGGCACTCACTTTGAATGTGTCGTGGTTTTTTACATTATAGCAAGTAACCTTTTTGGTTTTCTTCTTACCTTCTCCTTCATACTTTTTTTTAAAATTCCTTATTCTTAAGAAATTTCTCTTTCTTAAAAATTTCTTAGAGTTCCTAGTGAGCATGAAATATCACCATCTTCATCACTGGAATCCTTAATGCTTTCTTTATCATTTTCTTCTTGAAAAGCTTTTAGTGCTATGCTCATTTTTTTCTTCCTTTTCTTTTTGCTCTTGACCTCTTTGTTTGCTTGTTAGCTTATATATTAGTAGCTTTTCAATGAGCACATTGATTTAAGAAAGTAGAGAGGTCTTGAATTTCCTCAATTAAAGTAACTTGAGATTCCCAATCCTTCTTAGGTATCATTCTTAAAATCTTATTTTTTACCTCTTCCTTAGTGAAATATTTACAAGTTTCTTAAAGGTTATGAAAAGAGCATTGAGTCGATTTATCATCTTCATAATTAACTCTTGAGATTTCATCTTGAAGAGTTCATATTTATAAATATGTACTCTTACAAATTAGAACCTTCTTGCTTCTAATTTTTATATTTCCTTTATAGTATTTTTTAAGGTCTCCCATATTTCCTTGGCTGACATACAATATTGAAGTTTGTCTCCTTTTTCTCTTATCTTAAAAGAGACTAGAGTAATCATAACCTTTTTATTTTTATGATTTTCTTCCTTTTGATCAATGCTCCATTAACTTTTTGTAAGAGTAGTTACCACACCATCAATGATAGTTGTAGGTGGTTCCCAACCTTTTAGGATAGTGTCCTAAAGTTTGATAGAATCTCAATCAAGATATAACTACGTTTTGAACTTCTAATGAGGATAGTCACTACCATCAAGGAATGATTTAAGTGAAGAAATGTTTTATGATTCACTCCCTATGATCTTGTATTCTAGCAATGAAGTTTCTACAAATTCAAGCTCTGATACTAATTGAAATATTCATAGGGGGGGTGGATAGGACTATCAAATAAAAATTGAAAATTAAAAGGTTTGAATAAGAATTAAAAGAACTATTGAAAAGGAAGAATAAAAAATACAATGATTTAAGAAGTTCGGATTCAACAACAATCCTACGTCTCCACCTAACTTATCCCCAAGTTAGGATTTTTAATCACCCATAATCTTATTCATAAGACTGAGACTACATAAGAGTTTTATGGCTCACTATTACAACCTTACAACTTAAGTTTTCTAGGATCGCTTAAAAACCAAATTATAAGTATTTTCAAAGCTCACACTAAAATCGAATTCCCAAGTGTTTTAATGGCTAAACACTTAAACCAATTCCTTTGGAATAGAATCTCACTTCCCCTTTTCTAATCCCAAAAAATAAAAAAATAAGAATTTCTATTCTAACACTCACTAACTCTCACAAGAGTATACAATAAAAAAAATGAATTTTAAAAGAGTTTAGAGAGCTTAATTGATTGCTTGAATGTATAAAATGAATAAGCAAGTTTCTTAACCTTAAAAAAATCATCATAAGTTATATTTATACTTGAGCAATCCAATTATAGCTGTTGGAAGGAATAATTTGGTTCCAAACAAAAACCAAGTCCATTTGAATAAAAATTTAGACTTTTGAGCTGCATTTTGTTAAATCCCGATCAGGACTAGCACCAAATAAGAATTACAAGCCATTGCATTTGAAAAATTACCTTAATCTAGATCGAGATGGCCATGTCCCGATTGGGACATCCAATCAAGATGGGTATTGCCCTTTTTAATATTTTTGCTTTTCTTTGGTCTCGCTTGAGATTGCTTTGGTCTCGATCAAGATTTTGACCTAAATTGTAACTTTTTATATAATTTAGTCTCTGTGATGAGTCTGGTCAATATAGTACTTGAAATGGCTTTCCAAAATAATTTTTCTTCAATATTTCATTATTATTTTGACTTCCAAATTGTTCCTAGCTTAACCACACTTGAAGTAAATATATTAATTGCTTAAAATTAAGTTTATTAAGATTAAAATCAAGATGGCTAACTTACTAAGGTCAACAGAGGTGTTTGGTAGTGAAAAGGAGCAAAAATAAACTAAGGGAGTTGAATTAGGTATCTGTCACGATCGCATCTATCGTGATGGCATAAAAACCCATGATCACGTAAAATTCATGATTACAAATCCATCACTGCTAAACTTTCCATCGCGATCACGTATCCATCAATGCTGAACTTTCTTTTGCAATTGTGAAAAATGCCACCATTGTAAGAGGCTCGATTTTAGATTTTTCTTGGCTGATTTATAAGCTAGCACATACCATTTTGAGGTGGATCCAAGGGTCATTTAAGAAGACTATAAAAGGAGGATTTTGAGGTGGATCCAAGGGTCATTTAAGAATACTATAAGAGGAGGACCAAAAATCTAATTTAGGGATTAGAAACCACATTCCAATATCTGATCCAATACACCCAAAAGAAGATAAGAGGAAAAGAAGAAGCTTGAAGAGGAGGCCACCATTAAAGATCCTAAAGCTCCTTGATAACTTCTCTCTATCCTTTCTCATTAAAGATCCTAAAGCTCCTTGATAACTTCTCTCTATTCTTTCTCTATTGTTTATAGAATTGTACTAATCATTTAAGTTGTATTCTAATTGAATATTGAATGCTAAAGCCATGAGTGGCTAGTTTGCTTTGTGTTCCTAGGGATTTAAAACCATTTTATTCGAGTTATGAAATAGATTTCATTTTAATCTATATTGTATATTTTGTTTATTATGCTTATTTAGAGATTGTATTACAGCCACATATGTTCCTTTGTTTAGTTCTACACATTGTGAAATGGTGGATTTAATAGACATATAAATATAAGTTATATTGGTTAAATGTCTTAAGAAAGCTTAACATGATCTAATTCTCATATGGGTTTTGGTTAGTTCCATGTAATCTTGATTTTGGCTTATGTTCATAATGATGTTGAGCATCAAATTATGACTTTAAGTGTTAATTAATTCATATGCATGTTGATTTTAGCAATATCACTTGAGAGAGGGCGCTCAATGGATTTTGTATAAACCTAAGATTTGAAATTAATTAAATGACATCTCTCTAGTAACTTGATGATTATGCGGTTATCATTCTCCCAATAACATTGTTCTTATAATTTATTTCCCTACTCCATTAATTAGCTTAGTTAGTATTTTATTTGTTAAACGTATTAGTTTCTTAATTTACTTGTTATTTATTTTATTCAAATCCTATTTGCAAGCTCTAAACTAACTCAATAGAACTAATAGGTTCTTAGTTCCTAATCCCTATAAAGACGATACTCTACTTACCACTTTATTACTTTTTTGACCTGTGCACTTTCAGTAGTCACACTTACGCAAACAAAGCCTAACAAAATAAGCGAATACAGATTCCACCTAAAATTCCCAAGTGAGATAATAATTCTTATTCACAATCTTGTCCATCCCCATTGAGCTTGTAGTTGGATAGACAACAGTAGGTGAATTGTAATTTGGTGTGTCAACATTAGTGAATGTGAGTTCAATTATTGTGTTGTAAGGTCAAGTGCTTGATTTTAAGACATATAAGTAATCATAATCAGCAGACCAGCTTTGAAACATGCTGATGTCCTATGCAGGTGAGACAAAATGACCTCCCATATTTACTCTATACATAAGCTCTAAAGCAGTATCACTTTCAAAGTGACGTGTTTTAGCCTGGCAAACAAAATTGAACCCATTATACCCATCCTTACTATAATAAAGATTTGTGGGCATTAATACGATTTCAATCTCGTTGATAAAAGCATATGCATAATCCACATCGGGACTCGGTATGAATGTTATGTTCAACTGTTGATGATCTTCAACATATAAACAAAATTCTCTATGAAATGTTTCTAAACTAAAATACTAAGCGTGAAGTGTAGCACTGAAATTACTAAGAAGGGTGTAGGGACCAACTTTGACAGAATAAATGGCATTGAATGCATTGAACCCAAAGTAGGATGTAGGGTAAAAGTAAAGTCGAATAAATTTTGGTCCAGAAGAAACACGAAATATGTAGGTGAATTGAGAGTAAAATAGGCAAGCCATTTTATAGCGTACAATGTACTCCATTTCAAGGGTTTTAGTTGCCTCTGAGATTGTTGATGCATTATTGTGATCTAAGAAGGTTGAACTAGTGTCTGCCCTCCAAGTTCAGCCCTTTAGGTCAAGAGTTATGTTGTCCACAGGAATATAAAAAGGTGTTAAATCTCCGACGACGAAGATGGTCATGTGTTAGAGTAGGAATGAGAGGTATAGAGCAAAAATGAATACTAGGTTCCACCTAAGATAAATAAACCGATTGCTGGTGTTCTTCAAAATCATTCTGATAAGTAGAAGGAGATAAAATCAATGCTGGACCTATTAGCAACAATGGGAAGCTTCAGTGGTGGGCTACTACTAGTTGACAAATTGAAGACTTTGCCAATGGTTGATCCAAGTCTTGGTTGTCCATCAATTTGAATATGATTTGGAAAAATTAATTTTTCTAGGTAGACTACATTTGACAACAACAAATTAGTCGGACCACAACTACTAGGAAGGGTACGAAATTTAGATCCATTTTCAATCAAATATTTTCATTCATTCATAAATATTAAATGCTGAGACTTTAAAATCAATTATTTTAGGCTAAAGGATCAAACTAGACACTCAATTGTATCTAAAAATTAACATTGAATTTTAAAGTTTATTTTTTTGGAAAAACTATCCGTTTTATCTTGAAATTTGAGTCAATTATCAATTGCATCCTACTTTAAAAGTTATTTTAATTTGCTCCTTAACTTTATGAATTGTGTGAATTCTATCCAATTTTATATGAAGAACCTAATTGTATTTTTAAAAAATTACTTTTAGGTCCCTATAAAATAAATTCGACACTTATTAAATTTTTTATCCTCTTTTTCCTAAAAAAAAATATAAAATGTAAGAAGATATTTTTAAATTCTAATTTTGTTACTCTTGACATAAATTTAAAAACTAATTTTTAAATATTTTCATAAACTTTTAATTTTCATTAAATCCTTAAATTTTTATTTTAAAATTTACTTCTCAACCTTCAACTATATTATTTAAAAAAAATTAATAGGGGTCAGACCAAAAAAGCATTGGATAAAAAAAGGGAGAATTTTGAGACTCTAAAAATATTAGTCAATAATATAAAAATATTTAGTTTTTCTGAAAAAGTGAAACAATTAAAAAATTAAAATTTTATGATTATTTATAATGATAGTTAAAATAGTTACTTTGTTTATTTTTACCTTTTAATAGTAGTTTATATAATAAATTGATTTACAAGTTATCACTTTTTTCTTATTATTCTTAATTGATACATAAAAAGTTAAAATTTTATGCAAAAATTTAAAAATAAATTTTTAAATTTATTTCAAAAAATATTAAAATTAAAACTTGAAAATATTTTTTAAATTTTATTTTTCTTAAAAAGGAATTTTTAAAATTACAATTAGATCATTTACAGGGATCTAAAAGTAATTTATAAAATTACAATCAAAACCTTTAAATAAAATTAGATAAAATTGATACAATTTATAAAGTTGAAGGAACAAATTAAAATGACTTTCAAAGTAAAATTTAATTGATAATTGGCCTAAAAATGAGGATAAAACATATCATTTTTCCAAGTTTTGTTGGTACTAATAGAAATTTTTTCTTCTAAAATAAATTAAGATACTTATGCTATAAGTATGTTTTGTTCTAGAAAAAATAAATTAAGACACTTATGCTATGAATATTAATATAAATATATTTTTGGGGACAGTTTTTGATTGAATTGTAAAAAAAAAATCCTTTCTTTGATTTTCAAATTTCGGTATTCTATTTGAAGCAAGTAATTTAATGTCTAATTCCTAGTAATTCATGATTCAAAGGGTTTAAAAAAATTGATTTTGTGGTATTCGTCCGGAAATCAATATATTCCAATATTTATTACTCAATTTATAAGTTTCCACTATGTCAATAGTGATAAATTTTTTTATCTAATTTGAATATATTCAAGTAGATTTTGTAAAAAGATTGCATGTTGGTAAAGAAAATTTATTTTTTAAGTAAAATTTTCTTACAAGTAACTAGAAAGGAAGCACAAACACATCCTCATGAGATTTTTCGTTAAAAAATGTAGAGGTTATATACATAATTGTTGATTTGAAAATTCTTTTTTAAAGTTTAAAAGTGTATTTGGTGCAAATAAATTTTACAAAATTTTATAAAATTCATTTGTAAATTTAAGAGAGCGTGTTTGATTCAAACGAAAACTTTATAAAATTCATTTACAATTCTAATTTTTCAATTTTGTGGAATTAATTAACATTAAATTTATTGTTATTGATAAAATGTGTTTGATTCAAATGAATGAAATTAATTACAAATGAATTTTATTTAAAATTTAAATTATAAATAAATTTCATAAAAATGTATGAAATTTATCTATGCTAATACAATGTTAACGATAATTTTTTTTTCAATTATCAGGCTTGAACTTATAATTTTGTAATTTTGAAAACTATTAAACTTAAAATTTATTGATAAAAATTTCAAATTTTTCAAAAATTATGAAAAAAAATATAAATTATATTATGATGCTATGAGCCAATGCCAAGTAAGATTCAGATATTAATGTAATATCACATTGCTTTGCATTTTTCAATTCTTTACTTTTACAATTATTTTATTTTTGCGCCATGGTACTATTTGGGGAGGGAACAAAGGGAGGACTAGGCTTCGACCATTAGGCCTCTGAAGGAATTTTGGCCATTAATTTAGTTTAAAGCTGCGTGGATGGTACAACATTTACAATATCATAAAAATGTTTAATATTGTGAATAGCCGTGTAAATACTGTATCATTATTTGTGATATTTTATTAATTTATTTCTTTTCAATTTATTTGCCTCCATTATTACTAGAATAAAAATACATTTTTATTTTTTATCATGTAAGCGACTATTATTATCACAACCTTCTACATATTAACAAACGTCCATTCAATTATTTAATAAAAAAAATATACCTCAATTATATATATATATGAAAAATCATAATTTAACCGTCAAATATTATATATTTGGTGCCGATAAAGATATTTCATTTTAATTTATTTAATGTGAGGCAAAATAAGAAAAAAAAAAAAAGACAGGCAATAGTGTAATAGTTTCATAGTTAAAATTTAAAATTAAAATAAAATAAATACTTTTAAAAGTCTCGCTTCAATTTATTTATTTTTTTTTTCCAAATTCTTAACCTGGACCTAATAAACATCTAAAACTTTAAAAATTATTAAACGTAAAAAATTTATTTTATTTTTACTACATCAATACAACCTTCCCATTTATATTCTTCGCCAACTTCTTCTGTTGACTTGCTCCACATATGGGCGAGTAAATGATGTAAGGTTGGGTAAAAATATCTCAATTTAACTGATTTGATGTGAGGTTGATTCATATTTAAATTTTTTGTTAATACTTGATATAAATGATAAAAATATGTGTTCTGTTTTTACTGATTAAGTATGTTACACTTGATTTATGTTGGTGCAGTACATTAAGTATAAATCCGTAAAATTTATAAGGACAAAATTGCAAATTTCGGAGATCACTATATAGGGGTTGACATCCTCCACTTCTCTGGCTGCAATATGCTTTCCGGGGTGGGATAGAAAACAAATAACAGAGATTTCCATGCTTGCTAAGTTATGTTGAAAATTTTTAATTCTCCAAATAGAGATTCAGGATTTTTTTGCCATGCAAAAATTTTAAATTTTTACCAATTATGGTGCATTTAAAAAAAAAATTCATTTTGTGGTGAAATGAAAAAAATTACTAATTTTTAGTATTTTTGTTGGCAAAAATCACCACAATTTGATAATTTGTTTTCATTCCACCACAAAATGGAAATTTTTTTGAAGTGAAACATAAATTGATAAAAAATTTAAAATTTTTGCCACAAATTGGCATAGACAGTTGCGCTGTAAGGTGTTTGCTCGTTCACCGACTGCGATTGAGGGAGGCTACTGCTAGCAAGTAAACTTCATGGAAACAAACTCGGAAGATAATTGATGAACTGAGCCATCATTACAAACAGTCTGCAGCAAAGTGTAACCCTCCAAGTCTTCTCTGCTAAGTCGCTAATAAGTCTTCTCTACTAAGTCTTCAAATTATATATTTGAATACTCTTCTGCAACTTTGAGTCAAGATCGTAGGAAGTGTTGTGCATCTTCTTTGCTAACTTGATCATGAGCTTATCCAAGCCAAAATATTTATGCCAAAAATAAAAATTTAGTACAAATTTACCAGAAATTACAATTATTTAATCTTTTTAATCAATGTCATGCAAAAATCTTTGGACAAAAAAAAAGGATTTTTTTTAAAATTAAAGATAAAAAAAATAATAATTTCGAAGTAGACTTCCATACCCCTATTGACCCGTTTATATGGTGGCTACTAGCAAAACGTATATTTCAATTTGATTTAATGTTGAGAATTAAAGATTCATATATTAACAAAATAAAGAAAAAGTACAATGATAAATTTAGTTTTTAGTAATATGAATAGTATTGTTAATGAAACTAAATATTTTAATTAAAAATATATATTGACCTTAAATATATGAGATTAATCAATTAGAAAATGATAATATAAAAAGAATTTTTTACTCCATTAACATACTATTTTTATAATTACTAGTGATATAAAATAGTGTTTGGGAAGGTAGTAAAAGGGAGGACTCAGGTGAAAGACTTTTGCTATTAGGCCATCTCTCCGGCCATTAATATTGAAATAGTATTAAATTTATAATAAAAAATAATTTTTATAGTAATTTTTTTTTACTCATTACACTATTTTTAACACTAAAAAGAACATTTTTTATATATTTTTTTATATATCATATTATAATATTTAATTATTTACCACATAACACCTATATATATATATATATATATATATATATTTTAACAAATACATCCACTAATAATATAAAATGTTATTTGCAACTAATATTATTTTTATGTAAACTTATTTAAATATAATTTATATTTTTTTAGAATATATATATATATTAAGAAAAATATTTTAAATAAAATAAATATTTGGACTAAATTATTAAAAGAATTATGTCTATACAATAAAAAATTAAACAAAATTGAATATTTTAAAGGTTAATAATATAATTCAAAATAAAAAAAATTACCCAGTGAACTGGCAAACTCATCTACACAAAAAAAAAAAAGTAAAGAAATGGATATGGAATGGAGAAAAGCAAAAAAAAAACCCAATTTTCCCCCTCTGATCGAATTTCTGCCATTAAGTCTAAAGCTGCGTAACGGTACAAGCTGATGGAATTTCGGCCATTAGGCCTCTGATGAATTTTGGCCATTTAAGTCTAAAGCTGCATAGACGGTACAATATTTACAATATTATTTTTTTTTACGAACATTTACAATATCATAAGAATGTTTAATATTGTAAATAGCCACGTAAATAGTATATCATTATTTATGATATTTTATTTATTGCAATCATAATTATCATAATCTATATACAAAATATAAATAAATATATTTACAAACATACTTCATATAAAAATTGTCTCCAAAACTTTAATCTT
This sequence comes from Mallotus nudiflorus, assembly GCA_947683625.1. Classification (NCBI taxonomy): domain Eukaryota; kingdom Viridiplantae; phylum Streptophyta; class Magnoliopsida; order Malpighiales; family Euphorbiaceae; genus Mallotus; species Mallotus nudiflorus. The sequence goes on from CANTUR010000649.1 coordinate 1,315,925, forward strand.
GGAGTCTCAATGTATTAACTAATTGAACTGCGTTTCATTAACTTATTTTCAGTTTATTTACCTCCTTTATTACTAGGACAAAAATAAAATTTTAATTTTGTCGTGTAGTAAACTTTATTATCACAACCTTCTACACATTAACAAACGTCCATTCAATTGTTTAGTAAAATAAATATACCTCGATTGCCATATATATAAAGGAAAAATCATTTATGTTATTTTGAACTTTGAATTAATTATTAATTAAATTTTATTTTTAAAATCATTTTAATTTACTTATTCAACTTTATAAATTATATTAATTCTATTCAATTTTATTTGAAACGGCCTAATTATATTTTTAAAAATTATTCTTAGATTTTTATAAGATAAATTTGACACTTATTAAAATTTTATACTCTTTTTCCTATAAGAAAAAAACAAAATGTAAGAAAATGTTTTTAAAATCTAATTTTGTCACTCTTAACATAAATTTAAAAATTATTTTCTAAATTATTCTAAAAAAAATATTTTCTAATTATTTTCATAAATTTTTAATTTTTTGTTAAAAATCCTTAAATTTTAACTATTATAAAATTTACTTCTCAACCTTCAACCAAATTAGATAGAAATTTTTTTTAATAGAAGTCAAACTAAAAAAATATTAGATAAAAAAAGAGAATTTTGAAATACTAAAAATATTAGTCAAGAATATAAAAATATTATTTTTTAAAAAAATATGAAGAAAATTAAAAATTAAAATTTTATCATTATTTATAGTGATAGTTAAAAGTGCTTACTTTATTTATTTTTATTTTTATTTATATTAGTCTATATAATAATTGATTCACAAGTTATCACTTTTTTTATTATTATTTTTAATTAATTCATAAAAAGTTAAAATTTTATATAAAAATTTAGGCAATGGAGCTTTACCATTGAGTACCTGGCGGAATGCATGAGAAAATTAATATTTTCAATACCACCATAAATTGGTAATTCTTTTGGTCATAAAATGGCAAATAGCCCTTTTAGTTGTAGGTTTGATTTTTCAACTGGTTGAGATGTCTATCACTAAATAGGGAATTTTCTTTATATTAATACTATATATATTCTAGTTTATAATTAGATTTATAATATTATGATAATATTTTATTTTTATTAATTAAATATAAAATATTTGAATTATATATTATAAATGCAACAGTAAACTATTATATACTGTTATATAAACTGTAACAATCTCAATAATTTGAACTGATTTGACGTGAGGCGGGCAATAAATAGGACAAAGATAGACAGTTCAGTCACCCTTCTCTAGCTGCAATAGATATCCAAGTCGTCTTCAAAACTGTATAGCAATTTCGTAATTAAAATTTACAAGGAGAACATTGCAATTTTGTAGAACTGTATACAAGGGTTCACACCCTCTCAATACAACAAAATACAGAATTAGGACGTTTTATTTTTGCAACACAATAAAAATTGTCTCTATAAGGTTACTTTTTGGAATGTTTTATCAAAATTGTTTCTAAAAACCCTCATAAATTCCCTCCACTTTAAAAAATATTCCCATCATTCCAAAATTATCTCTAAAAATACTTGTGACATTCAATAAATGTCGTTCAATTATACATTTTTGTGACATTTTCATAAAACCCGTCTAAAATTAAGTTTCAATGATGATTTATAAAATTGTCTCTAAATAATATGGAATTGGGGACGATTTATTTTGTAATGCAATAAAAAATGTCACTAAAAGACAATTTTTTGAGATGCTTTTTCAAAATCATCTCTAAAAACGCCTACAATTTTTTAAATATTATATTTTAACGACATGTTTAAAAAACGTCTCTAAACTTATATGACATTTTAGAAAATTATCTATAAAAAATTTAATTTTTAGTCAACTCATTTTTATTTATAATTAAAAATAAAAATTTGAAAATATTATTATTTGTTATACTATTAAAAATATTTTTTACCTTATTTTTATAATTTTAATATTTTTAAATTAAAATTATTTATTTGTTTAGAGAAATTTTATTGAGCAAGTCTCTAATTTCTATCAAATTTTTTATAAAATTATCTCTAAAAATTTATTTTTCTTTTTTTGCAATTTTAATAAAATATTTAAAAAAATCCTCATTGTTTAAGACTTATAAAAATTTATCTTGCAAAAATTCATCATTTTACTCTCATTTTATATTTTCAATATTTTAAATTAAACATTCATTTATTTAGAGACGTTTAATTTCAAGTGTCACTAATATCTAGCTGACCCTAAATAAAGAGGAGGGAACTTTAAGGATAAAAAAAAGAGGAGGGAATTTAAGAACTGGTGGTTCAACAATATCGACAGCAGTAGCATGGGGTGAAAGATCTGTCAGGTGAGCAAGCACGTGAAAAGCGTAGGAGGAGCAGGGAAGGCAACAGAGCAGGCATGGCGAGATAAAAAATCTTTGACGTTGTCGCGAAACGGCTTCTACTCTGCCACAAGCACCACAATTTGAAATTTTTTTAGCAGAAAGAGGACGATGAGATGCTAGTTCCACACATTGAGTTCCCTTAGCCTATGGAAGCTACTTTCACTATAATATCACTGCTTCTACTTATTTTTTTAACAGAATTGAAATCCTTAAATTTTATTATTGTTTTATGTTCATAGTATGATTGAGTTCAAGTGATTATTTCCATGGTTTGTTTTATATTAAATTCTTAAGTTTGCAATTGTCTTATGGTAGTTGTTGTTTACATTCAAAATGCAATTTGGAACGAATTACTTTAAACTAACTAGAAAATATGGTTTTTAGATGATTTAGTCTTCATATAGAGTTTAATGTGTGAGAACTAATTTGTTTTTTTTTGTATTGAACAAAAGCCTCATTGAAATTTGCGAGATAACATTTGTATTTACTCATGCTGTCGATTTTAGTAATTGCCATGAATGAGACTAAAAATTTGTGCTTTGTTGATTAGTTATATTAGTTATACATATTACTTACTACTTTGATCTCCACGCGAAGCATTTAAGTGAATGAGTGAGTAAAGTGTTAATTTCATGCAAGTTTAGTGGTTTTTATGTTGGTTAATGAGAATTTTTATTTATGAAGACCCATATATATATATATATATTTTTTTTTTTTTTTTCTTTGAGCTAAAATCCCAAGAGTATTTGTGATGCAGTTCAAATATAGCTAAACTGGTGGTGGTTTGCTGTGAAGCCAAATGTAACCCACTCTGTTAAATTCTCCCTCAAATCTATGATGCGAGAAAGGTTATACAGATTGCTAGTGGCGAAATTCTCCTCATCGCCATTCATCACCAGAACACTCAAATTCTTTGAGCTAGAATTATACTCAATCCAAGTATCAATCCTTCCACCATCATAAATTTTATTTTTTAACCAAATTACATATATGGAAGATTGCATTGAGTTGATATTGATACCTGTATGCTCTCCCGCAGCTCTGTCTATGGCTACACTTTGTCTTGTGTCGAATTCTACTGCAACATATCTGTGGCTGTCAGATTTGGGATCGGTTGAATTCGACAGACCAAGAAATTCAGAGCGTCAATTAGGAAGCGGAAGTTGAGAGATATTTGGAGTAAGGAAAAATGTCATGCCACTCCCTTTGGTATTATTCTTTTCAGAGTCGGTAACAAAGGAAAAATGAGTCTTGAAATCCGGAATATTATTAGTGCCATCAGAAGTTAACTCACTTCGGAAATGTGAATCATGAGCTCATATAACCTTAATATTGATGGACTTTATAACAAGATTTAATCCTTCCATTTTAAACTAATGATAACAGGAATCGAACCCTGCATTTCAGGACTCATTTGAAGATGATTTACCAATTGATTACCTCTTTATTAGCAAAACACTTGAATTCTTTGGTATAATGCACAATACATTGACTATTCTAATCATTGCATTTTTTTCTCAAATTCTTAATATGGACTTAATAAACTTTTAAAATAGAAAAAGGGATAATGAATCAACAAGTCTTATAAGTTATCAAAAATGGCAATCAAGTCTTAAAAAAAATTCTTTTTTTAATTGATTTCTAAAAGTATTTAAAAATTTGACGTTAGTCCATCTCCATTATCTCAAATGGAATGGACAGTTGAAACAATTAGACCTCATCTAATATATTGACGTGTGTAGCCAACTCATCAATGATATTGAATCCATAAGTCTTGTAAGTTATCCAAAATTTCAATCAAATTCTTAAAAAAGCCGGCATAACCATCGACTGTGGGGATGATAGAGTCATAGTTGAGAAGGTCAATTTGGATAGTAGCACAAACGGTGTAGCTATGTTGGAAAAGACAACGCAACAGACTTCAAGTAGTTGAGTTGATGTTACAAGTAAGAACTGAGGCTGAATAAGGCGATTTTACTGATGCAGTTTCGATTCTTGAAAATTGTAGAAGAGTTTTATCGATTCTTAACTTGGCTTCCTCTGTTTCACTTCTATTGTTCTTTTTATTTTTTTTAGATATGAAATCCTTGAGTGATTCTTTCTTTTCACTTTTATTGTTCTTATTATTTTTTTTTAAATATGAAATCCTCTTTGCAGTTCTTCGATATTGAGCAATGAATTTCTAAAATGAAGATTCTGTAATTTTTTGGAAGATTTTTCAATGTATATTGATAATGATCCGTGATGTTTGAAATGGAGATATTGTGCAATGGTTTTATTTCATGTTAATTAAGACAGAAACAATTTAGGACTTGATTGGAATTTTAAATAACTTATAGGACTTATGAGTTAAGTATCATTGATGAGTTGGCTGCACACGTCAGTTCATTAGGTAGGGTCTAATTGTCACGTCGGTACATTACATTTAAGATAACGAAAGTGGACTAACGTGAAACACCTTAAATGCTTTTAGAATTCAATTAAAAAAAAATTTAAGACTTGATTGAAATTTAAGATAATTTATAGAACTTGTGGGTTCATTATCCCATAGAAAAAGGATTAAAATCAAATATTTTATCTTATTTTTTCTACATCTATACAATCTTCTCAATTAGGTTCTTTGTCAGCTTCTTCCATTGACTTGCTCAACCTCCGTGACATGGAACAAATAATAGGGATTAAAATATATTTACAAGAATAAGTAACTTCATATTTTTCATTATAACTTCACATTTTGAGAGATCTAAATATAATTTTAACTTAAACGGCATTATCAATGAGCAACAACTAAGTTTCAAATATATTAATGTCTTTTGACAGAAAATTGACTTTTTATTCATATATAAAATATTATATTTAATTGCTAAATGGTCCGTAAAGTTTTGGTCTAACAACCAAATTTTCTATAAATATTGTGGAAATAAGAATCAAATCTTTGTGGTAAAAAAAGAAAAAAGAAAAAATCAAATCTCCATTTTTCCGTGAAATTTTAGAATAATTTCGTTTTTTAGTTGTATAAAATATGGTTTCTTAGACTTCAATAATACTTTTGTTAACAAAAAAATTTAATATCAATAATTACATAATCTATATATTTATATATAAACATGAAACAAAATTATATTGTTCATTTACATTGTTAAATGGTCCTTCGATTTCATTGGTGATTTCAAAATTTCCACTGAATTCTTCGTTAATTTTCTGTTCCTTTATGCCCTTAAATTTCAGTCAAATCATGACATTGTCACTGACTTTTTCTTTAGTAAACATTATGTTGTAACTAAAAAAGAAAACGACGCCATTTTGAGGAAATTACTTGCGCCTCCCTGTCCAGTCATCAGAACGATGTTATTTCTCTTGGCATTTTGGTCTTTTTTTCTTTTCCATTTATGCCCCTGTCTTCATGCTAGATATATATAACTTTTTTTTTTCTTGCTTTTTGGATTTTATTCATTCACATCTTTAGATTTAAATTGGTCAAGGAAATAAAATTTTTGAAATTAACCGATGCTTATTTTTTTTTTCAACAATAAAATTTTTTTAGTTGTCATGTTAAATTATAATTTCTTATAATTTTTTTTTGACATGAATGAAATGATTTTGTATGTTGAATTATAATTTCTTAATAATAAAATTTTATATTTATACATTTTGATGTTAATTTTTCCTTACTTTTGCTAATGATTAGTTTTGCAATTTTACTAATTATCTGATTTTGTAGTTGTAAGTTTAGTGAAAAAAATAGTTTTTAAAATTTTTTTATGGTATTCTAATTTCTTTACTTTTTTTCTTAAACTGCTGCAAAATATTGGGGATAAATCATGCATAAAGTTTCTCTCTATCTCTATATATATATTGTTACTTTTTAGAGTAATTATAATTTTTAATATTAATTTTTTTGAAAAAATTTCATTACATGCTTGACGATCAAAATAAGGATGAGAAATAATATTATTTTCATTTTAACTGTATTTACTTGAATTTTTAAGAACAATTTAACTAAAGAAAAAAATTAAAGTTAACTATTGTTAATATAACATTTAAATTAAAAAAAAATAAAATTACTTTTATTTATGAATATTTTATTTATAAAAACATATAACCCCGCACTAAAGTGCTGGTATGAGTTTAAATTTGACAATAACACAAAGAAAATTTATATATCTATATGTATATCTTGCAATATGTTGCAGTCATTTTGATGGCTAAGTTAACAACTAAGTTAATCTAAATTTGTGTACTTTATAAACAAAATGTTTTCAATTATTCTTTGCAATTTGATATTATCTTATTGAGAAGGATTTATATGCTACTTTTAAAATGTTTTCATCTTTAGTGACTATAGATTTTTTAATTGTCTTAATTCAATTTTTTTATTGGATGAGTTGTTTATACAAACAAACTAATTTATTTATTTATTATTGCATAAATTTGCATTTCTTGATTAACATCTTAATTATGTTAAAATATAAAATATAAATGTTCCCACAACGAAGTGTAGGTAATTTTTCTCGTTATATATATATATATATATATATATATATATATAATGGGGGAGAGTCTCTTCTATTTGCTGTTTTCTTGATTAGAACAATGTCTACTGGGTAGATTTTACACTGAGTCCTTTGGTCACAGGTGGTCCCGGTTGTTTTGTTAGAATCATTTGATTCTTCCTAGTTTACTATATCGAACCATGATTTTATGGGTTTAGAAGTGGGGGGAAGAGGAGGATCAGGCTTGTCAGCCTTTTCTTTCTTTGTTTTTTTGGGCATCTTTATCTGCTTTGCAAAAATTCTCTGGTCAGATATACATATATATATATATATATATATATATATATATATATATATATATATAATGGGGGAGAGTCTCTTCTATTTGTTGTTTTCTTGATTAGAACAATGTCTATTGGGTAGATTTTACACTGAGTCCTTTGGTCACAGGTGGTCCCGGTTGTTTTGTTAGAATCATTTGATTCTTCCTGGTTTACTATATCGAACCATGATTTTATGGGTTTAGAAGTGGGGGGAAGAGGAGGATCAGGCTTGTCAGCCTTTTCTTTCTTTATTTTTTTGGGCATCTTTATCTGCTTTGCAAAAATTCTCTGGTCAGAAAGTCTGGCAAAGAATATGATTCTCCCTTTATATATTCTATATAAAAATAAAAAATACTAAGTATAGCTTGCCATCTTGCAAAAATTTTCTTTGAAGCAATATTTTGGACATTTTTTGCAGATTTGCAATCAACACGAAGCAAAAATTTTTTATTTAGTAAATCAAATTGAAACTTTGTGATGCACATGACAATGGAAAGAATTTCTTTTTTGATGGTAGAATAGTTTTTTTGAGTATCATTCCAGTGACCTGAAGTATACTGGACTATAACTTCTTTACTATTTTGAACTTGTTTGAGAATGCCCCCGTATCCAAGATCACTAGCATCTGTTTCTACAATCTTAGGAAGACTAGGATCAACTAAGTGGAGACAGGGAATATTAAGAATAAATTTCTTTACGTGTTGGACTGTTTTGGTATATTCATCAGTCCAGGGAGCAGGGTTTTTCTTTAGTCTATCATGTAGAGATTTTACTATCCTATTTATATTGGGACAGAAATCTAATATATAATTTAGACTTCCTAAAAATCTTTGAAGCTGAGTTTTATCAAGAATCCTATCAGGGAATTTGTTTCCAAATTCTAAGGTTCTTTCTATAGGGACAATGGTTCCACAGTATATATAGTGTCCTAGGAATCTAACTCTAGTTTGGAAAAGAGATATCTTTTTTTCTAAAACAACAAGACCATTATTCTTAACAGTGCAGAAAAAAATATTAAGGTGCTTGAAGTGTTGTTCAATAGATTTAGAGAAGATAAGAACATCATCTATGTAAACAATACAAAATTAAGAATAGGGATTGAATATGTCATTCATTATTCTTTGAAATTCTGAAGGAGCATTCTTTAAACCAAATGGCATGACATTCCACTTGTACTGACCAAATGGGACAGTAAAAGCAGTTTTGTAACGATGATCTTTATGAATTTGTATTTGCCAAAACCTTGATTTCATATCAAACTTTGAAAAAATAAAAGTAGAATGAAGTTTTTGAAGAAGATCTTTTTTGTTAGGAATAGGATACCTTATCCATTGGAGGGCTGTGTTCAGAGGTTTATAATTTATGACAAGTCTGGGAGTACCTCTTTCTATTTCAGAAGCTTTATTAACATAAAAAGCAGCACAGCTCCAAGGGGATCTGGATTTTAAAATTAATCCTTTGGACTCGAGGTCCTGGATTTCCCTTCTACAGTGTTGTTCTAATTCAACATTCATTTGAATTGGTCTAGCCTTAGTAGGGATTTTTTTCATCAAATCCTGGTTCATAAGGCAAATTAACAATATGTCTTTTTCTATTCCAGAAAGCATTTGGTAAATTAGAACAAAGTTCAATTTTTATAGACTCTAGAAGGGAAGAAATTTTATGTTTTAAAACATCAGACTTTAATTGTTGTTCAATTTTTTGAGAATAAACATTTTGCTTTAAATCACGCAGATCAGTTTCTTTTCCTTTGATTAGAAGATTTATTTTATTCTCTCTTAGGAACTATAGAATCCAGTCTTTGTAAAGGTCCTATATCATTTGACTGTTACCCAAACTTCACTGTTTCTCTTAATGATATAAATCTTTTAAAGTCTTTGGTTTTACAAATCCAGACCTATAATTATAAAATGGATGATGGATCTATCCCAATTGCATTAATATTTAAAGTTCATTATAAAGCCATGATGTCTGCTTTTAATACTAAGAGTCGATTTCATAGAAAAAAGGGAGAAACACTTTTGCTTCAAACAGATATGACTAAAGCCAATGTCGTTATCCCTAAACCTATCCAATGGAACCAAATAACCCTTCCTCAGGAATGGATCTTGGAACATGCAGTAAATCCAGAACTAGAAAAAACTGAACCTCAACCTCCAAACACCCAAATAAAGAATATCACCCAGTTCCAAGATGGTAGAGTAAAACTCAGTTTTGATAGATCTACAACATCCAGTTCTAGATTCTCAGACACCTCATCAACAGAATCTATTGACTTGGGAAGATTATCTCAAATACCATCTGTAATAAATCTCCCGTACCACAGAGAACCACCACAAAACCCTCCTAGAACTATAGAAATACCTTTCACAAACCAAGAAGACCTACACCTAAATCTACCTCCCATCATAAACCTACCATATAACGTCCTAGCTAGATATTCCACCTCTGATCTCCCTTCATCTACACTAAGAAACATAGACTATAGTACCAATGTGGCTAGACCAGTCTACAACGACCCTCAAACAGAAGCTAAGTCCCCTTCTCCTCCTGCTTCTCCTACTGCTTCAGCTATAACAGAAAACATTGCACATGAATTGAATGTTTTAGATAAAGAATTTTTTCCTGATAAAGAATCTTTACATAAAGACTTTTATGCATTTTATAATTTGGAAAGAAGAACATGGTTCTTTACAAATTTCCTACATATAAGAGAAAATATTCAAAAGGAATTTTATGATTTTGTTTACAAGAATAAAGTAAATATATTATTTTTTGAATGGTTTGAAATATACGCATCAGAAAATAATATTTCATATCCTTTTAAAGTTCTTCATCCTGTCACTATTAGAAATAAGAAAAGTGTTTGGGAAACAGCCAATGGTCAGGAAATTGAGTTTGATCATCCTCCTCTTAGGCAAATAAAGATCTCTGTAGGAAATGACACTGTTGATGCCAACCCCTATAAAAAGCCCTAGGATAGTGATTCTCAGAACCTAAAAAATATAATAGTTCAAAATAACTTCACCAATGCTCACCTTAATAGCATAGGTAAACAGTTGTCTAAAATAGAAAATAGATCCCAAAAGTCTATGGAATTTTCTGTCTCTATTCCTTCTGAAAAACTTAAGAACCCCATGTTTAAACCTTTTCAGATATCCTCCAGTGCTCAACAAGAAATTAAAAGTAATAGGTCTGAATTCCTAGAGGCTGTTAGACAACAGCTTAGTAAAGTCAGTTCTTCTTCTAGTGGAACCCCAGGATAAGTTATTCCTGACTCTGCTCAGTCTGTCAATCAAAGAATTAGTGTTTTCAATAAAGATATAGAAACCTCTTATGAAGATGGTGATTTTTAGGGAGAATCTCCTAAGATAGCAAAAATTCATTGGCCTATCATTCCTCACTCTTCCAATCCTGCTTATATTCAGTGTAGATTACCAGAACTTAAAATAGGTTCTCACCCTAATATGCTTGTCCAATCTAAGTTCAGTGCCAATTCTATTTATGAATGGAACATCGATGGCATGTCTGAATATCAGATCCTTAGTCTTCTCCAACAAATGACTATGGCCTCTAATGCCTATAAAGCCCAAATAGGAACTTCTGATAGATCTGTCGCAGAACTCATTATAGCTGGATTTTTTAGACAATTGAAAGGATGGTGGGATTTTCATCTCACTAAGCCCCAACAACTAGATATCCTTCATGCTATCCAGAAAAATGATGATAATACACCCATTCTAGATAAATCAGGAAGCCCTATTCAAGATGTTGTTTCTACCCTCATATTGACCATAGCACTCCATTTCATTGGAGATTCTTCCCATCTTAAAGATAAAAATGTTAATCTCCTGTCTAATCTCAGATGCAAAAATCTAAGTGATTTCCAATGGTATAGATCGACTTTCCTTACTAGAGTCATGCTCAGAGAAGATTCTAACCAGCCCTTCTGCAAAGAAAAATTCCTTGCAGGTCTCCCTACCCTCCTAGGAGAAAGAGTTAGAAATACCATTAGACAATCCACAGGATCCCATATCATTCCCTACGATAAGCTTACTTATGGCGAACTTATCAGTACTACCCAGAAGGAAGGTGTTAAGATCTGTCAGGACTTAAAACTCCAAAAACATTTAAAATGGGAACTAAAAAGGTCCAAAAAAGAATTAGGATCTTTCTATAAACAGTTTAATTATAGTTATACTCAGAACCATTCTTGTAAAGGTAATTGCAATAAGAAGTCTTTGAAACCTTCGTCTAAGAGAATTTCCCAAAATTATAAGAATTTCTCAAAGAAAAAGGAATCTAAAGAACCTTATTACAAAAAACCTCATAAAAAATCATCAAAACATAAAACCTCTTCTTCTAAAACTCAGAAAACTGGTCTCAAAGATGTCACCTGCTATAAATATGGCAAAAAGGGTCATATCTCTAAATACTGTCATATCTCTAGAAAAGTTCAGGAATTAAATCTAGAAGAGAAAAACCTAGAAAAGCTTTTTTCCCTTCTTATAGAAACTTCTGAGTCTGAGTCTGAAACTAATTCTGTTAATTTCTTGAAAAATCTTCAGACAGACGAAGTAGCCTCCTCCTCTTCCTCCGATATAGATACCTCCTCTGTCTCTTCGGGGAAGCATATTAATATGCTAACCAAAGGAAAAACCTCAATTCTAGATGTCATCCAACACATAACTGATCCTGATGTTCAGAAAAAATATCTAGAACAATTAAGGCACTCCTTAGAAAAAGACCCTAAAACTCCAGAGCTACCTTCCACCAGTACAAGTATGTATGACCTGACTACCATCCTAGGAAGAATAAAGCAAGGAAAAAGACCAATAGGAGAAATTCAGGAACTCCAGGGAGAAATAAAAACCATAAAGTCAGATATAAAGCAACTTAAAGAAAAATAACAAAAGGATTTTGATCTAATCCAGTTCCTTATCACTAAACTTGTTGAAGACTCTAGCGATAGTGATGAAACCAAAAACCTAGAACCTCAGTCCTTAGTCAACCTCGACAAAATTCCTGTAGATTTCCTCTATGCTCTTAATAAAGTCACTTTAAGAAAATATATTATAAAGGTTACTATTGTGTTTGATAAAGATTTTCATATTGACACTATAGCTCTATTTGATACTGGAGCTGATTTAAATTGTATAAAGACTCATGTTGTTCCAAAACGTTTTCAAGAAAAAACCACTAAAACACTTTCTTCTGCCAACAGTTCAAAATTAAGGAAAAACAGAAGCCAATGTTTTAAATAGTGATTTCTTATTAAAAACTTCTTTTCTCCTTGTTTCTGACATACATTACACTGTAATCTTAGGAACACCATTCATTAATTTAATTACCCCCTACTTTGTCAATCACCATTCTATTGATTATAAAGATGATAAAATTCTCATATCCTTTCCCTTTCTTGAAAAGCCTAGAACCAGACAGCTCAATCTGGTTAAAGCTCACTCTATTTATAAAAATGAAATAAATCTTCTAATTAAAGAAAAAGAAACTGATCTGCGTGATTTAAAGCAAAATGTTTATTCTCAAAAAATTGAACAACAATTAAAGTCTGATGTTTTAAAACATAAAATTTCTTCCCTTCTAGAGTCTATAAAAATTGAACTTTGTTCTAATTTACCAAATGCTTTCTGGAATAGAAAAAGACATATTGTTAATTTGCCTTATGAACTAGGATTTGATGAAAAAAATTCCTACTAAGGCTAGACCAATTCAAATGAATGCTGAATTGGAACAACACTATAGAAGGGAAATCCAGGACCTCGAGTCCAAAGGATTAATTTCAAAATCCAGATCCCCTTAGAGCTATGCTGCTTTCTATGTTAATAAAGCTTCTGAAATAGAAAGAGATACTCCCAGACTTGTCATAAATTATAAACCTCTGAACACAACCCTCTAATGGATAAGGTATCCTATTCTTAACAAAAAAGATCTTCTTCAAAAACTTCATTCTACTTTTATTTTTTCAAAGTTTGATATGAAATCAGGATTTTGGCAAATACAAATTCATAAAAATCATTGTTACAAAACTATTTTTACTATCCCATTTGGTCAGTACAAGTGGAATGTCATGCCATTTGATTTAAAGAATGCTCCTTCAGAATTTCGAAGAATAATGAATGACATATTCAATCCCTATTCTGAATTCTGTATTGTTTACATAGATGATGTTCTTATCTTCTCTAAATCTATTGAACAACACTTCAAGTACCTTAATATTTTTTTCGCACTGTTAAGAATAATGGTCTTTTTGTTTCAGAAAAAAAATATCTCTTTTCCAAACTAGAGTTAGATTCCTAGGACACTATATATATTGTGGAACCATTGTCCCTATAGAAAGAACCTTAGAATTTGGAAACAAATTCACTGATAGGATTCTTGACAAAACTCAGCTTCAAAGATTTTTAGGAAGTCTAAATTATATATTAGATTTCTATCCCAATATAAACAGGATAGTAAAACCTCTACATGATAGACTAAAGAAAAGCCCTGTTCCCTGGACTGATGAACATACCAAAATAGTCCAACACGTAAAGAAATTTATTCTTAATATTCCCTATCTCCACTTAGCTGATCCCAGTCTTCCTAAGATTGTAGAAACAGATGCTAGTGATCTTGGATACGGGGGCATTCTTAAACAAGTTCAGAATAGTAAAGAAGTTATAGTCCAGTATACTTCAGGTCACTGGAATGATACTCAAAAAAACTATTCTACCATCAAAAAAGAAATTCTTTCCATTGTCACATGCATCACAAAGTTTTAATCTAATTTACTAAATAAAAAATTTTTGCTTCGTGTTGATTGCAAATCTGCAAAAGATGTCCAAAATATTGCTTCAAAGCAAATTTTTGCAAAATGGCAAGCTATACTTAGTATTTTTGATTTTGATATAGAATATATGAAGGGAGAATCAAATTCTTTGCCAGACTTTCTGACCAGAGAATTTTTGCAAAGCAGATAAAGATGCCCAGAAAAACAAAGAAAGAAAAGGCTGACAAGCCTGATCCTCCTCTTCCCTCCACTTCTAAACCCATAAAATCATGGTTCGATATAGTAAACCAAGAAGAATCAAATGATTCTAACAAAACAACCCAGATTCAGCAATGGATTGATTCTATCTCCAACACCCCAGAACTCCTTAAAGCTATACAAAATAATCTTATCCCTCTTCCTCCAGCCCCAGAAACAAACCAGGCGATCATTCCTTTAGACAAAGGTATACTTGGTAAGGCTCCTCTTCCCATTTCTAAAATTGAAAAAGGTGAATCTTCTTCTTCTCAAAAAACCATTTCTCAAGAAGATTTAAAAGTTGTGGCTACTCCAAGTAGTTCACAGGTTGTCTGTACACAATCAAAAACTTCTTCTGATTTTCTCATAAAGAATTCTATTCAAAATATTTTGACCATAGAAAATGGATTTTTCAATAAAAACCCATTTTTGACTATGCAAAATCATTTTCCTCCAAATTGGTTTTTCAAACTTTGGGATCTTTCAAAACCCCAAGAATATTATCAAACTATTTTGGAAGTTACTGGTTCTGTAGAATTCAAACACTTCTACCATAAAGGATACCCCAAACCTTCTCACTCAACCTGCAAAATTCTTAAAGTCCTCCACCCATCTACTTGGGGACAAGAACTCTTTAAACCCAAAACTTTCCCTGTAAACTTCTCAGTAAAGATAAACTTCTACCGTACATACTCATACTAGGATTATGAACAGGCATGGTTTAACACCTTCCTTATCCAAAACCATTTTAATACCCATTCCTGGCTATTCTTCCTAAGTGATCATGCTAATATTTCTGAGTTTCCTGTATGGTTCGCCAAATGGTGGAATAACTATGGACCAATCCCTGATATTCTTCCTTCTGAAATTCGACAGGGTTTTGACCTCTTTTGCTCCTATTATCGACCTTCCCAACCTGAAAAGAAATTTGCCTTCCTTACCCTATATTGCTCTAAATTCTTTGTTCCTTAGGTATCTCAATGGTACCTCGACTTTTATTCTAACAATGGTATTACAGTTCTCTAGAGAAGATTCAAGGTTAAATGGTGGAACTCTTATAATAAAACAGATAAGATCTCCCAATCTGCTGTCTCCTCTTGGCTTTAACAGCAAGGTTTCCCTGGATCTTCTGAATCTCAGAACTTGGCACAAACTTCCTTTCTGGCTCAAAAGTCCCATGCTAGTGCCCTCCTTGCAGCTGCCAAAACTAAAGAAGAATATTTCAAGATTATGCAGTAGCTCCTTCAATCCGAAGCCTCTTCCTCTGCAGCACTATCCAGCAGCTCCGAAAACTCAGAACCTTTAGTCGATTTGGATAATGACAATGAGGATGATTGTTTTGGGATTCTCTCTCCTATCAAGCCCAAAGGCCCATAGCCCAAAAGCTTATAGGACCTCTTTATTTGTAAATATTTTCTTTGTAAAAATATGTCTGTAGTTGTAATTATAAGCCCGATGGGTTGAAAACCTTGTATAAGGTGGCCCATGCAAAAGTTAGGGTTAATTAAAAAAAATATTTTAATATATTTTCTTTTTGGCAGGGACCTATTCTTCTCCTGAATGGGACCTTCTCGGACAACCTTCAGGAAAATTCAACTACTACGTCAAATACTCGGCTCCACCTTCAGTTGCCATCCCACTTCTCTTTGTTCCTCCTCAAGGATGGGGACCCACTTTCAACTATCAGGACAAAATAATCAGCAATTATTTCAAGTCACCAGGTGGTGGTTGTGAAAGATAATTGGCAGACAGTAAAACAAGTCACCCTGATTCTTTCAGGAATTCACGCTCCTCTGTACCCCACTTGTCCTGCTCTCCATATGTTCACAAAGTCTCCGTCC
The DNA here is from genome assembly GCA_947683625.1 of Mallotus nudiflorus. Taxonomy (NCBI): domain Eukaryota; kingdom Viridiplantae; phylum Streptophyta; class Magnoliopsida; order Malpighiales; family Euphorbiaceae; genus Mallotus; species Mallotus nudiflorus. The sequence goes on from CANTUR010000649.1 coordinate 1,332,017, forward strand.
TCTATATAAGGAACCCTCCTCTTGCTTTCAAGGGGGAGAACTTTTTAGAAAGAAGAAAATTTTTAGGAAAACACCTTCTGCCTCCTTCTTCCTCTCTACCTAATGAAAGATTTCTTATGAAATTTGTAACTCTCTAGTAACAAAATAAATATATATGTAGAAAAGATTTTTGTAAGCCTCTGTGTTATGAATATTTGAACCATTGTATCTCCCTCTACTTGGAATATAAAGGACTTTTTATATAACAAACTCTTGTAAGTTTAAGTTTCAAAGATCTCTATTGTTTTAATGTCTTTTATTTATTTTCTTTAAAGCTTTCTTTTATTTTCTGCAATTTTCGCTTTTAATTATTTAAGTAACAGAACGTATGTTTCGTGCTTGCCTAAGAAATTAGGATCTTGCACATCAGAAACTCTGTGAAATCCGGTTTGCATTTTGGTACAGTAACCTTCACGTTTTGCTTATGACTGGAGCGTGAGACCGTGCATCGTGAGACATTTTTGCATTTACACGTTGTGATTAACCTGCTTCATTGTAATTAATCTGCTTTGCACCTGGGCCGTCGTGGTATATATCGTGGCACATAAGAATATTTAATTCTTGACTATTGCTATGAATTTGTAACCTTTTTAAGTTTTAGAGTGCCTAGGTTATTTGATCGGCCTTATGTGCTCTTAATAAAACTCTTTAATGGATGGATCTTCTTAGCTATTCAAGTTGTGACCTCAGCAGCCTCATGGCATTCGATTTGAATATTTACCTGTTGTTGTAGAAAAGAAGCTTCATTTTTATCAAAATGATTTGTGTGCTATATATGGGTTAAAAAAAGCCTATGTTCTTTTTATGTAAATATAGGTAAAAAAAAAAAGCCTATGCTATTTGGCTATTTTATTTTTAATATGACATGCTGATCGGGAGGATATGGATCTCATTTGTGCATAATCAGCACTTCGGTAATAAAAAATCAGTCTGATATACAATTAAAATTAAATTTATATTGGACAGTCTGAATACTGAATTGAAAAAAAATTGTTAAGAAACTAAAATAGTAAAACAACAATTGAAACCTCAACACCATGAATAACACCATTCAATGAGAAATGAGCTTAAATTTAATTTAATTACTAATATAAATTTACATATAACACAAATTTTTGAATTTCTATTTCGATTTATATCATATTCGTTCCAAAAGAATTGTATTTTTGTACGAAAAGATAGTATAATATCTTTTTGTTGAACTTAGACAAGGCCATGGCAGAGACCTATCACATAACCTTTCAACGATTATATCTTTTTGTTGCTACTATGGCATAATCTATCACACTATACTAAAAGATAGTATGATAAGAAAAATAATAATAAAAGTATAGTATAATAAAATAAATTGTCAGATAATTTTTAAACTAATTTTTCATTTTATTTCAAAAATGAAAATTAAGAAATTTATTCTAAAAATAAAAATAAAAAATATTTTCTACAACTAAAAAGCACCCTGGAATTCCCTAAAAATAGAGGAAGTATGACTTACTCGAGGGCTATTATTAATTCTACTTCTTTAGAGTATTTAATTTTGAACTGAATTTTCTGAATTATATATATATATATATATATATATCAAATACAAAAAAAAATATAGTTACTAAAAAGATAAATTTCAAACCAAACATATTAAAGTTTACTTTTTAATAATAACTAATAATTGTTGGTATCAACTCAAATTTTTAAGATCTCTACAATTTTACTAGAATTAAATCAGATTAATTAAAATTTAATGAGGATTTATAAAAAAATTTACTTTCTAATAATATACTACTAGGAAAATGACTTCATATGAAATCTACCAATCAAAGTCCTAGTGATAACCACGGCAAATGTAATTATTTCCAAGTGACTTGCGAGTCCATGGGTAATGCCAATTTTTTTTTTAACTGAGTCTAGTACAAATCTTGCACACAATTTTTAATTAAATTTTAGTTTGAAAGGAGGAATTTTACAATTTTAATATGATCATTATTTAAAATTTATTAATTTTTTTTTTTTAAATTTACCATTTCAATGCAATTTTTCACAAGAAATTCACCAAATTTTGTAGAAACCTTATAAGTCTTTCCAAAGCTAGGCCCCAAGTTTACTTGGAAGACCCCTTGTCTCCCATAACTTGAGTTTGCAGGTCTTCCACGACAAGAAGTCTACGGAGATGCAATGAATGTTATACTCTGTCCCGTATCGGCTAGTCTATTACCCTTTCTATAGACGTATTCAAAAACTTATTATTTACTGCTGTAAAATAATTACGGCACATTCTCATCAAGAATTTCTTTTTGAAAAATGAAACAACAGTTTAAAAATTTTGGAACGAATTATAAAATTTTGTAAAATCAATTAATATATATAAAATTAACACAAGATTATAATAAAAAAAAATGACATTAATTTCTCTAAGGTTAGGTCTAATTTATATTTTAAAATCTTCTATTTTAAAATCGAATATTAATCTCTATACAGTTTTAAAATCGAACATTTAAAGATTTTTATTAACTTTTTTTGTAAAAAATGACTATTATACCCTTATCTTCTGTAAAAGTAAATGACATTAATCTCCCTGAAATTAAGCTTAATTGATATTTCAAAACTTCTTATTTCAAAACCGAATATTAACTTTCAAAATAAAATACTTAAGAACTCTTATTGACTTTTTTTTAAATGACCATTATACCCTTATTTTAACATATGTCTTCTTTAATCCTATTACATATAATGCATATCATGTTTTCTTTAACTTTATTACATAAAATCCCTAACATTTACCTTTCTCCAATTTTTATATTTTTTAAAAAAAGTTTAAAAAATTAAAATTTTATTTATAGATCTAAAAATTATTAATTATTAATTCCTTTTTAATTTTTGTAAATCTAAAAATTTTTTAACTTTTAATTTTTAAAATAAATTTTTTTTTTGTATAGAAACTTTTTATTTTTTTTTATTAAATGTATATGGATTGAATGTAAAATTTTTAGATTCATAAAAACTATTGTTAACTTTTTTAAAATTTTTTTAAGAAATATTAATAAATGATTTTTATAAACTAAAAAATTTTAAAAAAATTATAAATGTATATTTTAAAAGTAATTTCATCAATTCTCATTGTTATTCAAACATAAACTTTGGGGTAAATACTATGAATTATATGTAATAGGATTAGAGAAGACATATGTTAAAATAAGGATATAATGATTATTTTTTATAAAAAAAAAGTTAATAAGTGTCTGTAAGTGTTTGATTTTGAAACTATATGGAAGTTAATATTCGATTTTGAAATAAAAGGTTTTAAAATGTCAATTACGCCTAATTTTAGGGAGATTAATGTCATTTGCTCTTACAGAAGATAAGGGTATAATGGTCATCTTTTACAAAAAAAAGTCAACAAAAATCCTTAAGTGTTCTATTTTGAAACTATAGGAAGGTTAATATTTGATTTTGAAATAGAAAATTTTAAAATGTAAATTAGGTCTAATCTTAAGGAGGATAATGTTATTTTCTCTAAAAAAATTAATGTTTTATTGAATATATACAAGTGATTATTTGAAAAAGTAATTATTAGCTTGGAATGGGAAGAATATATATAATGTTGAAATGGAGATAACAGAATAAAAATCATACGAATATTGAGTGCTGAAGAGCAACTGGTAGCGCTTTTGAATTTGGCTGTACCATATTCTAGTTTCAGTGATATCGATCCCAATTTTGTTATATAAATAAAAAAAAATTATGATATTGAACGAAAAATTTATATATATATATATATATATATATATATATATATATATATATATATATATATATATATATATATATAGACACACACGTACTAAATTATAACTATAGGTGGATCCAATATAAGAATTAAGAAAATGAAAGCTATAATTATTTAATTCACCTACCAGTGGCAAGAAATGAAGTTGAGAGCAAAGGTTCTGCTGAGATAAATGAAGAAGGCACATCATATTTTGGAACAGGCATCTTTGCAGGAAGATTTGGCAATACTGCTTCAAACTTGAGAACCTGTAATGCTTGCCTTATTGATGGTCTATAACTGTAATCTGGATAAGCACACCACAATCCAACTATCAACAAACACTCCATTTCTGCAACGTTGAAGTCCGTACACAATTTTCTGTCAGCTACATCAAGAATTTTTCCCTTTCCGTATGAGTCCCAGCCCCACGACACCAATGAAATTTGTGCCTCTTCATTTTTTGACTCCATTGATCTTCTCCCACATGCTATTTCAAGGGCCACAACACCAAAGCTAAACACATCTGAACTTCTACTAGCTTTTCCTGTACTAATATACTCTGGAGCCATGTAGCCGAACGTCCCTGCTAAACCGGTGGTCTTTAGGCCTATCTCAGTATTTTCCATGAGCCTTGCCAAGCCAAAATCCCCAAGCTTTGTGTTGAAATTTGAATCCAACATCACATTGCTTGATTTAATATCTCTATGCACTACAGATTGTTCGGATTCTTCATGAAGATACAATAAAGCTGACGCTAAACCAAGGCATATATTGTACCTTACACTCCAAGAAAGCATATTTTCTCCTCTGAAGAGATGAGAAGCAAGACTTCCATTGGGCATGAACTCGTATATAAGAAGAAGCTCACCCTTTTCATGGCACCAACCTACAAGTTGTACAAGATTTTTATGCCTTAATCTACTATTGATTTTCACCTCTGACATGTACTCCTTTCTTCCCTGTTTAGACTTTTTAGATACCCTTTTTACTGCAACACTTAAATTAGACAAGTAACCTCTGTATACTCCTCCAAATCCTCCTTCCCCAAGTTTCCCTTCTTCACTGAAATTATTGGTGGCTTGAACCAATTCTTGGTAAGTATACCTCTTGGGGCCAGTTCCTTGCTCAAACTCATGCTCTATGGAATCATTTGTTGCTGCATCATCATCTAATTTCTTGTTCTTACATATCCTCTGATACAATAATGGAATTGACATAAACCCACCAACCACAACAAGTCCACCAATCACACAGCCAACTATCAGATCAGTGTTGTTCTTTCTGCCTCCTCCTCCACCACCACCACCACCAATGTCTTGCTTTGGTGAAATCTCTGCCGTTGGACTCGGACCACTGGCTATTGGCGGTATAGACTTGTTAACAAATTTCAAGTTGGAAGTAAAATACCATGAGTGAAGGATATGTGCCTCGTGGGGTGATCCTGTTGCCGCTGAGAAACCAATTGCAACCCATGGAGGCAAAATCTTCCTTAGATCAACTGGATAAGAAAGATTTTTTTCGAATGTATCATTACCATCAAAGTTAGTGAAGGTAACAGTTAAATTTGTTGAAGCAGAGTCGTAGCTAACTGAAGCAAAATTTCTTCTACCCTCCTTAACACCACTATACCACTCCACAGCTATGTAAGATTCCAAAGAGCTGTTATCGATACCTACATGGTCGAAATAGTCGGGTGCATCCCACTCATTTTGATAAGTGTCAAACTCCACTGCAACGAATGGATCTAAAGATCTCAGGGCATTACTAAGACCGAAACCGCCACCCGAAACGTTTCGCACTGGGAAATTAATGGGTGCAAGGAAAAAAGCCATCCCATCTCCATATTGGCCTGGGGGTTTGTTTAGAGAATCAATGGTGAAGGAGAAATTGGTGTAGAATTCTATAAGCTTGTTTGACGCCTCATCCCAAAGGTGCAGCGGTTGAGCATGGGTGATTCGACCCACGGTGAAATACTTGGAGCTGGCTGTTTCGTTTTTGGTGAGTTTGATGTCCCCATTAGGGTCGACATAAGCGTATGTTCTATTTATGGTGTCATCATTCTGATCGAAGCTGAGAAAATTGAAGTTTAAGGAAGTTGCAAGAGGCACTTTGGGGAAGAAGAAGGCTATCGTCACCATCACCATCAAAGAAAGAAGCTGATCAGGTGAACAGTGGCGAGTTTTGCTGAACTTGAAATTGCACAAGGACATGGCCGGACAAAGATTGGATAGCGAAAGATAACTTGAAATAACTCCAGTGAAGTACCGGTCAGACGGTCATTTCTTTTAAGAGTTTTGGTAAATATAGCGGTCCGGTAATTTTTTTTGTTGGCTTTTTAATAATTTCTCTTCTATATTATTTTCAACGAGTCGCTACGAAAAATATTTTCATTCTTTTAAAATGTATTAGGACCAAAAGTCCATGGAAAATAATGAGTTTAGAGCAATTTTTATAAATAAAATCATTTGAAATGACAAAAAATAATTATTAAATCAAGTGGACAAAATAATAAAAAATTTAGGAATTTTTTTACCTGTTATCATATGAAATACGATTGTTTGATATTAATTGTTGGTATATTAATAGAAAGCGGAACATATATATATATGTAAAATTGGATTTGCTCTAATTTTACATTTGACCGTTTCATTCCTTTTGACCTAAATTAGACCATTTTAATATTAAACCATATTGGAACTTCATAAGTACAATTAAGCTCTATAACTTTTTTTAGATACAATTAAGTTCTATAAATTAAAAAAATTAATTTTAAAAGTTAAATAATAAGTAAAATTGATAATTTTTTTTAAAAAATAACCTAATTATAAAGTTTTAAACATTTTTAAACCTACACAATAATTTTTAAATTTTTTTATTAAATTTTAAATATTTTACAATCAAGTGATATATATTTCAAAAAACGATCCATTTTATTAGTTAATATAAATAGCAAATTAGTAATTGAATCAAATTTTTTTTTTTTTAGGAATATAATTGACACAATGTTTGATTTTAATAGTTTAATAAAAAAATTATTCATCAATTTAAAAGTTTTTCATTAATCTAAATAATTTTTTATTAGTTAACTACTAAAATTAAATTGATGAATAAAATTTTATTCAATAGTTAAAATTAAAATTAAATTTTTGATCAATTATGAATTTGCTATTTATATTAAAAAATAAAATTGGTCTTTTTTTTTTAAATATTCATTACTTGATTGTGGCATTTTAAAATTCAAAAAAAATTAAAAAAATTATTGTATAGGTTTAAAAATGTTTAAAACTTTAGAATTAGGTTATATATATTTTTAAGAAAACTGTCAATTTTATTAATTAGTCAATCATTAAAATTAATTTTTTTTAATTTATAGGACTTAATTATATTTAAAAAAAAAACTATAAAAATTAATTGTACTTATAATAGATCCAATATGATCTAATATTAAAAAGAAGAAGTTCCAATATAGATAAAAAAAGAATGGAAAGGTCCAATGTAAAATTAAAGTAAAACATTGAGGTCCAATTTGCACCTTTAATCTTTATTTTAATAGGGATCTTTTCATGTATAGATGAAAATGTAAAATTTTTATAAAAAATGGCATTGACCAATCAGGTCTTTCAAATACAACTATGGAAAATAATTTTTTTAAATATAAAATTTAAAATTTCTTTAAATTTATATACTATAAGAAAAAAGAGTATTAGGAAAAGAAATTTACAGTCACAAAAATATAAAAATAGGTCACTATAATTTCTGATTGAAAATGCAAGTCACATGAGATTGCAATTGGTTCCGCTACAAATTTTTTTTTGCGAACTGAAAAAGTTAGTGGTTGCAAATATTTGTTACAAAGGGCCATATACGGTGGCTAATGACAAATATAATTGCGACTGTGTGAGGTTTATCTAAGGACAAAGCACATGGATCTAGCAATCGTGACGGTAATGCAACCGTTAATAATATATATGTATATTATATGTTCTTACCAATCGCAACCAAATTGCCCACTACAAAAATTAAAATTCGATTGCAATTTTTCAAATTTGTTATAGTAAATTATTGATTATGACCACTTTATGGTCATTATTTTTTTTTAAGGTTTTGGAATCAACTTATTATAAACAGCTTGTGAATATTGTCCGTTTTGATACTTCAGGATCTCATGACTTTAAAACGCGTCAAGCAGGTTTGAGGGCCTTTTGGGCCAATCTCATGGGCCACCTATGAATATTGTCCGCTCTGGGTGCTTCTGGACCCTCATGGTTTTCTACGCATCTATTAATAAAAGCTTCAGGCCCTCCTTATAAGCACGCACACAATTTTGTGTGCAAGCGATGTGGGAACTTCAGATTCACAACACAACTCAATTGTTTAAACTCTTTTTAGCCTTTTTAGTCTTAATAAATTATATGCCACTTGTATTACAGTTGATGCTGCTTGTGGAGTAATTTTGCAATTGGCCTGTTATCTTGACTTGGCAGTCTCAAATTCTTATTGATTCTGAAGTCAACAAGAGAGAAATATATTACATTAAATTCAAGGGCATGAACTTTTTTTCGAACAACTAGATATGCATAAGATCTAATGAACTTTAATCTTTATCACTTGTATCCATGCGGCTCTAATCTAATCAACTAACATTACTTATATACTATTTGAAGTCACTTATAGTTTTAATTTAAATAACTTATAATTTTAATTTAAATAAGACATATTAAAATTTTTGTTGTAAACATAGTACTCTATAAAAAAAAACTTTAGAAAATCTATAAAAATAAATAAAATTTAAAATTATAATTTACAAATAAAACTCAAATATTATTTTTTATAATTTATAAATAATAAAAATAATATTTTTAACTCTTAATGGGTACCAATTTTTTCCAATTAAACATAATTTTTAAAATTCTAACCGTTTCATCTCTATTTTCTTTTTAGATTTTTTTCAAATACTTTTATTTTGGGCTACCACTTATCATCTTTTAGATTAATAGTGGTTCTTTATTGTTTTTACTTTTCTATTGTATTTTTTATCAAATAAATATATATCTTTAATCTGTTTGTTTTATTTATTTATTTTATTTTTATTCTTTTCTTCATTTCATGAAGTTATTAATCCTTTTATGGAATTTTTGTGATTTTTTCTATAAAATTTATAGTTCTATTTATTATGAAACTTTTATCAATATTTTTACAATCGTACTTAATTGAAGACCATATAGTTGATTTATGGCTAATGAATGTCGTGAAGTGGAACATAAAAATTGTTGAAAAAAACATCAAGTTGCAAATAAAAATATCTCTATCAACACGATTGAAAAATAACAATGAATGATTTCATATTTTCAGTAAGAGTTTTTTTCGATATTTCTTGATTATACTTTATTTATATTATGTGTTCATTAAGATATATTATTGATCTTCAATGAATGAACGATTTATTTTCTCAAAAAAAAAAAAAAAAACTCTTAGTGAGTGCCAACAATCTGAACCTTTGTATTTTTGAGTGAAGAGGGTGAAGAGAGGGGGGGGGGGGGGGGGGGTATTCGAATCCTCAACTCCACATCTAAATATTCACACCTTTTATGCTTGAGTTATTCATGATACTCCAAATCTTTGTATAGAAGTGAATTTGGATAGGATTTAACATAACCCTACCAAATTCATGTGGAGATTTAAACCTAGTTTTAAATCCGTTTAAACACCAATTATAACTATCTAAATTTATTCTATTACGATTTAGGCAAGCAGATGGATACTCTACATATAAATTCAGAATATAACTCTCGAATGCAAGGAAAAAAAAAACTATGGCTGATATGTCTAATTTATGTTTGGAAAATTTTTACATACTCCATATGCATTAAATCTTATCATAACTAACCACTCCATTAATTTGCTCATAAAATTAATTTATTTAAATTTTAAGGAACGGAGCTGGAAATTTCAGCAATAAAACAACTAAATTTATGTTCTTTTCTAAATGATTTTAAGTGTGTATTTAGTATAAATGGTTTTTGCAAGATTTTATGAAATTCATCAGTAAATCCAAGTGAATATTTCTAGTTTAAATGAAAATTTTATGAAATTTATTTTTAATTCTAAATTTTTAATTTTGTGGAATTCCTTATTATCAAATTAAAGTTTTAGGATTTCCAAATAAATTCATCCTATAAAATATTCATTTAAATCAAATACATTTCATTAGTAAGAATTCATTTGGAAATAAATTCTACTTGGAATTCATTTGAAAATGAAATTGTTTTTAGTGGAATTAACAAAGAAAATAAACACTCAAGGGGTTAATTTACCTACTAGTGGCAAGAACTGAATTGAACAAGGGTCCTGCTAAGCTAGATGGAGAGGAAGGCACATCATAATTTGGAACAGACATCTTTATAGGAAGATTTGGCAATGCTGCTTCAAAATTTAGAACTTGTATTGTTTGCCCTATTGATGGTTGAAGACTATAATCCAGATGAGCACACCACAATCCAACTATCGACAAACATTCCATATCTGCTACATTGAAGTCCATACTCAATCTTCTGTCAGCTACATCAAAAATCTTTCCATTTTCGTATGATTCCTAAGCCTATCACACCAATGAAATCTATGCCTCTTCATTTCTTGCATCCATTGATTTTCTCCTATAAGTTATTTCAAGTGCCACAACACCAAAGCTAAACATATATGAACCTTTACAAGCTTTTCCTATGATAATATACTTGGGCGCCATGTAACCGAACAATCCGACTAAAGCAGTAGTCTTTAGGCCAGTCTTAATATTATCCATGAGCCTCACTAAGCTAAAATCCCCAAGCTTGGTGTTGAAATTTAAATCTAACATCAAGTTGCTTAATTTTACATCTCTGTGCACTACACATTATTCAGATTCTTTATGAAGATATAATAAAGGTAACGCTAATCCAAGGGCTATATTGTACCTCCCAGGCCAAGGAAGCACCTTTTCTCCTCTAAAAGAGATGAAAAATAAGACTTCTATTGATCATGAATTCATAGATAAGAAAAAGCTCACCCTCTTCATGGCACCAACCTGCAAGTCGAACAAGATTTTTATGCCTTAATCTACTGATGATTTTCACCTCGAACATATACTTCTTCTTCCTTGTTTAGATTTTTCAGATACCCTTTTCACTGCAACACTTAAATTAGACAAGTAACCTTTGTATACTCCTCCAAATCCTCTGACCCCAAGTTTTCCTTCTTCATTGAAATTGTTGGTGGCTTAAATCGATTCATTGTAAGAATATCTCTTATGCCAATTCCTTGCTCGAATTCATTATCTAAAGAATAATATGTTATATCATCATCATCCTCAAATTCTTAGTTTGTGTATGAGTTCTTGCCTTTAGATCGCCATTGGAAAATAAAGAGAAATAGAAGATAAATTACCACAAGCCCTAATGCAACACTAACAACAATAGCACCTATTGTTTTACTATTATTCGTGGTTAATTTTTGAGCTAGGAAGAGGTGTAGCAATTGGTGGACTAATTAGAGTTAGCTCAGGAATTGGTTGGGCAAGATTGTATATGCTACTCATTTTGAAGATTTCGATCCCATTGAGAATTGCATAAGAGAAACTTGACAGATACTCTTTGGTAGTGTGCAGTGTAACAGACAGATTTTGGAAATTTTCACTTCCTTTGGCTCCTATTAGCACCATGTAATCTCTGGTTACAGGAATTCCATTCCCCCACTCCACCAAATTACATTTTTATGGATTTTAGCTGTTATATTAACTATGTCAATTAAAAAAACTCTTTCATCTTGTCTCTGTATCTTTGGTTGAATCTTGCAAAAGTGAAGCTTATTGGCACTAAATTACATGTAGTTTTAGGATCCATTTGAGCATGCATTTATTTATATTAGGTTGAATTTAGGTTAAATTAATAATAAAAATATATACTTTTATATATTTTTTTATTTTTCTAGGGAAAACAAGTTTTAGAGGCTTAAAGAGTCCTAAAGGGGAGTGAATATGACTATCGAATAAAAATTTGAATTAAAAGGTTTGAACATGAATTAAAATAATTATTGAGAAGGAAGAATGAAGAACATAATGATTTAAGGAGTTTGGATTCAACAATAATCCTAAGTCTCCACCTTACTTATCTCCAAATTAGGATTTTTAATCACCCATAATCTTATTCACAAGATTGAGACTACACAAGAGTTTTATGGCTCACTCTTACAACCTTATAACTTGGGTTTTCTAGGATCGCTTAAAACCAAATTACAAGTGTTTTCAAGGCTCACACTAAAATTGAATTCCCAAGTGTTTAAATGGCTAAACACTTAAACCAATTCATTTAAAATAGAATCTTATTTCCCATTTTCTAATCCCAGAAAATAGAAAGAATAAGAATTTATATTCTAACACTCACCAACTCTCATAAGAGTATACAATAACAAAAATGAATTTTAGAAGAGTTTAGAGAGCTTAATTGATTGATTGAATGTATAAAATGAATGAGCAAGTTTTTTAACCTCAAAACAATCTTTAGAGGTCATATTTATACTTGAGCAATCCAATTATAGTCATTCGAAGCAATAATTTCTCTCCCAATAAAAACCAAGTCCATTTGAATGAAAATTTGGACTTTTAAGCTGCATTTTGTCAGGTTTCGATTGAGATATCATCCGTCTAGTTGGGACTAGCACTAAATAACCGTTATGAGCCGTTGCATTTGAAAAATTGCCCTATCCCGATTAGGATGACCATGTCCTAATCGAGACTACCTTGTCCCGAGCAATGTCCCGATTGGGACATCCAATTGGAATGGGTACTGCCCTTTTTGATGATTTTGCTCTTCTTTGGTCCCGCTCAGGATTGTTTTGGTCCTGATCGGGACTTTAACCTAAATTATAAATTTTTATGCAATTTAGTGCTTGTGATGAGTCGACCAAGATAGTGCTTAGAATGGCTTTCTAGAATTATTTTCTTCGTTATTTCATTATTATTTTAACTTGTAAATTATTTCTAACTTATACACACTTGAAGTAAACACATTAGTTGCCTAAAATTAAGATCGTTAAGATCAAAATCAAGATTGCTAACTTGCTAAGGTCAACGATCTCCCTTTTTTTTTTTTTTTGAGTTGATAAAAAAATGTAAAGTTTGCGATTGATACAAATTGGTGATAATAATGAATATATGAGATGAGAATAATTATATTTCTTTATTTCTCCCCCTATGAATATGGACATGATAAGAAATATAAATTTTTATTCTAAATGACATAAAACATATCATGACAAAGATTATGGTCCTCCAAAGTGTAAAAAGCATAAGAGGAATGCTTGATAATGTGAATGAAATAATTTCAAACATATATAATGCATAAGAAAATAGTGCTTAGCTAGTCAATGGATCATGTGACACTTGGCATATTACAATCATGAACATTAAGCACAAAAAGAAAAATTACGTTGCTTTTTCTCCCCCTTTGTTAAACACTAGAGGAAACAAAAGACCATAAATCAAAACAATGAAAAAGCAAAGATGCATAAAATCTTTATGAAATAATATATTATTTAAAAAATTTTCTCCCCCTATATCAATGAATAAGTATATAAAAAAAATATTTAATATTAAAGACACATTATCACATAGTTTTGTCACTTACATAAACATCATTTTAAAAGAGAAATTATTTTAAAAGAAATTAACTAAGTATACATGCAAACTTAATTATTTCAAAATAAAGATCAAAACAATTCCTAAGAAGAAAATTTTATGTTACGAATTTGTACATAAATAAATGGATTTTTCATGTATATATAAAAAAAATATTAACATTATGAATATTTAATAATATTCATCAAACTCAAATATTTCTCCCCCTTTGTCAAAAATAAAAAAAAATAAAAAAAATAAACTCAAATACTACAATTAAAAAAGGAGAAATTTCATTAATTAATAAAAAGGTGCAGTAAAAAGATAAGATATGGAAAATAAACTAAACATAAACACGAGACAATAGCCTAAAAAAATAAACAAACAACTAAAGGCTCATATATAGAAAATAAACCAAACATAAACAAAAAAATACAAATCATGTTTAGTCTTAAGGAGGAAAAGGAGGAGGAGGATAGGTGCATGCCTTGTTGCTCATATTAAAGTGTGATGACATTTTATTGAAAATGAGCAATGTTATCATCAATTTGATTGAAGCACACATTAAAGTTATATTCAACTTTATCAAAGCATGCATTGAAGTTGGATTCCATTAGGGACATATGCTCAAGATTTGGCCAACCCTAGAAGGCTTATGCTTTTTAGCTTGAGCACCTTGCCTTGAGGTTCCTTCACTTCTTGTTCTCTTTCTTGGAGGGGCAACATGAGTTAAGGGTCTTGTTCTTCTTCCCCTTGACCTTTTTATTCTTTTAATTCTTGATACATAGTCTCTATGTTTTTACTAGCTCCAAGATCATGCTTCCAAACCCAAACTCTATTGATAAAGGTGAATTGCTTGGAGTTTTAAATGAAAGTAGCATCAAGAATAAGGGTTTGGTAGAGGGTAGAGAGTCAAGATTAATGTTGTAAAATTTATTTAATTTCGTGACAATCCTACCAATACAAATGGCATTGGTTTGACTACCATTAATTAGTCAAATTCTCCATTATAAAAATCTTCTTAAATCAATATTCTCAATGTGATAAAGACAATAAAGAATAAAAAGATCATTAAGAGAAATTCCTTTATTAGAAAGAGCCTACCATTAATGGCATAACTAATAAAAAGAGGAGCATACCAAAGTGCTTTGGATTTGATGAAGGAAGCTTTGGTGTGTCCAATGGAGAATTAAGGAGCATTGGGAGCTTTGATTTTATCCCAATAGGAAGAGGCAATCTAATGAGGGTTGGCTTGAATGTGTCCTTCTTGAGAGAATCCAAAAGGAGTATTAAACTCTTGATAAGTCATAAAGTGATCTCTCCCTCCCAATTTAATCTCATTAAGAAATAAGAATTATCTTTATCAGCAAAGAGTAAAAGATGAAAGAAACTTAATGATAAGAAATGGGTAAGAGGGAAAAGCAGAAAAGGCAAAATCATAAATCCCACCTTTGAGGAGAAGATCTTGGATTTCATCAAAGCATCCTATAGCCTTAAGTATTGGTTCATGCATAAAGTGTGAGGGAATGAAAGCCCTTTTTTGGAATAGAGACTTCCTCTTCTTAATTTCTTGAGAAGAACAATAAAAAGGAGAGTGAGTTCTCTTAGGTTTATCCTTCTTGAAAAAAGGAGGAGCTTGAGAAGATCAAGGAGCTTTACTTAGTTTCTTTGGAGCTATTAAGAGAGAATAGATAAAGAAATTCTAGAGGAAGACAAGATTTATTTTAAGATGAAAAATCAATTATGAATAGAGTGGTATTTATAGGCATGAGATTAGGGTTGGAAATAGTGTAGAATTTGAATTTGAATTAAATAGGAACCTTAAAATTCATTCCTGATTTTGATTAGAGAGTCAAAAAGGTGTAAAAAATTTGAATTCCTAATGATGTTAGGAGTTATGTCTCAGTCGGGACATGCTTTTATCCCAATTAAGATATGATGTCCTAATCGGGACATCCGTTCAGGATAGATTTTGTGTAAAAACACATAATTGACAAATCATGTCCCAATTGAGACATGATCTGGTCCCTGGCAGGATTAGGTTTCCTTAACGAAAGTTTTAGAAAAATGTTCAATTAGGTCCAAATTGTCTTATAAATAAGTCTTTATGAATTTGATTTGCATTATTTGGACAAAATTAACAATTTTTAAAAGAAGAAAATGGGTAAATAAAAGAGACACTTTTTAGGAAGAATATATTTTGGTAAAAATAAATAATTAATTTACTAAAATTTTCATAAATTAATTATTAATTTTGTAAAAAAAAAAAGAAGAATAGAAAAAAAATCAAATAAACATATATCATATACCAAAAATAAAAAATAAATATACTTAAGATTTTTCAAAATCAAGACAAACTCGAACCATCAATCATGTCAAGTTCATGTTTAATGAAGTTTAGTCTCTCTTCATTGAGTGGTTTTATGAAGATATCAGCAAGTTGATTATTTGTATCAATAAAATCAAGTGTGATATCATCAAATTGAACATGATCACGTAAGAAATGATGTCTAAAGTCTATATACTTAGTTCTAGAATGTTAAATGGGATTCTTGCTAAGGTTAATAGCATTTGTATTGTCACATTTTATGGGAATGTGATCAAGCTTTATACCATAGTCCAACCATTGTTGTTTTTGCCACAAGACTTATGAACAATAAAGGCTTGTTGCAATTTATTCAACTTTAGTAGTGGATAAGGAACTGAAACTTATTTTTGGCTAAACTAAGAAACTAAACATTGTCCTAAAAATTGACAAGTTCTAAAAGTGCTCTTTCTATCTAATAAACTACCAGCAAAGTCTGCATCCAAATAACTAATCAAGTCAAAGGAAGAACTTCTGGGATACTAAGTCCTAAATGCATTGTATCATAAAGATATTTGAAAATTCTTTTGATAACATTCAAATAATACTCTCTAGGACTTGATTGAAATCTAACACACAAGCAAGTAGTAAACATAATATCGGGTCTGCTAGCAGTTAAATAAAGAAGGGATCCAATCATACCTCTAAATCACTTTTCATCAACCGGTTTGCTATTCTCATCTTTGTTTAGTTTGGTTATGGTACTCATTGGAGTTTTGCTTATTTTAGTTCCATCCATTCTAAACTTCTTGAGAATGTCTCTTGTGTATTTTGTTTGATTGATGAAAATCTCATCTTTACATTGCTTGATTTGTAATCTGAGAAAGAATTCAAGTTCTCCCATCATACTCATTTTAAATTCTCCTTCCATTAATTTAGAGAATCGCTAACACAAGTAATGGTTAGTAGCATCAAAAATAATATCATCAACATATATTTATAGATTTAATAAATCATGTTTAGACTTCTTTATAAAAAGAGTTGTGTCAACTTTTCCTTTAAAGAAATCTTTCTCTAGTAAAAAGTTACTCAATCTTTCATACCAAGCTCTTGAAGCTTATTTCAATCCATATAATTCTTTTGAAAGTTTAAACACATGATTTGAAGAATCAAAATTTTTAAAACCTGAAGGTTGCTCAACATATACCTCCTCTTCAATAAAACCATTTAGAAATGCACTTTTAATATCCATCTGATAAAGGTTAAAATTCATAAATGATGCAAATGCCAGTAGCATTCTAATTACTTCTAACCTTGCAACGGGGGCAAAGGTTTCATTATAATAAATGCCTTCCTTTTGATTATAATCTTTTGCTACTAATCTAGCTTCATTCCTAGTTATGACACCTTGTTCATTAATCTTATTTCTAGACACCTATTTGGAGCCTATAATAAGATGATGTTTTAGTCTAGTAACCAAGGTCCAAACCTTATTTCTCTCAAATTAATTTAACTCTTCTTTATAGCAAGGACCCAAAATTCATCACTCAATGCATCATCAATATTTTTTAGTTCAATTTGAGAAATTAAGGTTAAGTTAACAATAGATTTTAATTTAGATCTAGTAGTTACCCCTTTTGTAGTGTCACTTATGATGAGATCTTGAGGATGAGCTTTCTTGAATTGTCAATCCTTTGGAAGTTCATCCTTCAAGGTAGGTTGAGATGTCTCCTCATTATCCTTCTTGCTTGGACCTTTAAGTTCCAAAGGCATACTAGCATTTTCTTCTTAAGTTTTTATAATTTCATTGTCACATACAAGATCATCAATACTACAAACATCTTTTCTAAGATTAAGTGAATTTGATTCATCAAATACTACATACATTGACTTTTTAACTACTAGAGTTCTCTTATTAAAGACTTTATATGCTTTACTAGAAATAGAATAGTATAGGAAAATTCTTTCATCGACTTTGGAATCAAATTTTCCAAGAATTTCTATACTATTCAATATAAAGCATTTACATCCAAATACTCTTAGATACAAGATTTTAGGTTTTCTATTGTTCAATAGTTTATAAGAAGTTTTATTTAAAATTGGTCTTTTGAAAACTTGATTTGCAATGTAACAAGATGTGTTAACAGCTTTCGCCCAAAAGTATAGAGGTAAATTATGCTCATGAAGCATTGTTCTCGCCATTTCTATAAGAGTTCTATTTTCCCTTTCAACTACCCCATTTTGTTGAGGAGTTCTAGGATAAGAGAATGTATGTGAAATACCATTTTTATTATAAAAGGTTTTAAAGAATTTATTTTCAAATTCGGTTCCATGATCACTTTTAATAAATAAAATACAAAATCCTTTTTCTTTTTAAAATATTTTATCAAAATTTTTAAAAGCTTTAAAAGCATCATTCTTATAAGCAAGAAAACACACTCAGGTAAATCTAAAGTGGTCATTAACCAATATATATACATAGTGCATTCCACCAAGATTGGCAACTCAAGTTGGTCCAAATAAATCCATATGTATAAGTTCAAGTGGTCTAGAAGTGGATACTGCATTTTTTAGCTTAAATTAGGACTTGGATTATTTTCCCTTTTGATAAACATCACAAGGTTTATCCTTAGTGAATTCAATTTTAGGTAAACCAATCATAAGTTCATATTTACAAAGATCATTTAAAAGCTCAAAATTTGCATCTCCTAACCTTCTATGCCATATCCATGTGTTATAGAAAGTAGACATTAAACATTTGATATCTTTGTTATCAATTTTGTTTAAATCAATAACATAAACATTATCTACTCTTTCACCACTAAAAAGAACTTTGTTTTCATCAAGACTACTAATATCATCAAGACTACTAATAAAATAATTTCTAGGATAAAAAGTGACCTTATTTCCCATGTCACATAATTGACTTATACTAAGCAAATTATGTTTAAGACCATTAATAGAAAACATATGATGTATAAATAAGGATAAAGGATTACCTATTTCTTTAATGCCAATAATTTTTTCTTTTGCATTGTCTCTAAATGTAACATGTCCTTCATCTTTAGCATTAAGCTTGTTGAATTACTCCTTGTCTCTCGTCATGTGCCTTGAACATCCACTATCGAGATACCATTTGCTTTTTGTTCTTATGGATTTCAAGCACACCTATACAAAATAACTTAAGTGTTCTTTTGAACCCAAACCTTTCTTGGTCTAAGTTGGTTAGTTTCAAGATAATCCAAATGAAGTAAATTCATATGTAGTCTTTTATAGAAATATACATTATTGGTAAATTCATGTGTAGTCTTTTATAGAAATATAAATTATTGGTATGTCCTTTGATCATTCAATATGAACATACAACATTTGTAAATTTGTTTCTCCTAAGATGATATGTTATCCTAGTGTTTGAAACATGCCTTTTATGTTGTAGCGGTGTGTATCTCCTTTTATTTTGAGTCATGATTTGAGACATACATTGGCAATGATAATGTGTATTTTGATAGGTTTATGCAAAATGTTTATGTGAATTATGTTATATAGCACGCCTAATGTGATTGTGTCTAGTGTATATATAAGCATGTTTAGGTTATGTTTGTCTTGCATGAGACTTACCTCTTTGTGTCATATAGGATTGGGTCTTATGGGACTTTCCTTTAATATATAACACATAAGACTTATTAGCTTTAAAAGCTTGAGCCTCAATCAGTTTAAAGGTAAAGGGAATAGAGTTATATGAGGCTTTAACAAAATTAAGGTGTGATGATGATAATGAAGGCATTCCATTTTTATATTTAATTTTATGGGTATCTCCATGAAATTTTTAAGAATCAAGAAGACTATCTAAAGTTTCTTTTCCTCTCTTGAATTTAGTAATGAAATTCTTTATTTATAAGATCTCAATAGAAAGCTTATGATTTTCATCATTTGCTTTCTTGAGGTGATCTTCTAAGGAATTAGAAAATTTAGTATTACTAACAAGTTTTTCATTTCATTCAACAAGTTTAGTAAAATAAATTTTTAAGCTATCAAATTTTTTAGTTAAGCTAGATAGCTCATGCTTATAAAAAAAATTTTAAAAAGTAAACTTATATATTTAACTAATAATTTGCTCACAATAGAGCTCTCATTATGATCATCATCATCGTAATAATCATCACAATCATCAAAGAAAGAATAAGAAGTAGATGGTACTTCATTTTCATTTTTAAGAGCCATGACACAAGGATTGGCCACTTCTTCTTATTCTTATTCCTCTTCATATTCAGAAGAATCATCTCAAGCAGCTTTGAATGTCTTCTTCTTATATTTTGCTCAATTGTTCTTGAATTTGAGTTTGGGGCACTCACTTTGAATGTGTCGTGGTTTTTTACATTCATAGCAAGTAACCTCTTTGGTTTTCTTCTTACCTTCTCCTTCATACTTTTTATTGAAATCCCTTATTCTTAAGAAATTTTTCTTTCTTAAAAATTTCTTAAAGTTCCTAGTGAGCATGCAATATCACCATCTTCATCACTGGAATCCTTAATGCTTTCTTTATCATTTTCTTCTTGAAAAGCTTTTAGTGCTATGCTCTTTTTTTTTCTTCCTTTTCTTCTTTCTCTTAACCTCTTTATTTGCTTGTTAGCTTATATATTAGTAGCTTTTCAATGAGCACATTAACTTAAGAAAGTAAAGAGGTCTTGAGCTTCCTCAATTAAAGTAACTTGAGATTCCCAATCCTTCTTAAGTATGATTCTTAAAATCTTATTTTTTACCTCTTCCTTAGTGAAATATTTATAAGTTTCCTAAAGGTTATGAAAAGAGCATTGAGTCAATTTATCATTTCCGTGATTAACTCTTGAGGTTTCATCTTGAAGAGTTCATATTTGTACATGTGTACTCTTATAAATTAGAACCTTCTTGCTTCTAATTTGTATATTTCCTTTATAATGATTTTTTAAGGTCTCCCATATTTCCTTGGCTGACATACAATATTGAAGTTTGCCTCCTTTTTCTTTTGTCTTGGAAGAGACTAGAGTAATCATAACCTTTCTATTTTTATGATTTTCTTCATTTTGATCATTGTTCCACTAGCTTTTTGTAAGAGTAGTTACCACACCATCAATGATAGTTGTAGATGGTTCCCAAACTTTTTGGATAGTGACCTAAAGTTTGATAGAATCTCAATCAAGATATAACTCCATTTTGAACTTCTAATGAGGATAGTAACTACCATCAGGGAATGGTTTAAGTGAACAAATGTTTTATGATTCACTCCCTATGATTTTGTATTCTAGCAATGAAGTTTCTAGAATTCAAGCTCTGATACTAATTAAAATAGTCATAGGGGGGTGGATAGGACTATCGAATGAAAGTTGAAAATTAAAAGGTTTGAATAAGAATTAAAAGAACTATTGAGAAGGAAGAATGAAAAATATAATGATTTAAAAAGTTCGGATTCAACAATAATCCTACGTCTCCACCTAACTTATCCCCAAGTTAGGATTTTTAATCACCCATAATCTTATTCACAAGATTAATACTACATAAGATTTTTATGGCTCACTATTACAACCTTACAACTTAAGTTTTCTAGGATCGCTTAAAAACCAAATTATAAGTGTTTTCAAGGCTCACACTAAAATCGAATTCCCAAGTGTTTTAATGGCTAAACACTTAAACCAATTTCTTTAGAATATAATCTCACTTCCCCTTTTCTAGTCCCAAAAAATAAAAAAAATAAGAATTTCTATTCTAACACTCACCAACTCTCACAAGAGTATACAATAACAAAAATGAATTTTAGAAGAGTTTAGAGAGCTTAATTGATTGCTTAAATGTATAAAATGAATAAGCAAGTTTCTTGACCTTAAAAAAATCCTCATAAGTTATATTTATACTTGAGCAATCCAATTATAGCTGTTGGAAGCAATAATTTGGTTCCAGACAAAAACCAAGTCCATTTGAATGAAAATTTAGACTTTTGAGCTGCATTTTGTTAAATCTCGGTCGGGACTAGCACCAAATAAGAATTACAAGCCATTGTATTTGAAAAATTACCCTGATCTAGATCGAGATGGCCATGTCCCGATTGGGACATCCAATCAAGATGGGTATTGCCCTTTTTAATATTTTTGCTCTTCTTTGGTCAAGCTCGAGATTGTTTTGGTCCCGATCAAGATTTTGACCTAAATTGTAAATTTTTATACAATTTAGTCTCTGTGATGAGTCTGGTTAAGATAGTACTTGAAATGGCTTTCCAAAATAATTTTTCTTGGATATCTCATTATTATTTTGACTTCCAAATTTCTCCTAGCTTATACACACTTAAAGTAAACATATTAGTTGCTTAAAATTAAGTTTATTAAGATTAAAATCAATATGACTAACTTGCTAAGGTCAATAAAGGTGTTTGGTAGTGAAAAGGAGCAAAAATAAAGTAAGGGAGCTGAATTAGGTATCTGTCGTGATCGCAACTATCGCGATGGCATAAAACCCTCGATCACATAAAATTCATGATTGCAAATCCATCACTACTAAACTGTCCATCGCGATCACGTATCCATCAATACTGAACTTTCTTTTGCGATCGTGAAAAATGCCACCATTGTAGGAGGCTCGATTTTAGATTTTTCTTGGCTGATTTATAAGCTAGCACATACCATTTTGAGGTTGATCCAAGGGTCATTTAAGAAGACTATAAAAGGAGGACCAAAAATCTAATTTAAGGATTAGAAACCACATTCCAATATCTAATCTAATATACCCAAAAGAAGAGAAGAGGAAAAGAAGAAGCTTGAAGAGGAGGCCACCATTAAAGATCCTAAAGCTCCTTGATAACTTCTCTCTATCCTTTCTCATTAAAGATCCTAAAGCTCCTTAATAACTTCACTCTATCCTTTCTCTATTATTTATAGAATTGTACTGATCATTTAAGTTGTATTCTGATTGAATATTGAATGCTAAAGCCATAAGTGGCTAGTTTACTTGGTGTTCCTAG
Source organism: Mallotus nudiflorus (assembly GCA_947683625.1). Taxonomy (NCBI): domain Eukaryota; kingdom Viridiplantae; phylum Streptophyta; class Magnoliopsida; order Malpighiales; family Euphorbiaceae; genus Mallotus; species Mallotus nudiflorus. The sequence goes on from CANTUR010000649.1 coordinate 1,354,752, forward strand.
GGATTTAAGACCCATTTTATTCAAGTTATGAAATAGATTTCATTTTAATTTATGTTATATATTTTATTTATTGTGCTTATTTAAAGATTGTATTATGGCCATATATATTCCTTTGTTTCGTTCTACACATTGAGAAATGGTGGATCTAATAGACATATAAATATAAGTTATATTAGTTAAATGTCTTAAAAAGCTTAACATGATCTAATTCTTATATGGGTTTTGATTAATGCCATGTAAGCTTGATTTTGGCCTGTGTTCATAATGATGTTGAGCATCAAATTATGACTTTAAGTGTTAATTGATTCATATGCATGTTGAGTTTAGCAATATCATCACTTGAGAGAGGGTGCTCAATGGATTTTTTATAAACCTAAGATTTAAAATTGATTAAAGGACATCTCTCTAGTAACTTGATGATTATGTGGTTATCATTCTCCCAACAACATTGTTCTTATAATTTATTTCCCTACTCCATCAATTAGCTTAGTTAGTATTTTATTTGTTAAATGTATTAGTTTCTTAATTTACTTGTTAATATTTGCTTGTTATTTATTTTATTCAAATCCTATTTGCAAGCTCTAAACTAACTCAATAGAACTAATAGGTGCTTAGTTCTTAATCCCTATGATGATGATACTCTACTTACCACTTTATTACTTATTCAACCTGTGCACTTTCAGTAGTCACACTTACACAAACAAAGCCTAACAAAATAAGCAAATACAGATTCCACCTAAAATTCCTAAGTGAGATAGTAATTCTTATTCATAATCTTGTCCATCCCCATTGAGCTTGTAGTTTCATAGACAACAGTAGGTGAAGTGTAATTTGGTGTGTCAACATTAGTGAATGTGAGTTCAATTATTGTGTTGTAAGGTCAAGTGATTGATTTTAAGACATATAAGTAATCATAATCAGCAGACCAGCTTCAAAACATGCTGATGTCCTATGCAAGTGAGACGAAATGACCTCCCACATTTACTCTGTACATAAGCTCTAAAGCAGTATCACTTTCAAAGTGACGTGGTTTAGCCTGGCAAACAAAATTGAACCCATTATCCCCATCCTTACTATAATAAAGATTTGTAGCATTAATACGATTTCAATCCCGTTGATAAAAGCATATGCATAATCCACATCGGGACTTGGCATGAATGTTATGTTCAACTGTTGGTGATCTTCAACATATAAATAGAATTCTCTATGAAATGTTTCTAAACTAAAAGACTGAGTTTGAAGTGTAGCACTGAAATTACTAAGAAGGGTGTAGGGACCAACTTTGACAGAATAAATGGCACTGAATGCATTGAACCCAGAGTAGGATGTAGGGTAAAAGTAAAACCGAATAAATTTTGGTCCAGAAGAAACACGAAATATGTAGGTGAATTGAGTGTAAGATAGGCAAGCCATTTTATAGCATACAATGTACTCCATTTCAAGGGTTTTAGTTGCCTATGAGATTATTGATGCATTGTTGTGATCTAAGAAGGTTGAACTAGTGTCTGCCCTCCAAGTTAAGCACTCTAGGTCAAGAGTTGTGTTGTCCACAGGAATATAAAAAGGCGTTAAATCTCCGACGATGAAGATGGTCGTGTGTTAGAGTAGGAATGATAAGTATAAAGCAAAAATGAATACTAGGTTCCACCTAAGATAAATAAATCGGTTGTTGGTGTTCTTCAAAATCATTCTGATAAGTAGAAGGAGATAAAATCAATGCTGGACCTATTAGCAACAATGGGAAACTTCAGCGGTGGGCTACTGCTAGTTGACAAATTGAAGACTTTGCCAATGGTTGATCCAAGTCTTGGTTGTCCATCAATTTGAATATGATTTGGAAAAATTAATTTTTCTAGGTAGACTACATTTGACAACAACAAAATAGTCCTACCACAACTACTAGGAAGGGTACAAAATTTAGATCCATTTTCAATCAAATATTTTCATTCATTCATAAATATTAAATGCTGAGACTTTAAAATCAATTATTTTAGGCTAAAGGATCAAACTAGACCCTCAACTGTATCTAAAAATTAACATTGAATTTTAAAGTTTATTTTTTTGGAAAGACTATCCGTTTTATCTTGAAATTTGAGTCAATTATCAATTGCATCCTACTTTAAAAGTTATATTAATTTGCTCCTTAACTTTATAAATTGTGCGAATTCTATCCAATTTTATATGAAGGACCTAATTGTATTTTTAAAAAATTACTTTTAGGTCCCTATAAAATAAATTCGGCACTTATTAAATTTTTTATCCTCTTTTTCCTACAAAAACAAAATGTAAGAAGATATTTTTAAATTCTAATTTTGTTACTCTTGACATAAATTTAAAAACTAATTTTTAAATATTTTCATAAACTTTTAATTTTCATTAAATCCTTAAATTTTTATTTTAAAATTTACTTCTCAACCTTCAACTACATTATTTTAAAAAAAAAAATTAATAGGGGTCAGACCAAAAAAGTATTGGATAAAAAAAGGGAGAATTTTGAGACACTAAAAATATTAGTCAATAATATAAAAATATTTAGTTTTTTTGAAAAAGTGAAACAATTAAAAATTTAATTTTTTATGATTATTTATAATGATAGTTAAAATAGTTACTTTGTTTATTTTTACTTTTAATAGTAGTCTATATAATAAATTGATTTACAAGTTATCACTTTTTTCTTATTATTCTTAATTGATACATAAAAAGTTAAAATTTTATGCAAAAATTTAAAAATAAATTGTTAAAATTATTTCAAAAAATATTAAAATTAAAACTTGAAAATATTTTTCAAATTTTTTTTCTTAAAAAGGAATTTTTAAAATTACAATTAGATCATTTGCAAGGATCTAAAAGTAATTTATAAAATTACAATTAAAACCTTTAAATAAAATTAGATAAAATTGATACAATTTATAAAGTTGAAGGAGCAAATTAAAATGACTTTCAAAGTAAAATTTAATTGATAATTAGCCTAAAAATGAGGATAAAACATATCATTTTTCCAAGTTTTTTTTGGTACTAATAGAAATTCTTCTAAAATAAATTAAGATACTTATGCTATAAGTATGCTTGTTCTAGAAAAAATAAATTAAGACACTTATGCTATGAATATTAATACAAATCTATTTTTGGGGACAGTTTTTGATTGAATTGAAAAAAAAAATTCTTTTTTTGATTTTTAAATTTCGGTGTTCTCTTTGAGTCAAGGAATTTAATGTCTAATTCCTAGTAATTCATGATTCAACGGGTTTAAAAAAAATTGATTTTGTGGTATTCGTGCGGGAATCAACATATTCCAATATTTATTCCTTAGTTTACAAGTTGCCACTATATCAATAGTCATAAATTTTTTTATCTCATTTGAATATATTCAAGTAGATTTTGTAAAAAGACTGCATGTTGGTAAAGAAAAAATATTTTTTAAGTAAAATTTTCTTCCAAGTAACTAGAAAGGAAGCACAAACACATCCTCCTGAGATTTTTCGTTGAAAAATGTAGAGGTTATGTACATAATTGTTGATTTGAAAATTCTTTCTTAAAGTTTAAAAGTGTGTTTAGTCCAAATGAATTTTACAAAATTTTATAAAATTTATTTGTAAATTTAAGAGAGCGTGTTTGATTCAAACGAAAACTTTATAAAATTTATTTACAACTCTAATTTTTCAATTTTGTAAAATTGATTAACACTAAATTTATTATTATTGATAAAATGTGTTTGATTCAAATGAATGAAATTAATTATAAATGAATTTTATTTAAAATTTAAATTATAAATAAATTTCATAAAAATGTATGAAATTTATCTATGCTAATACAATGTTAACGATAATTTTTTTTTCAATTATCAGGCTTGAACTTATAATTTTGTAATTTTGAAAACTATTAAACTTAAAATTTATTGATAAAAATTTCAAATTTTTCAAAAATTATGAAAAAAAATATAAATTATATTATGATGCTATGAGCCAATGCCAAGTAAGATTCAGATATTAATGTAATATCACATTGCTTTGCATTTTTCAATTCTTTACTTTTACAATTATTTTATTTTTGCGCCATGGTACTATTTGGGGAGGGAACAAAAGGGAGGACTCGGGTGGAAGGCTTCGACCATTAGGCCTCTGAAGGAATTTTGGCCATTAATTTAGTTTAAAGCTGCGTGAATGGTACAACATTTACAATATCATAAAAATGTTTAATATTGTGAATAGCCGTGTAAATACTGTATCATTATTTGTGATATTTTATTAATTTATTTCTTTTCAATTTATTTACCTCCATTATTACTAGAATAAAAATAAATTTTTATTTTTTATCATCTAAGCGATTATTATTATCACAACTTTCTACATATTAACAAACGTCCATTCAATTATTTAATAAAAAAAATATACCTCAATTATATATATATATATGAAAAATCATAATTTAACCGTCAAATATTATATATTTGGTGCCAATAAAGATATTTCATTTTAATTTATTTAATGTGAGGCAAAATAAGAAAAAAAAAAAAGACAGGCAATAGTGTAATAGTTTCATAGTTAAAATTTAAAATTAAAATAAAATAAATACTTTTAAAAGTCTCGCTTCAATTTTTTTTTTTTTTTCCAAATTCTTAACCTGGACCTAATAAACATCTAAAACTTTGAAAATTATTAAACGTAAAAAATTTATTTTATTTTTACTACATCAATACAACCTTCCCATTTATATTCTTCGCCAACTTCTTCTGTTGACTTGCTCCACATATGGGCGAGTAAATGATATAAGGTTGGGTAAAAATATCTTAATTTAACTGATTTGATGTGAGATTGATTCATATTTAAATTTTTTTGTTAATACTTGATATAAATGATCAAAATATGTATTCTGTTTTTACTGATTAAGTATGTTACACTTGATTTATGTTGGTGTAGTACATTAAGTATAAATCCCTAAAATTTATAAGGACAAATTTGCAAATTTCGGAGATCACTATATAGGGGTTGGCATCCTCCACTTCTCTGGCTGCAATATACTTTCCGGGGTGGGATAGAAAACAAATAACAGAGATTTCCATGCTTGCTAAGTTATGTTGAAAATTTTTAATTCTCCAAATAGAGATTCAGGATTTTTTTGCCATGCAAAAATTTTAAATTTTTACCAATTGTGGTGAAATGAAAAAAATTACCAATTTTTAGTATTTTTGTTGGCAAAAATCACCACAATTTGATAATATTTGTTTTCATTCCACCACAAAATGGAAATTTTTTTGAAGTGAAACATAAATTGATAAAAAATTTAAAATTTTTGCCACAAATTGGCATAGACAGTTGCGCTGTAAGGTGTTTGCTCGTTCACCGACTGCGATTGAGGGAGGCTACTGCTAGCAAGTAAACTTCATGGAAACAAACTCGGAAGAAAATTGATGAACTGAGCCATCATTATAAACAGTCTGCAGCAAAGTGTAACCCTCCAAGTCTTCTCTGCTAAGTCGCTAATAAGTCTTCAAATTATATATTTGAATACTCTTCTGCAACTTTGAGTCAAGATCGTAGGAAGTGTTGTGCATCTTCTTTGCTAACTTGATCATGAGCTTATCCAAGCGAAAATATATATGCCAAAAATAAAAATTTAGTACAAATTTACCAGAAATTACAATTATTTAATCTTTTTAATCAATGTCATGCAAAAATCTTTGGACAAAAAAAAGGATTTTTTTTAAAATTAAAGATAAAAAAAATAATAATTTCGAAGTAGACTTCCATACCCCTATTGACCCGTTTAGATGGCGGCTACTAGCAAAACGTATATTTCAATTTGATTTAATGTTGAGAATTAAAGATTCATATATTAACGAAATAAAGAAAAAGTACAATGATAAATTTAGTTTTTAGTAATATGAATAGTATTGTTAATGAAACTAAATATTTTAATTAAAATTATATATTGACCTTAAATATATGAGATTAATCAATTAGAAAATGATAATATAAAAAGAATTTTTTACTCCATTAACATACTATTTTTATAGTTACTAGTGATATAAAGTAGTGTTTGGGAAGGTAGTAAAAGGGAGGACTCAGGTGAAAGGCTTTTGCTATTAGGCCATCTCTCCGGCCATTAATATTGAAATAGTATTAAATTTATAATAAAAAAAAAATTTTATAGTAATTTTTTTTACTCATTACACTATTTTTAACACTAAAAAGAACATTTTTTATATATATTTTTTATATATCATATTATAATATTTAATTATTTACCACATTACACCTATATATATATATATATATATATATTTTAACAAATACATCCACTAATAATATAAAATGTTATTTGCAATGAATATTATTTTTATGTAAACTTATTTAAATATAATTTATATTTTTTTAGAATATATATATATATTAAGAAAAATATTTTAAATAAAATAAATATTTGGACTAAATTATTAAAAGAATTATGTCTATACAATAAAAAATTAAACAAAATTGAATATTTTAAAAGTTAATAATATAATTCAAAATAAAAAAAAAATTACCCAGTGAACATGGCAAACTCATTTACAAAAAAAAAGTAAAGAAATGGATATGGAATGGAGAAAAGCAAAAAAAAAAACCCAATTTTTCCTCTCTGATCGAATTTCTGCCATTAAGTCTAAAGCTGCGTAACGGTACAAGCTGATGGAATTTCGGCCATTAGGACTCTGATGAATTTTGGCCATTTAAGTCTAAAGCTGCATAGACGGTACAATATTTATAATATTATTTTTTTTTACGAACATTTACAATATCATAAGAATGCTTAATATTGTAAATAGCCACGTAAATAGTATATCATTATTTATGATATTTTATTTATTGCAATCATAATTATCATAATCTATATACAAAATATAAATAAATATATTTACAAACATACTTCATATAAAAATTGTCTCCAAAACTTTAATCTTGGAGTCTCAATGCATTAACTAATTGAACTGTGTTTTATTAACTTATTTTCGATTTATTTACCTCCTTTATTATTAGGACAAAAATAAAATTTTAATTTTGTCGTGTAGTAGACTTTATTATCATAACCTTCTACACATTAGCAAACGTCCATTCAATTGTTTAGTAAAATAAATATACCTCGATTGCCATATATATAAAGGAAAAATCATTTATGTTATTTTGAAATTTGAATTAATTATTAATTAAATTTTATATTTAAAATCATTTTAATTTTTTTATTCAATTTTATAAATTATATTAATTCTATTCAATTTTATTTGAAACGGCCTAATTATATTTTTAAAAATTATTCTTAGATTTTTATAAGATAAATTTGACACTTATTAAAATTTTGTACTCTTTTTCCTATAAGAAAAAAACAAAATGTAAGAAAATGTTTTTAAAATCTAATTTTGTCACTCTTAACATAAATTTAAAAATTATTTTCTAAATTATTCTAAAAAAAATATTTTCTAATTATTTTCATAAATTTTTAATTTTTTGTTAAAAATCCTTAAATTTTAACTATTATAAAATTTACTTCTCAACCTTCAACCAAATTAGATAGAAATTTTTTTTAATAGAAGTCAAACTAAAAAAATATTAGATAAAAAAAGAGAATTTTGAAATACTAAAAATATTAGTCAAGAATATAAAAATATTATTTTTTAAAAAAATATGAAGAAAATTAAAAATTAAAATTTTATCATTATTTATAGTGATAGTTAAAAGTGCTTACTTTATTTATTTTTATTTTTATTTATATTAGTCTATATAATAATTGATTCACAAGTTATCACTTTTTTTATTATTATTTTTAATTAATTCATAAAAAGTTAAAATTTTATATAAAAATTTAGGCAATGGAGCTTTACCATTGAGTACCTGGCGGAATGCATGAGAAAATTAATATTTTCAATACCACCATAAATTGGTAATTCTTTTGGTCATAAAATGGCAAATAGCCCTTTTAGTTGTAGGTTTGATTTTTCAACTGGTTGAGATGTCTATCACTAAATAGGGAATTTTCTTTATATTAATACTATATATATTCTAGTTTATAATTAGATTTATAATATTATGATAATATTTTATTTTTATTAATTAAATATAAAATATTTGAATTATATATTATAAATGCAACAGTAAACTATTATATACTGTTATATAAACTGTAACAATCTCAATAATTTGAACTGATTTGACGTGAGGCGGGCAATAAATAGGACAAAGATAGACAGTTCAGTCACCCTTCTCTAGCTGCAATAGATATCCAAGTCGTCTTCAAAACTGTATAGCAATTTCGTAATTAAAATTTACAAGGAGAACATTGCAATTTTGTAGAACTGTATACAAGGGTTCACACCCTCTCAATACAACAAAATACAGAATTAGGACGTTTTATTTTTGCAACACAATAAAAATTGTCTCTATAAGGTTACTTTTTGGAATGTTTTATCAAAATTGTTTCTAAAAACCCTCATAAATTCCCTCCACTTTAAAAAATATTCCCATCATTCCAAAATTATCTCTAAAAATACTTGTGACATTCAATAAATGCCGTTCAATTATACATTTTTGTGACATTTTCATAAAACCCGTCTAAAATTAAGTTTCAATGATGATTTATAAAATTGTCTCTAAATAATATGGAATTGGGGACGATTTATTTTGTAATGCAATAAAAAATGTCACTAAAAGACAATTTTTTGAGATGCTTTTTCAAAATCATCTCTAAAAACGCCTACAATTTTTTAAATATTATATTTTAACGACATGTTTAAAAAACGTCTCTAAACTTATATGACATTTTAGAAAATTATCTATAAAAAATTTAATTTTTAGTCAACTCATTTTTATTTATAATTAAAAATAAAAATTTGAAAATATTATTATTTGTTATACTATTAAAAATATTTTTTACCTTATTTTTATAATTTTAATATTTTTAAATTAAAATTATTTATTTGTTTAGAGAAATTTTATTGAGCAAGTCTCTAATTTCTATCAAATTTTTTATAAAATTATCTCTAAAAATTTATTTTTCTTTTTTTGCAATTTTAATAAAATATTTAAAAAAATCCTCATTGTTTAAGACTTATAAAAATTTATCTTGCAAAAATTCATCATTTTACTCTCATTTTATATTTTCAATATTTTAAATTAAACATTCATTTATTTAGAGACGTTTAATTTCAAGTGTCACTAATATCTAGCTGACCCTAAATAAAGAGGAGGGAACTTTAAGGATAAAAAAAAGAGGAGGGAATTTAAGAACTGGTGGTTCAACAATATCGACAGCAGTAGCATGGGGTGAAAGATCTGTCAGGTGAGCAAGCACGTGAAAAGCGTAGGAGGAGCAGGGAAGGCAACAGAGCAGGCATGGCGAGATAAAAAATCTTTGACGTTGTCGCGAAACGGCTTCTACTCTGCCACAAGCACCACAATTTGAAATTTTTTTAGCAGAAAGAGGACGATGAGATGCTAGTTCCACACATTGAGTTCCCTTAGCCTATGGAAGCTACTTTCACTATAATATCACTGCTTCTACTTATTTTTTTAACAGAATTGAAATCCTTAAATTTTATTATTGTTTTATGTTCATAGTATGATTGAGTTCAAGTGATTATTTCCATGGTTTGTTTTATATTAAATTCTTAAGTTTGCAATTGTCTTATGGTAGTTGTTGTTTACATTCAAAATGCAATTTGGAACGAATTACTTTAAACTAACTAGAAAATATGGTTTTTAGATGATTTAGTCTTCATATAGAGTTTAATGTGTGAGAACTAATTTGTTTTTTTTTGTATTGAACAAAAGCCTCATTGAAATTTGCGAGATAACATTTGTATTTACTCATGCTGTCGATTTTAGTAATTGCCATGAATGAGACTAAAAATTTGTGCTTTGTTGATTAGTTATATTAGTTATACATATTACTTACTACTTTGATCTCCACGCGAAGCATTTAAGTGAATGAGTGAGTAAAGTGTTAATTTCATGCAAGTTTAGTGGTTTTTATGTTGGTTAATGAGAATTTTTATTTATGAAGACCCATATATATATATATATATATATATTTTTTTTTTTTTTTTTTTTTTCTTTGAGCTAAAATCCCAAGAGTATTTGTGATGCAGTTCAAATATAGCTAAACTGGTGGTGGTTTGCTGTGAAGCCAAATGTAACCCACTCTGTTAAATTCTCCCTCAAATCTATGATGCGAGAAAGGTTATACAGATTGCTAGTGGCGAAATTCTCCTCATCGCCATTCATCACCAGAACACTCAAATTCTTTGAGCTAGAATTATACTCAATCCAAGTATCAATCCTTCCACCATCATAAATTTTATTTTTTAACCAAATTACATATATGGAAGATTGCATTGAGTTGATATTGATACCTGTATGCTCTCCCGCAGCTCTGTCTATGGCTACACTTTGTCTTGTGTCGAATTCTACTGCAACATATCTGTGGCTGTCAGATTTGGGATCGGTTGAATTCGACAGACCAAGAAATTCAGAGCGTCAATTAGGAAGCGGAAGTTGAGAGATATTTGGAGTAAGGAAAAATGTCATGCCACTCCCTTTGGTATTATTCTTTTCAGAGTCGGTAACAAAGGAAAAATTAGTCTTGAAATCCGGAATATTATTAGTGCCATCAGAAGTTAACTCACTTCGGAAATGTGAATCATAAGCTCATATAACCTTAATATTGATGGACTTTATAACAAGATTTAATCCTTCCATTTTAAACTAATGATAACAGGAATCGAACCCTGCATTTCAGGACTCATTTGAAGATGATTTACCAATTGATTACCTCTTTATTAGCAAAACACTTGAATTCTTTAGTATAATGCACAATACATTGACTATTCTAATCATTGCATTTTTTTCTCAAATTCTTAATATGGACTTAATAAACTTTTAAAATAGAAAAAGGGATAATGAATCAACAAGTCTTATAAGTTATCAAAAATGGCAATCAAGTCTTAAAAAAAATTCTTTTTTTAATTGATTCCTAAAAGTATTTAAAAATTTGACGTTAGTCCATCTCCATTATCTCAAATGGAATGGACAGTTGAAACAATTAGACCTCATCTAATATATTGACGTGTGTAGCCAACTCATCAATGATATTGAACCCATAGGTCTTGTAAGTTATCCAAAATTTCAATCAAATTCTTAAAAAAGCCGGCATAGCCATCGACTGTGGGGATGATAGAGTCATAGTTGAGAAGGTCAATTTGGATAGTAGCACAAACGGTGTAGCTGTGTTGGAAAAGACAACGCAACAGACTTCAAGTAGTTGAGTTGATGTTACAAGTAAGAACTGAGGCTGAATAAGGCGATTTTATTGATGCAGTTTCGATTCTTGAAAATTGTAGAAGAGTGTTATCGATTCTTAACTTGGCTTCCTCTGTTTCACTTCTATTGTTCTTTTTATTTTTTTTAGATATGAAATCCTTGAGTGATTCTTTCTTTTCACTTTTATTGTTCTTATTATTTTTTTTTAAATATGAAATCCTCTTTGCAGTTCTTCGATATTGAGCAATGAATTTCTAAAATGAAGATTCTGTAATTTTTTGGAAGATTTTTCAATGTATATTGATAATGATCCGTGATGTTTGAAATGGAGATATTGTGCAATGGTTTTATTTCATGTTAATTAAGACAGAAACAATTTAGGACTTGATTGGAATTTTAAATAACTTATAGGACTTATGAGTTAAGTATCATTGATGAGTTGGCTGCACACGTCAGTTCATTAGGTAGGGTCTAATTGTCACGTCGGTACATTACATTTAAGATAACGAAAGTGGACTAACGTGAAACACCTTAAATGCTTTTAGAATTCAATTAAAAAAAAATTTAAGACTTGATTGAAATTTAAGATAATTTATAGAACTTGTGGGTTCATTATCCCATAGAAAAAGGATTAAAATCAAATATTTTATCTTATTTTTTCTACATCTATACAATCTTCTCAATTAGGTTCTTTGTCAGCTTCTTCCATTGACTTGCTCAACCTCCGTGACATGGAACAAATAATAGGGATTAAAATATATTTACAAGAATAAGTAACTTCATATTTTTCATTATAACTTCACATTTTGAGAGATCTAAATATAATTTTAACTTAAACGGCATTATCAATGAGCAACAACTAAGTTTCAAATATATTAATGTCTTTTGACAGAAAATTGACTTTTTATTCATATATAAAATATTATATTTAATTGCTAAATGGTCCGTAAAGTTTTGGTCTAACAACCAAATTTTCTATAAATATTGTGGAAATAAGAATCAAATCTTTGTGGTAAAAAAAGAAAAAAGAAAAAATCAAATCTCCATTTTTCCGTGAAATTTTAGAATAATTTCGTTTTTTAGTTGTATAAAATATGGTTTCTTAGACTTCAATAATACTTTTGTTAAGAAAAAAAATTTAATATCAATAATTACATAATCTATATATTTATATATAAACATGAAACAAAATTATATTGTTCATTTACATTGTTAAATGGTCCTTCGATTTCATTGGTGATTTCAAAATTTCCACTGAATTCTTCGTTAATTTTCTGTTCCTTTATGCCCTTAAATTTCAGTCAAATCATGACATTGTCACTGACTTTTTCTTTAGTAAACATTATGTTGTAACTAAAAAAGAAAACGACGCCATTTTGAGGAAATTACTTGCGCCTCCCTGTCCAGTCATCAGAACGATGTTATTTCTCTTGGCATTTTGGTCTTTTTTTCTTTTCCATTTATGCCCCTGTCTTCATGCTAGATATATATAACTTTTTTTTTTCTTGCTTTTTGGATTTTATTCATTCACATCTTTAGATTTAAATTGGTCAAGGAAATAAAATTTTTGAAATTAACCGATGCTTATTTTTTTTTTCAACAATAAAATTTTTTTAGTTGTCATGTTAAATTATAATTTCTTATAATTTTTTTTTGACATGAATGAAATGATTTTGTATGTTGAATTATAATTTCTTAATAATAAAATTTTATATTTATACATTTTGATGTTAATTTTTCCTTACTTGTGCTAATGATTAGTTTTGCAATTTTACTAATTATCTGATTTTGTAGTTGTAAGTTTAGTGAAAAAAATAGTTTTTAAAATTTTTTTATGGTATTCTAATTTCTTTACTTTTTTTCTTAAACTGCTGCAAAATATTGGGGATAAATCATGCATAAAGTTTCTCTCTATCTCTATATATATATTGTTACTTTTTAGAGTAATTATAATTTTTAATATTAATTTTTTTGAAAAAATTTCATTACATGCTTGACGATCAAAATAAGGATGAGAAATAATATTATTTTCATTTTAACTGTATTTACTTGAATTTTTAAGAACAATTTAACTAAAGAAAAAAATTAAAGTTAACTATTGTTAATATAACATTTAAATTAAAAAAAAATAAAATTACTTTTATTTATGAATATTTTATTTATAAAAACATATAACCCCGCACTAAAGTGCTGGTATGAGTTTAAATTTGACAATAACACAAAGAAAATTTATATATCTATATGTATATCTTGCAATATGTTGCAGTCATTTTGATGGCTAAGTTAACAACTAAGTTAATCTAAATTTGTGTACTTTATAAACAAAATGTTTTCAATTATTCTTTGCAATTTGATATTATCTTATTGAGAAGGATTTATATGCTACTTTTAAAATGTTTTCATCTTTAGTGACTATAGATTTTTTAATTGTCTTAATTCAATTTTTTTATTGGATGAGTTGTTTATACAAACAAACTAATTTATTTATTTATTATTGCATAAATTTGCATTTCTTGATTAACATCTTAATTATGTTAAAATATAAAATATAAATGTTCCCACAACGAAGTGTAGGTAATTTTTCTCGTTATATATATATATATATATATATATATATATATAATGGGGGAGAGTCTCTTCTATTTGCTGTTTTCTTGATTAGAACAATGTCTACTGGGTAGATTTTACACTGAGTCCTTTGGTCACAGGTGGTCCCGGTTGTTTTGTTAGAATCATTTGATTCTTCCTAGTTTACTATATCGAACCATGATTTTATGGGTTTAGAAGTGGGGGGAAGAGGAGGATCAGGCTTGTCAGCCTTTTCTTTCTTTGTTTTTTTGGGCATCTTTATCTGCTTTGCAAAAATTCTCTGGTCAGATATACATATATATATATATATATATATATATATATATAATGGGGGAGAGTCTCTTCTATTTGTTGTTTTCTTGATTAGAACAATGTCTATTGGGTAGATTTTACACTGAGTCCTTTGGTCACAGGTGGTCCCGGTTGTTTTGTTAGAATCATTTGATTCTTCCTGGTTTACTATATCGAACCATGATTTTATGGGTTTAGAAGTGGGGGGAAGAGGAGGATCAGGCTTGTCAGCCTTTTCTTTCTTTATTTTTTTGGGCATCTTTATCTGCTTTGCAAAAATTCTCTGGTCAGAAAGTCTGGCAAAGAATATGATTCTCCCTTTATATATTCTATATAAAAATAAAAAATACTAAGTATAGCTTGCCATCTTGCAAAAATTTTCTTTGAAGCAATATTTTGGACATTTTTTGCAGATTTGCAATCAACACGAAGCAAAAATTTTTTATTTAGTAAATCAAATTGAAACTTTGTGATGCACATGACAATGGAAAGAATTTCTTTTTTGATGGTAGAATAGTTTTTTTGAGTATCATTCCAGTGACCTGAAGTATACTGGACTATAACTTCTTTACTATTTTGAACTTGTTTGAGAATGCCCCCGTATCCAAGATCACTAGCATCTGTTTCTACAATCTTAGGAAGACTAGGATCAACTAAGTGGAGACAGGGAATATTAAGAATAAATTTCTTTACGTGTTGGACTGTTTTGGTATATTCATCAGTCCAGGGAGCAGGGTTTTTCTTTAGTCTATCATGTAGAGATTTTACTATCCTATTTATATTGGGACAGAAATCTAATATATAATTTAGACTTCCTAAAAATCTTTGAAGCTGAGTTTTATCAAGAATCCTGTCAGGGAATTTGTTTCCAAATTCTAAGGTTCTTTCTATAGGGACAATGGTTCCACAGTATATATAGTGTCCTAGGAATCTAACTCTAGTTTGGAAAAGAGATATCTTTTTTTCTAAAACAACAAGACCATTATTCTTAACAGTGCAGAAAAAAATATTAAGGTGCTTGAAGTGTTGTTCAATAGATTTAGAGAAGATAAGAACATCATCTATGTAAACAATACAAAATTAAGAATAGGGATTGAATATGTCATTCATTATTCTTTGAAATTCTGAAGGAGCATTCTTTAAACCAAATGGCATGACATTCCACTTGTACTGACCAAATGGGACAGTAAAAGCAGTTTTGTAACGATGATCTTTATAAATTTGTATTTGCCAAAACCTTGATTTCATATCAAACTTTGAAAAAATAAAAGTAGAATGAAGTTTTTGAAGAAGATCTTTTTTGTTAGGAATAGGATACCTTATCCATTGGAGGGCTGTGTTCAGAGGTTTATAATTTATGACAAGTCTGGGAGTACCTCTTTCTATTTCAGAAGCTTTATTAACATAAAAAGCAGCACAGCTCCAAGGGGATCTGGATTTTAAAATTAATCCTTTGGACTCGAGGTCCTGGATTTCCCTTCTACAGTGTTGTTCTAATTCAACATTCATTTGAATTGGTCTAGCCTTAGTAGGGATTTTTTTCATCAAATCCTGGTTCATAAGGCAAATTAACAATATGTCTTTTTCTATTCCAGAAAGCATTTGGTAAATTAGAACAAAGTTCAATTTTTATAGACTCTAGAAGGGAAGAAATTTTATGTTTTAAAACATCAGACTTTAATTGTTGTTCAATTTTTTGAGAATAAACATTTTGCTTTAAATCACGCAGATCAGTTTCTTTTCCTTTGATTAGAAGATTTATTTTATTCTCTCTTAGGAACTATAGAATCCAGTCTTTGTAAAGGTCCTATATCATTTGACTGTTACCCAAACTTCACTGTTTCTCTTAATGATATAAATCTTTTAAAGTCTTTGGTTTTACAAATCCAGACCTATAATTATAAAATGGATGATGGATCTATCCCAATTGCATTAATATTTAAAGTTCATTATAAAGCCATGATGTCTGCTTTTAATACTAAGAGTCGATTTCATAGAAAAAAGGGAGAAACACTTTTGCTTCAAACAGATATGACTAAAGCCAATGTCGTTATCCCTAAACCTATCCAATGGAACCAAATAACCCTTCCTCAGGAATGGATCTTGGAACATGCAGTAAATCCAGAACTAGAAAAAACTGAACCTCAACCTCCAAACACCCAAATAAAGAATATCACCCAGTTCCAAGATGGTAGAGTAAAACTCAGTTTTGATAGATCTACAACATCCAGTTCTAGATTCTCAGACACCTCATCAACAGAATCTATTGACTTGGGAAGATTATCTCAAATACCATCTGTAATAAATCTCCCGTACCACAGAGAACCACCACAAAACCCTCCTAGAACTATAGAAATACCTTTCACAAACCAAGAAGACCTATACCTAAATCTACCTCCCATCATAAACCTACCATATAACGTCCTAGCTAGATATTCCACCTCTGATCTCCCTTCATCTACACTAAGAAACATAGACTATAGTACCAATGTGGCTAGACCAGTCTACAACGACCCTCAAACAGAAGCTAAGTCCCCTTCTCCTCCTGCTTCTCCTACTGCTTCAGCTATAACAGAAAACATTGCACATGAATTGAATGTTTTAGATAAAGAATTTTTTCCTGATAAAGAATCTTTACATAAAGACTTTTATGCATTTTATAATTTGGAAAGAAGAACATGGTTCTTTATAAATTTCCTACATATAAGAGAAAATATTCAAAAGGAATTTTATGATTTTGTTTACAAGAATAAAGTAAATATATTATTTTTTGAATGGTTTGAAATATACGCATCAGAAAATAATATTTCATATCCTTTTAAAGTTCTTCATCCTGTCACTATTAGAAATAAGAAAAGTGTTTGGGAAACAGCCAATGGTCAGGAAATTGAGTTTGATCATCCTCCTCTTAGGCAAATAAAGATCTCTGTAGGAAATGACACTGTTGATGCCAACCCCTATAAAAAGCCCTAGGATAATGATTCTCAGAACCTAAAAAATATAATAGTTCAAAATAACTTCACCAATGCTCACCTTAATAGCATAGGTAAACAGTTGTCTAAAATAGAAAATAGATCCCAAAAGTCTATGGAATTTTCTGTCTCTATTCCTTCTGAAAAACTTAAGAACCCCATGTTTAAACCTTTTCAGATATCCTCCAGTGCTCAACAAGAAATTAAAAGTAATAGGTCTGAATTCCTAGAGGCTGTTAGACAACAGCTTAGTAAAGTCAGTTCTTCTTCTAGTGGAACCCCAGGATAAGTTATTCCTGACTCTGCTCAGTCTGTCAATCAAAGAATTAGTGTTTTCAATAAAGATATAGAAACCTCTTATGAAGATGGTGATTTTTAGGGAGAATCTCCTAAGATAGCAAAAATTCATTGGCCTATCATTCCTCACTCTTCCAATCCTGCTTATATTCAGTGTAGATTACCAGAACTTAAAATAGGTTCTCACCCTAATATGCTTGTCCAATCTAAGTTCAGTGCCAATTCTATTTATGAATGGAACATCGATGGCATGTCTGAATATCAGATCCTTAGTCTTCTCCAACAAATGACTATGGCCTCTAATGCCTATAAAGCCCAAATAGGAACTTCTGATAGATCTGTCGCAGAACTCATTATAGCTGGATTTTTTAGACAATTGAAAGGATGGTGGGATTTTCATCTCACTAAGCCCCAACAACTAGATATCCTTCATGCTATCCAGAAAAATGATGATAATACACCCATTCTAGATAAATCAGGAAGCCCTATTCAAGATGTTGTTTCTACCCTCATATTGACCATAGCACTCCATTTCATTGGAGATTCTTCCCATCTTAAAGATAAAAATGTTAATCTCCTGTCTAATCTCAGATGCAAAAATCTAAGTGATTTCCAATGGTATAGATCGACTTTCCTTACTAGAGTCATGCTCAGAGAAGATTCTAACCAGCCCTTCTGCAAAGAAAAATTCCTTGCAGGTCTCCCTACCCTCCTAGGAGAAAGAGTTAGAAATACCATTAGACAATCCACAGGATCCCATATCATTCCCTACGATAAGCTTACTTATGGCGAACTTATCAGTACTACCCAGAAGGAAGGTGTTAAGATCTGTCAGGACTTAAAACTCCAAAAACATTTAAAATGGGAACTAAAAAGGTCCAAAAAAGAATTAGGATCTTTCTATAAACAGTTTAATTATAGTTATACTCAGAACCATTCTTGTAAAGGTAATTGCAATAAGAAGTCTTTGAAACCTTCGTCTAAGAGAATTTCCCAAAATTATAAGAATTTCTCAAAGAAAAAGGAATCTAAAGAACCTTATTACAAAAAACCTCATAAAAAATCATCAAAACATAAAACCTCTTCTTCTAAAACTCAGAAAACTGGTCTCAAAGATGTCACCTGCTATAAATGTGGCAAAAAGGGTCATATCTCTAAATACTGTCATATCTCTAGAAAAGTTCAGGAATTAAATCTAGAAGAGAAAAACCTAGAAAAGCTTTTTTCCCTTCTTATAGAAACTTCTGAGTCTGAGTCTGAAACTAATTCTGTTAATTTCTTGAAAAATCTTCAGACAGACGAAGTAGCCTCCTCCTCTTCCTCCGATATAGATACCTCCTCTGTCTCTTCGGGGAAGCATATTAATATGCTAACCAAAGGAAAAACCTTAATTCTAGATGTCATCCAACACATAACTGATCCTGATGTTCAGAAAAAATATCTAGAACAATTAAGGCACTCCTTAGAAAAAGACCCTAAAACTCCAGAGCTACCTTCCACCAGTACAAGTATGTATGACCTGACTACCATCCTAGGAAGAATAAAGCAAGGAAAAAGACCAATAGGAGAAATTCAGGAACTCCAGGGAGAAATAAAAACCATAAAGTCAGATATAAAGCAACTTAAAGAAAAATAACAAAAGGATTTTGATCTAATCCAGTTCCTTATCACTAAACTTGTTGAAGACTCTAGCGATAGTGATGAAACCAAAAACCTAGAACCTCAGTCCTTAGTCAACCTCGACAAAATTCCTGTAGATTTCCTCTATGCTCTTAATAAAGTCACTTTAAGAAAATATATTATAAAGGTTACTATTGTGTTTGATAAAGATTTTCATATTGACACTATAGCTCTATTTGATACTGGAGCTGATTTAAATTGTATAAAGACTCATGTTGTTCCAAAACGTTTTCAAGAAAAAACCACTAAAACACTTTCTTCTGCCAACAGTTCAAAATTAAGGAAAAACAGAAGCCAATGTTTTAAATAGTGATTTCTTATTAAAAACTTCTTTTCTCCTTGTTTCTGACATACATTACACTGTAATCTTAGGAACACCATTCATTAATTTAATTACCCCCTACTTTGTCAATCACCATTCTATTGATTATAAAGATGATAAAATTCTCATATCCTTTCCCTTTCTTGAAAAGCCTAGAACCAGACAGCTCAATCTGGTTAAAGCTCACTCTATTTATAAAAATGAAATAAATCTTCTAATTAAAGAAAAAGAAATTGATCTGCGTGATTTAAAGCAAAATGTTTATTCTCAAAAAATTGAACAACAATTAAAGTCTGATGTTTTAAAACATAAAATTTCTTCCCTTCTAGAGTCTATAAAAATTGAACTTTGTTCTAATTTACCAAATGCTTTTTGGAATAGAAAAAGACATATTGTTAATTTGCCTTATGAACTAGGATTTGATGAAAAAAATTCCTACTAAGGCTAGACCAATTCAAATGAAGGCTGAATTGGAACAACACTATAGAAGGGAAATCCAGGACCTCGAGTCCAAAGGATTAATTTCAAAATCCAGATCCCCTTAGAGCTATGCTGCTTTCTATGTTAATAAAGCTTCTGAAATAGAAAGAGATACTCCCAGACTTGTCATAAATTATAAACCTCTGAACACAACCCTCTAATGGATAAGGTATCCTATTCTTAACAAAAAAGATCTTCTTCAAAAACTTCATTCTACTTTTATTTTTTCAAAGTTTGATATGAAATCAGGATTTTGGCAAATACAAATTCATAAAAATCATTGTTACAAAACTATTTTTACTATCCCATTTGGTCAGTACAAGTGGAATGTCATGCCATTTGATTTAAAGAATGCTCCTTCAGAATTTCGAAGAATAATGAATGACATATTCAATCCCTATTCTGAATTCTGTATTGTTTACATAGATGATGTTCTTATCTTCTCTAAATCTATTGAACAACACTTCAAGTACCTTAATATTTTTTTCGCACTGTTAAGAATAATGGTCTTTTTGTTTCAGAAAAAAAATATCTCTTTTCCAAACTAGAGTTAAATTCCTAGGACACTATATATATTGTGGAACCATTGTCCCTATAGAAAGAACCTTAGAATTTGGAAACAAATTCACTGATAGGATTCTTGACAAAACTCAGCTTCAAAGATTTTTAGGAAGTCTAAATTATATATTAGATTTCTATCCCAATATAAACAGGATAGTAAAACCTCTACATGATAGACTAAAGAAAAGCCCTGTTCCCTGGACTGATGAACATACCAAAATAGTCCAACACGTAAAGAAATTTATTCTTAATATTCCCTATCTCCACTTAGCTGATCCCAGTCTTCCTAAGATTGTAGAAACAGATGCTAGTGATCTTGGATACGGGGGCATTCTTAAACAAGTTCAGAATAGTAAAGAAGTTATAGTCCAGTATACTTCAGGTCACTGGAATGATACTCAAAAAAACTATTCTACCATCAAAAAAGAAATTCTTTCCATTGTCACATGCATCACAAAGTTTTAATCTGATTTACTAAATAAAAAATTTTTGCTTCGTGTTGATTGCAAATCTGCAAAAGATGTCCAAAATATTGCTTCAAAGCAAATTTTTACAAAATGGCAAGCTATACTTAGTATTTTTGATTTTGATATAGAATATATGAAGGGAGAATCAAATTCTTTGCCAGACTTTCTGACCAGAGAATTTTTGCAAAGCAGATAAAGATGCCCAGAAAAACAAAGAAAGAAAAGGCTGACAAGCCTGATCCTCCTCTTCCCTCCACTTCTAAACCCATAAAATCATGGTTCGATATAGTAAACCAAGAAGAATCAAATGATTCTAACAAAACAACCCAGATTCAGCAATGGATTGATTCTATCTCCAACACCCCAGAACTCCTTAAAGCTATACAAAATAATCTTATCCCTCTTCCTCCAGCCCCAGAAACAAACCAGGCGATCATTCCTTTAGACAAAGGTATACTTGGTAAGGCTCCTCTTCCCATTTCTAAAATTGAAAAAGGTGAATCTTCTTCTTCTCAAAAAACCATTTCTCAAGAAGATTTAAAAGTTGTGGCTACTCCAAGTAGTTCACAGGTTGTCTGTACACAATCAAAAACTTCTTCTGATTTTCTCATAAAGAATTCTATTCAAAATATTTTGACCATAGAAAATGGATTTTTCAATAAAAACCCATTTTTGACTATGCAAAATCATTTTCCTCCAAATTGGTTTTTCAAACTTTGGGATCTTTCAAAACCCCAAGAATATTATCAAACTATTTTGGAAGTTACTGGTTCTGTAGAATTCAAACACTTCTACCATAAAGGATACCCCAAACCTTCTCACTCAACCTGCAAAATTCTTAAAGTCCTCCACCCATCTACTTGGGGACAAGAACTCTTTAAACCCAAAACTTTCCCTGTAAACTTCTCAGTAAAGATAAACTTCTACCGTACATACTCATACTAGGATTATGAACAGGCATGGTTTAACACCTTCCTTATCCAAAACCATTTTAATACCCATTCCTGGCTATTCTTCCTAAGTGATCATGCTAATATTTCTGAGTTTCCTGTATGGTTCGCCAAATGGTGGAATAACTATGGACCAATCCCTGATATTCTTCCTTCTGAAATTCGACAGGGTTTTGACCTCTTTTGCTCCTATTATCGACCTTCCCAACCTGAAAAGAAATTTGCCTTCCTTACCCTATATTGCTCTAAATTCTTTGTTCCTTAGGTATCTCAATGGTACCTCGACTTTTATTCTAACAATGGTATTACAGTTCTCTAGAGAAGATTCAAGGTTAAATGGTGGAACTCTTATAATAAAACAGATAAGATCTCCCAATCTGCTGTCTCCTCTTGGCTTTAACAGCAAGGTTTCCCTGGATCTTCTGAATCTCAGAACTTGGCACAAACTTCCTTTCTGGCTCAAAAGTCCCATGCTAGTGCCCTCCTTGCAGCTGCCAAAACTAAAGAAGAATATTTCAAGATTATGCAGTAGCTCCTTCAATCCGAAGCCTCTTCCTCTGCAGCACTATCCAGCAGCTCCGAAAACTCAGAACCTTTAGTCGATTTGGATAATGACAATGAGGATGATTGTTTTGGGATTCTCTCTCCTATCAAGCCCAAAGGCCCATAGCCCAAAAGCTTATAGGACCTCTTTATTTGTAAATATTTTCTTTGTAAAAATATGTCTGTAGTTGTAATTATAAGCCCGATGGGTTGAAAACCTTGTATAAGGTGGCCCATGCAAAAGTTAGGGTTAATTAAAAAAAATATTTTAATATATTTTCTTTTTGGCAGGGACCTATTCTTCTCCTGAATGGGACCTTCTCGGACAACCTTCAGGAAAATTCAACTACTACGTCAAATACTCGGCTCCACCTTCAGTTGCCATCCCACTTCTCTTTGTTCCTCCTCAAGGATGGGGACCCACTTTCAACTATCAGGACAAAATAATCAGCAATTATTTCAAGTCACCAGGTGGTGGTTGTGAAAGATAATTGGCAGACAGTAAAACAAGTCACCCTGATTCTTTCAGGAATTCACGCTCCTCTGTACCCCACTTGTCCTGCTCTCCATATGTTCACAAAGTCTCCGTCCTCTATATAAGGAACCCTCCTCTTGCTTTCAAG
Source organism: Mallotus nudiflorus (assembly GCA_947683625.1). NCBI lineage: Eukaryota > Viridiplantae > Streptophyta > Magnoliopsida > Malpighiales > Euphorbiaceae > Mallotus > Mallotus nudiflorus. The sequence goes on from CANTUR010000649.1 coordinate 1,377,812, forward strand.
GGGGAGAACTTTTTAGAAAGAAGAAAATTTTTAGGAAAACACCTTCTGCCTCCTTCTTCCTCTCTACCTAATGAAAGATTTCTTATGAAATTTGTAACTCTCTAGTAACAAAATAAATATATATGTAGAAAAGATTTTTGTAAGCCTCTGTGTTATGAATATTTGAACCATTGTATCTCCCTCTACTTGGAATATAAAGGACTTTTTATATAACAAACTCTTGTAAGTTTAAGTTTCAAAGATCTCTATTGTTTTAATGTCTTTTATTTATTTTCTTTAAAGCTTTCTTTTATTTTCTACAATTTTCGCTTTTAATTATTTAAGTAACAGAACGTATGTTCCGTGCTTGCCTAAGAAATTAGGATCTTGCACATCAGAAACTCTGTGAAATCCGGTTTGCATTTTGGTACAGTAACCTTCACGTTTTGCTTATGACTGGAGCGTGAGACCGTGCATCGTGAGACATTTTTGCATTTACACGTTGTGATTAACCTGCTTCATTGTAATTAATCTGCTTTGCACCTGGGCCGTCGTGGTATATATCGTGGCACATAAGAATATTTAATTCTTGACTATTGCTATGAATTTGTAACCTTTTTAAGTTTTAGAGTGCCTAGGTTATTTGATCGGCCTTATGTGCTCTTAATAAAACTCTTTAATGGATGGATCTTCTTAGCTATTCAAGTTGTGACCTCAGCAGCCTCATGGCATTCGATTTGAATATTTACCTGTTGTTGTAGAAAAGAAGCTTCATTTTTATCAAAATGATTTGTGTGCTATATATGGGTTAAAAAAAGCCTATGTTCTTTTTATGTAAATATAGGTAAAAAAAAAAAGCCTATGCTATTTGGCTATTTTATTTTTAATATGACATGCTGATCGGGAGGATATGGATCTCATTTGTGCATAATCAGCACTTCGGTAATAAAAAATCAGTCTGATATACAATTAAAATTAAATTTATATTGGACAGTCTGAATACTGAATTGAAAAAAAATTGTTAAGAAACTAAAATAGTAAAACAACAATTGAAACCTCAACACCATGAATAACACCATTCAATGAGAAATGAGCTTAAATTTAATTTAATTACTAATATAAATTTACATATAACACAAATTTTTGAATTTCTATTTCGATTTATATCATATTCGTTCCAAAAGAATTGTATTTTTGTACGAAAAGATAGTATAATATCTTTTTGTTGAACTTAGACAAGGCCATGGCAGAGACCTATCACATAACCTTTCAACGATTATATCTTTTTGTTGCTACTATGGCATAATCTATCACACTATACTAAAAGATAGTATGATAAGAAAAATAATAATAAAAGTATAGTATAATAAAATAAATTGTCAGATAATTTTTAAACTAATTTTTCATTTTATTTCAAAAATGAAAATTAAGAAATTTATTCTAAAAATAAAAATAAAAAATATTTTCTACAACTAAAAAGCACCCTGGAATTCCCTAAAAATAGAGGAAGTATGACTTACTCGAGGGCTATTATTAATTCTACTTCTTTAGAGTATTTAATTTTGAACTGAATTTTCTGAATTATATATATATATATATATATATATATCAAATACAAAAAAAAAATATAGTTACTAAAAAGATAAATTTCAAACCAAACATATTAAAGTTTACTTTTTAATAATAACTAATAATTGTTGGTATCAACTCAAATTTTTAAGATCTCTACAATTTTACTAGAATTAAATCAGATTAATTAAAATTTAATGAGGATTTATAAAAAAATTTACTTTCTAATAATATACTACTAGGAAAATGACTTCATATGAAATCTACCAATCAAAGTCCTAGTGATAACCACGGCAAATGTAATTATTTCCAAGTGACTTGCGAGTCCATGGGTAATGCCAATTTTTTTTTTAACTGAGTCTAGTACAAATCTTGCACACAATTTTTAATTAAATTTTAGTTTGAAAGGAGGAATTTTACAATTTTAATATGATCATTATTTAAAATTTATTAATTTTTTTTTTTAAATTTACCATTTCAATGCAATTTTTCACAAGAAATTCACCAAATTTTGTAGAAACCTTATAAGTCTTTCCAAAGCTAGGCCCCAAGTTTACTTGGAAGACCTCTTGTCTCCCATAACTTGAGTTTGCAGGTCTTCCACGACAAGAAGTCTACGGAGATGCAATGAATGTTATACTCTGTCCCGTATCGGCTAGTCTATTACCCTTTCTATAGACGTATTCAAAAACTTATTATTTACTGCTGTAAAATAATTACGGCACATTCTCATCAAGAATTTCTTTTTGAAAAATGAAACAACAGTTTAAAAATTTTGGAACGAATTATAAAATTTTGTAAAATCAATTAATATATATAAAATTAACACAAGATTATAATAAAAAAAATGACATTAATTTCTCTAAGGTTAGGTCTAATTTATATTTTAAAATCTTCTATTTTAAAATCGAATATTAATCTCTATACAGTTTTAAAATCGAACATTTAAAGATTTTTATTAACTTTTTTTGTAAAAAATGACCATTATACCCTTATCTTCTGTAAAAGTAAATGACATTAATCTCCCTGAAATTAAGCTTAATTGATATTTCAAAACTTCTTATTTCAAAACCGAATATTAACTTTCAAAATAAAATACTTAAGAACTCTTATTGACTTTTTTTTTAAATGACCATTATACCCTTATTTTAACATATGTCTTCTTTAATCCTATTACATATAATGCATATCATGTTTTCTTTAACTTTATTACATAAAATCCCTAACATTTACCTTTCTCCAATTTTTATATTTTTTAAAAAAAGTTTAAAAAATTAAAATTTTATTTATAGATCTAAAAATTATTAATTATTAATTCCTTTTTAATTTTTGTAAATCTAAAAATTTTTTAACTTTTAATTTTTAAAATAAATTTTTTTTTTGTATAGAAACTTTTTATTTTTTTTTATTAAATGTATATGGATTGAATGTAAAATTTTTAGATTCATAAAAACTATTGTTAACTTTTTTAAAATTTTTTTAAGAAATATTAATAAATGATTTTTATAAACTAAAAAATTTTAAAAAAATTATAAATGCATATTTTAAAAGTAATTTCATCAATTCTCATTGTTATTCAAACATAAACTTTGGGGTAAATACTATGAATTATATGTAATAGGATTAGAGAAGACATATGTTAAAATAAGGATATAATGATTATTTTTTATAAAAAAAAAGTTAATAAGTGTCTGTAAGTGTTTGATTTTGAAACTATATGGAAGTTAATATTCGATTTTGAAATAAAAGGTTTTAAAATGTCAATTACGCCTAATTTTAGGGAGATTAATGTCATTTGCTCTTACAGAAGATAAGGGTATAATGGTCATCTTTTACAAAAAAAAGTCAACAAAAATCCTTAAGTGTTCTATTTTGAAACTATAGGAAGGTTAATATTTGATTTTGAAATAGAAAATTTTAAAATGTAAATTAGGTCTAATCTTAAGGAGGATAATGTTATTTTCTCTAAAAAAATTAATGTTTTATTGAATATATACAAGTGATTATTTGAAAAAGTAATTATTAGCTTGGAATGGGAAGAATATATATAATGTTGAAATGGAGATAACAGAATAAAAATCATACGAATATTGAGTGCTGAAGAGCAACTGGTAGCGCTTTTGAATTTGGCTGTCCCATATTCTAGTTTCAGTGATATCGATCCCAATTTTGTTATATAAATAAAAAAAATTATGATATTGAACGAAAAATTTATATATATATATATATATATATATATATATATATATATAGACACACACGTACTAAATTATAACTATAGGTGGATCCAATATAAGAATTAAGAAAATGAAAGCTATAATTATTTAATTCACCTACCAGTGGCAAGAAATGAAGTTGAGAGCAAAGGTTCTGCTGAGATAAATGAAGAAGGCACATCATATTTTGGAACAGGCATCTTTGCAGGAAGATTTGGCAATACTGCTTCAAACTTGAGAACCTGTAATGCTTGCCTTATTGATGGTCTATAACTGTAATCTGGATAAGCACACCACAATCCAACTATCAACAAACACTCCATTTCTGCAACGTTGAAGTCCGTACACAATTTTCTGTCAGCTACATCAAGAATTTTTCCCTTTCCGTATGAGTCCCAGCCCCACGACACCAATGAAATTTGTGCCTCTTCATTTTTTGACTCCATTGATCTTCTCCCACATGCTATTTCAAGGGCCACAACACCAAAGCTAAACACATCTGAACTTCTACTAGCTTTTCCTGTACTAATATACTCTGGAGCCATGTAGCCGAACGTCCCTGCTAAACCGGTGGTCTTTAGGCCTATCTCAGTATTTTCCATGAGCCTTGCCAAGCCAAAATCCCCAAGCTTTGTGTTGAAATTTGAATCCAACATCACATTGCTTGATTTAATATCTCTATGCACTACAGATTGTTCGGATTCTTCATGAAGATACAATAAAGCTGACGCTAAACCAAGGCATATATTGTACCTTACACTCCAAGAAAGCATATTTTCTCCTCTGAAGAGATGAGAAGCAAGACTTCCATTGGGCATGAACTCGTATATAAGAAGAAGCTCACCCTTTTCATGGCACCAACCTACAAGTTGTACAAGATTTTTATGCCTTAATCTACTATTGATTTTCACCTCTGACATGTACTCCTTTCTTCCCTGTTTAGACTTTTTAGATACCCTTTTTACTGCAACACTTAAATTAGACAAGTAACCTCTGTATACTCCTCCAAATCCTCCTTCCCCAAGTTTCCCTTCTTCACTGAAATTATTGGTGGCTTGAACCAATTCTTGGTAAGTATACCTCTTGGGGCCAGTTCCTTGCTCAAACTCATGCTCTATGGAATCATTTGTTGCTGCATCATCATCTAATTTCTTGTTCTTACATATCCTCTGATACAATAATGGAATTGACATAAACCCACCAACCACAACAAGTCCACCAATCACACAGCCAACTATCAGATCAGTGTTGTTCTTTCTGCCTCCTCCTCCACCACCACCACCACCAATGTCTTGCTTTGGTGAAATCTCTGCCGTTGGACTCGGACCACTGGCTATTGGCGGTATAGACTTGTTAACAAATTTCAAGTTGGAAGTAAAATACCATGAGTGAAGGATATGTGCCTCGTGGGGTGATCCTGTTGCCGCTGAGAAACCAATTGCAACCCATGGAGGCAAAATCTTCCTTAGATCAACTGGATAAGAAAGATTTTTTTCGAATGTATCATTACCATCAAAGTTAGTGAAGGTAACAGTTAAATTTGTTGAAGCAGAGTCGTAGCTAACTGAAGCAAAATTTCTTCTACCCTCCTTAACACCACTATACCACTCCACAGCTATGTAAGATTCCAAAGAGCTGTTATCGATACCTACATGGTCGAAATAGTCGGGTGCATCCCACTCATTTTGATAAGTGTCAAACTCCACTGCAACGAATGGATCTAAAGATCTCAGGGCATTACTAAGACCGAAACCGCCACCCGAAACGTTTCGCACTGGGAAATTAATGGGTGCAAGGAAAAAAGCCATCCCATCTCCATATTGGCCTGGGGGTTTGTTTAGAGAATCAATGGTGAAGGAGAAATTGGTGTAGAATTCTATAAGCTTGTTTGACGCCTCATCCCAAAGGTGCAGCGGTTGAGCATGGGTGATTCGACCCACGGTGAAATACTTGGAGCTGGCTGTTTCGTTTTTGGTGAGTTTGATGTCCCCATTAGGGTCGACATAAGCGTATGTTCTATTTATGGTGTCATCATTCTGATCGAAGCTGAGAAAATTGAAGTTTAAGGAAGTTGCAAGAGGCACTTTGGGGAAGAAGAAGGCTATCGTCACCATCACCATCAAAGAAAGAAGCTGATCAGGTGAACAGTGGCGAGTTTTGCTGAACTTGAAATTGCACAAGGACATGGCCGGACAAAGATTGGATAGCGAAAGATAACTTGAAATAACTCCAGTGAAGTACCGGTCAGACGGTCATTTCTTTTAAGAGTTTTGGTAAATATAGCGGTCCGGTAATTTTTTTTGTTGGCTTTTTAATAATTTCTCTTCTATATTATTTTCAACGAGTCGCTACGAAAAATATTTTCATTCTTTTAAAATGTATTAGGACCAAAAGTCCATGGAAAATAATGAGTTTAGAGCAATTTTTATAAATAAAATCATTTGAAATGACAAAAAATAATTATTAAATCAAGTGGACAAAATAATAAAAAATTTAGGAATTTTTTTACCTGTTATCATATGAAATACGATTGTTTGATATTAATTGTTGGTATATTAATAGAAAGCGGAACATATATATATATGTAAAATTGGATTTGCTCTAATTTTACATTTGACCGTTTCATTCCTTTTGACCTAAATTAGACCATTTTAATATTAAACCATATTGGAACTTCATAAGTACAATTAAGCTCTATAACTTTTTTTAGATACAATTAAGTTCTATAAATTAAAAAAATTAATTTTAAAAGTTAAATAATAAGTAAAATTGATAATTTTTTTTAAAAAATAACCTAATTATAAAGTTTTAAACATTTTTAAACCTACACAATAATTTTTAAATTTTTTTATTAAATTTTAAATATTTTACAATCAAGTGATATATATTTCAAAAAACGATCCATTTTATTAGTTAATATAAATAGCAAATTAGTAATTGAATCAAATTTTTTTTTTTTAGGAATATAATTGACACAATGTTTGATTTTAATAGTTTAATAAAAAAATTATTCATCAATTTAAAAGTTTTTCATTAATCTAAATAATTTTTTATTAGTTAACTACTAAAATTAAATTGATGAATAAAATTTTATTCAATAGTTAAAATTAAAATTAAATTTTTGATCAATTATGAATTTGCTATTTATATTAAAAAATAAAATTGGTCTTTTTTTTTTAAATATTCATTACTTGATTGTGGCATTTTAAAATTCAAAAAAAATTAAAAAAATTATTGTATAGGTTTAAAAATGTTTAAAACTTTAGAATTAGGTTATATATATTTTTAAGAAAACTGTCAATTTTATTAATTAGTCAATCATTAAAATTAATTTTTTTTAATTTATAGGACTTAATTATATTTAAAAAAAAAACTATAAAAATTAATTGTACTTATAATAGATCCAATATGATCTAATATTAAAAAGAAGAAGTTCCAATATAGATAAAAAAAGAATGGAAAGGTCCAATGTAAAATTAAAGTAAAACATTGAGGTCCAATTTGCACCTTTAATCTTTATTTTAATAGGGATCTTTTCATGTATAGATGAAAATGTAAAATTTTTATAAAAAATGGCATTGACCAATCAGGTCTTTCAAATACAACTATGGAAAATAATTTTTTTAAATATAAAATTTAAAATTTCTTTAAATTTATATACTATAAGAAAAAAGAGTATTAGGAAAAGAAATTTACAGTCACAAAAATATAAAAATAGGTCACTATAATTTCTGATTGAAAATGCAAGTCACATGAGATTGCAATTGGTTCCGCTACAAATTTTTTTTTGCGAACTGAAAAAGTTAGTGGTTGCAAATATTTGTTACAAAGGGCCATATACGGTGGCTAATGACAAATATAATTGCGACTGTGTGAGGTTTATCTAAGGACAAAGCACATGGATCTAGCAATCGTGACGGTAATGCAACCGTTAATAATATATATGTATATTATATGTTCTTACCAATCGCAACCAAATTGCCCACTACAAAAATTAAAATTCGATTGCAATTTTTCAAATTTGTTATAGTAAATTATTGATTATGACCACTTTATGGTCATTATTTTTTTTTAAGGTTTTGGAATCAACTTATTATAAACAGCTTGTGAATATTGTCCGTTTTGATACTTCAGGATCTCATGACTTTAAAACGCGTCAAGCAGGTTTGAGGGCCTTTTGGGCCAACCTCATGGGCCACCTATGAATATTGTCCGCTCTGGGTGCTTCTGGACCCTCATGGTTTTCTACGCATCTATTAATAAAAGCTTCAGGCCCTCCTTATAAGCACGCACACAATTTTGTGTGCAAGCGATGTGGGAACTTCAGATTCACAACACAACTCAATTGTTTAAACTCTTTTTAGCCTTTTTAGTCTTAATAAATTATATGCCACTTGTATTACAGTTGATGCTGCTTGTGGAGTAATTTTGCAATTGGCCTGTTATCTTGACTTGGCAGTCTCAAATTCTTATTGATTCTGAAGTCAACAAGAGAGAAATATATTACATTAAATTCAAGGGCATGAACTTTTTTTCGAACAACTAGATATGCATAAGATCTAATGAACTTTAATCTTTATCACTTGTATCCATGCGGCTCTAATCTAATCAACTAACATTACTTATATACTATTTGAAGTCACTTATAGTTTTAATTTAAATAACTTATAATTTTAATTTAAATAAGACATATTAAAATTTTTTGTTGTAAACATAGTACTCTATAAAAAAAAACTTTAGAAAATCTATAAAAATAAATAAAATTTAAAATTATAATTTACAAATAAAACTCAAATATTATTTTTTATAATTTATAAATAATAAAAATAATATTTTTAACTCTTAATGGGTACCAATTTTTTCCAATTAAACATAATTTTTAAAATTCTAACCGTTTCATCTCTATTTTCTTTTTAGATTTTTTTCAAATACTTTTATTTTGGGCTACCACTTATCATCTTTTAGATTAATAGTGGTTCTTTATTGTTTTTACTTTTCTATTGTATTTTTTATCAAATAAATATATATCTTTAATCTGTTTGTTTTATTTTATTTATTTTATTTTTATTCTTTTCTTCATTTCATGAAGTTATTAATCCTTTTATGGAATTTTTGTGATTTTTTCTATAAAATTTATAGTTCTATTTATTATGAAACTTTTATCAATATTTTTACAATCGTACTTAATTGAAGACCATATAGTTGATTTATGGCTAATGAATGTCGTGAAGTGGAACATAAAAATTGTTGAAAAAAACATCAAGTTGCAAATAAAAATATCTCTATCAACACGATTGAAAAATAACAATGAATGATTTCATATTTTCAGTAAGAGTTTTTTTCGATATTTCTTGATTATACTTTATTTATATTATGTGTTCATTAAGATATATTATTGATCTTCAATGAATGAACGATTTATTTTCTCAAAAAAAAAAAAAAAAACTCTTAGTGAGTGCCAACAATCTGAACCTTTGTATTTTTGAGTGAAGAGGGTGAAGAGAGGGGGGGGGGGGGGGGGGTATTCGAATCCTCAACTCCACATCTAAATATTCACACCTTTTATGCTTGAGTTATTCATGATACTCCAAATCTTTGTATAGAAGTGAATTTGGATAGGATTTAACATAACCCTACCAAATTCATGTGGAGATTTAAACCTAGTTTTAAATCCGTTTAAACACCAATTATAACTATCTAAATTTATTCTATTACGATTTAGGCAAGCAGATGGATACTCTACATATAAATTCAGAATATAACTCTCGAATGCAAGGAAAAAAAAAACTATGGCTGATATGTCTAATTTATGTTTGGAAAATTTTTACATACTCCATATGCATTAAATCTTATCATAACTAACCACTCCATTAATTTGCTCATAAAATTAATTTATTTAAATTTTAAGGAACGGAGCTGGAAATTTCAGCAATAAAACAACTAAATTTATGTTCTTTTCTAAATGATTTTAAGTGTGTATTTAGTATAAATGGTTTTTGCAAGATTTTATGAAATTCATCAGTAAATCCAAGTGAATATTTCTAGTTTAAATGAAAATTTTATGAAATTTATTTTTAATTCTAAATTTTTAATTTTGTGGAATTCCTTATTATCAAATTAAAGTTTTAGGATTTCCAAATAAATTCATCCTATAAAATATTCATTTAAATCAAATACATTTCATTAGTAAGAATTCATTTGGAAATAAATTCTACTTGGAATTCATTTGAAAATGAAATTGTTTTTAGTGGAATTAACAAAGAAAATAAACACTCAAGGGGTTAATTTACCTACTAGTGGCAAGAACTGAATTGAACAAGGGTCCTGCTAAGCTAGATGGAGAGGAAGGCACATCATAATTTGGAACAGACATCTTTATAGGAAGATTTGGCAATGCTGCTTCAAAATTTAGAACTTGTATTGTTTGCCCTATTGATGGTTGAAGACTATAATCCAGATGAGCACACCACAATCCAACTATCGACAAACATTCCATATCTGCTACATTGAAGTCCATACTCAATCTTCTGTCAGCTACATCAAAAATCTTTCCATTTTCGTATGATTCCTAAGCCTATCACACCAATGAAATCTATGCCTCTTCATTTCTTGCATCCATTGATTTTCTCCTATAAGTTATTTCAAGTGCCACAACACCAAAGCTAAACATATATGAACCTTTACAAGCTTTTCCTATGATAATATACTTGGGCGCCATGTAACCGAACAATCCGACTAAAGCAGTAGTCTTTAGGCCAGTCTTAATATTATCCATGAGCCTCACTAAGCTAAAATCCCCAAGCTTGGTGTTGAAATTTAAATCTAACATCAAGTTGCTTAATTTTACATCTCTGTGCACTACACATTATTCAGATTCTTTATGAAGATATAATAAAGGTAACGCTAATCCAAGGGCTATATTGTACCTCCCAGGCCAAGGAAGCACCTTTTCTCCTCTAAAAGAGATGAAAAATAAGACTTCTATTGATCATGAATTCATAGATAAGAAAAAGCTCACCCTCTTCATGGCACCAACCTGCAAGTCGAACAAGATTTTTATGCCTTAATCTACTGATGATTTTCACCTCGAACATATACTTCTTCTTCCTTGTTTAGATTTTTCAGATACCCTTTTCACTGCAACACTTAAATTAGACAAGTAACCTTTGTATACTCCTCCAAATCCTCTGACCCCAAGTTTTCCTTCTTCATTGAAATTGTTGGTGGCTTAAATCGATTCATTGTAAGAATATCTCTTATGCCAATTCCTTGCTCGAATTCATTATCTAAAGAATAATATGTTATATCATCATCATCCTCAAATTCTTAGTTTGTGTATGAGTTCTTGCCTTTAGATCGCCATTGGAAAATAAAGAGAAATAGAAGATAAATTACCACAAGCCCTAATGCAACACTAACAACAATAGCACCTATTGTTTTACTATTATTCGTGGTTAATTTTTGAGCTAGGAAGAGGTGTAGCAATTGGTGGACTAATTAGAGTTAGCTCAGGAATTGGTTGGGCAAGATTGTATATGCTACTCATTTTGAAGATTTCGATCCCATTGAGAATTGCATAAGAGAAACTTGACAGATACTCTTTGGTAGTGTGCAGTGTAACAGACAGATTTTGGAAATTTTCACTTCCTTTGGCTCCTATTAGCACCATGTAATCTCTGGTTACAGGAATTCCATTCCCCCACTCCACCAAATTACATTTTTATGGATTTTAGCTGTTATATTAACTATGTCAATTAAAAAAACTCTTTCATCTTGTCTCTGTATCTTTGGTTGAATCTTGCAAAAGTGAAGCTTATTGGCACTAAATTACATGTAGTTTTAGGATCCATTTGAGCATGCATTTATTTATATTAGGTTGAATTTAGGTTAAATTAATAATAAAAATATATACTTTTATATATTTTTTTATTTTTCTAGGGAAAACAAGTTTTAGAGGCTTAAAGAGTCCTAAAGGGGAGTGAATATGACTATCGAATAAAAATTTGAATTAAAAGGTTTGAACATGAATTAAAATAATTATTGAGAAGGAAGAATGAAGAACATAATGATTTAAGGAGTTTGGATTCAACAATAATCCTAAGTCTCCACCTTACTTATCTCCAAATTAGGATTTTTAATCACCCATAATCTTATTCACAAGATTGAGACTACACAAGAGTTTTATGGCTCACTCTTACAACCTTATAACTTGGGTTTTCTAGGATCGCTTAAAACCAAATTACAAGTGTTTTCAAGGCTCACACTAAAATTGAATTCCCAAGTGTTTAAATGGCTAAACACTTAAACCAATTCATTTAAAATAGAATCTTATTTCCCATTTTCTAATCCCAGAAAATAGAAAGAATAAGAATTTATATTCTAACACTCACCAACTCTCATAAGAGTATACAATAACAAAAATGAATTTTAGAAGAGTTTAGAGAGCTTAATTGATTGATTGAATGTATAAAATGAATGAGCAAGTTTTTTAACCTCAAAACAATCTTTAGAGGTCATATTTATACTTGAGCAATCCAATTATAGTCATTCGAAGCAATAATTTCTCTCCCAATAAAAACCAAGTCCATTTGAATGAAAATTTGGACTTTTAAGCTGCATTTTGTCAGGTTTCGATTGAGATATCATCCGTCTAGTTGGGACTAGCACTAAATAACCGTTATGAGCCGTTGCATTTGAAAAATTGCCCTATCCCGATTAGGATGACCATGTCCTAATCGAGACTACCCTGTCCCGAGCAATGTCCCGATTGGGACATCCAATTGGAATGGGTACTGCCCTTTTTGATGATTTTGCTCTTCTTTGGTCCCGCTCAGGATTGTTTTGGTCCTGATCGGGACTTTAACCTAAATTATAAATTTTTATGCAATTTAGTGCTTGTGATGAGTCGACCAAGATAGTGCTTAGAATGGCTTTCTAGAATTATTTTCTTCGTTATTTCATTATTATTTTAACTTGTAAATTATTTCTAACTTATACACACTTGAAGTAAACACATTAGTTGCCTAAAATTAAGATCGTTAAGATCAAAATCAAGATTGCTAACTTGCTAAGGTCAACGATCTCCCTTTTTTTTTTTTTTTGAGTTGATAAAAAAATGTAAAGTTTGCGATTGATACAAATTGGTGATAATAATGAATATATGAGATGAGAATAATTATATTTCTTTATTTCTCCCCCTATGAATATGGACATGATAAGAAATATAAATTTTTATTCTAAATGACATAAAACATATCATGACAAAGATTATGGTCCTCCAAAGTGTAAAAAGCATAAGAGGAATGCTTGATAATGTGAATGAAATAATTTCAAACATATATAATGCATAAGAAAATAGTGCTTAGCTAGTCAATGGATCATGTGACACTTGGCATATTACAATCATGAACATTAAGCACAAAAAGAAAAATTACGTTGCTTTTTCTCCCCCTTTGTTAAACACTAGAGGAAACAAAAGACCATAAATCAAAACAATGAAAAAGCAAAGATGCATAAAATCTTTATGAAATAATATATTATTTAAAAAATTTTCTCCCCCTATATCAATGAATAAGTATATAAAAAAAATATTTAATATTAAAGACACATTATCACATAGTTTTGTCACTTACATAAACACATTTTTAAAAGAGAAATTATTTTAAAAGAAATTAACTAAGTATACATGCAAACTTAATTATTTCAAAATAAAGATCAAAACAATTCCTAAGAAGAAAATTTTATGTTACGAATTTGTACATAAATAAATGGATTTTTCATGTATATATAAAAAAAATATTAACATTATGAATATTTAATAATATTCATCAAACTCAAATATTTCTCCCCCTTTGTCAAAAATAAAAAAAAATAAAAAAAATAAACTCAAATACTACAATTAAAAAAGGAGAAATTTCATTAATTAATAAAAAGGTGCAGTAAAAAGATAAGATATGGAAAATAAACTAAACATAAACACGAGACAATAGCCTAAAAAAATAAACAAACAACTAAAGGCTCATATATAGAAAATAAACCAAACATAAACAAAAAAATACAAATCATGTTTAGTCTTAAGGAGGAAAAGGAGGAGGAGGATAGGTGCATGCCTTGTTGCTCATATTAAAGTGTGATGAACATTTTATTGAAAATGAGCAATGTTATCATCAATTTGATTGAAGCACACATTAAAGTTATATTCAACTTTATCAAAGCATGCATTGAAGTTGGATTCCATTAGGGACATATGCTCAAAGATTTGGCCAACCCTAGAAGGCTTATGCTTTTTAGCTTGAGCACCTTGCCTTGAGGTTCCTTCACTTCTTGTTCTCTTTCTTGGAGGGGCAACATGAGGTTAAGGGTCTTGTTCTTCTTCCCCTTGACCTTTTTATTCTTTTAATTCTTGATACATAGCCTCTATGTTTTTACTAGCTCCAAGATCATGCTTCCAAACCCAAACTCTATTGATAAAGGTGAATTGCTTGGAGTTTTAAATGAAAGTAGCATCAAGAAATAAGGGTTTGGTAGAGGGTAGAGAGTCAAGATTAATGTTGTAAAATTTATTTAATTTCGTGACAATCCTACCAATACAAATGGCATTGGTTTGACTACCATTAATTAGTCAAATTCTCCATTATAAAAATCTTCTTAAATCAATATTCTCAATGTGATAAAGACAATAAAGAATAAAAAGATCATTAAGAGAAATTCCTTTATTAGAAAGAGCCTACCATTAATGGCATAACTAATAAAAAGAGGAGCATACCAAAGTGCTTTGGATTTGATGAAGGAAGCTTTGGTGTGTCCAATGGAGAATTAAGGAGCATTGGGAGCTTTGATTTTATCCCAATAGGAAGAGGCAATCTAATGAGGGTTGGCTTGAATGTGTCCTTCTTGAGAGAATCCAAAAGGAGTATTAAACTCTTGATAAGTCATAAAGTGATCTCTCCCTCCCAATTTAATCTCATTAAGAAATAAGAATTATCTTTATCAGCAAAGAGTAAAAGATGAAAGAAACTTAATGATAAGAAATGGGTAAGAGGGAAAAGCAGAAAAGGCAAAATCATAAATCCCACCTTTGAGGAGAAGATCTTGGATTTCATCAAAGCATCCTATAGCCTTAAGTGTTGGTTCATGCATAAAGTGTGAGGGAATGAAAGCCCTTTTTTGGAATAGAGACTTCCTCTTCTTAATTTCTTGAGAAGAACAATAAAAAGGAGAGTGAGTTCTCTTAGGTTTATCCTTCTTGAAAAAAGGAGGAGCTTGAGAAGATCAAGGAGCTTTACTTAGTTTCTTTGGAGCTATTAAGAGAGAATAGATAAAGAAATTCTAGAGGAAGAAAAGATTTATTTTAAGATGAAAAATCAATTATGAATAGAGTGGTATTTATAGGCATGAGATTAGGGTTGGAAATAGTGTAGAATTCGAATTTGAATTAAATAGGAACCTTAAAATTCATTCCTGATTTTGATTAGAGAGTCAAAAAGGTGTAAAAAATTTGAATTCCTAATGATGTTAGGAGTTATGTCTCAGTCGGGACATGCTTTTATCCCAATTAAGATATGATGTCCTAATCGGGACATCCGTTCAGGATAGATTTTGTGTAAAAACACATAATTGACAAATCATGTCCCAAATGAGACATGATCTGGTCCCTGGCAGGATTAGGTTTCCTTAACGAAAGTTTTAGAAAAATGTTCAATTAGGTCCAAATTGTCTTATAAATAAGTCTTTATGAATTTGATTTGCATTATTTGGACAAAATTAACAATTTTTAAAAGAAGAAAATGGGTAAATAAAAGAGACACTTTTTAGGAAGAATATATTTTGGTAAAAATAAATAATTAATTTACTAAAATTTTCATAAATTAATTATTAATTTTGTAAAAAAAAAAAGAAGAATAGAAAAAAAATCAAATAAACATATATCATATACCAAAAATAAAAAATAAATATACTTAAGATTTTTCAAAATCAAGACAAACTCGAACCATCAATTATGTCAAGTTCATGTTTAATGAAGTTTAGTCTCTCTTCATTGAGTGGTTTTATGAAGATATCAGCAAGTTGATTATTTGTATCAATAAAATCAAGTGTGATATCATCAAATTGAACATGATCACGTAAGAAATGATGTCTAAAGTCTATATACTTAGTTCTAGAATGTTAAATGGGATTCTTGCTAAGGTTAATAGCATTTGTATTGTCACATTTTATGGGAATGTGATCAAGCTTTATACCATAGTCCAACCATTGTTGTTTTTGCCACAAGACTTATGAACAATAAAGGCTTGTTGCAATTTATTCAACTTTAGTAGTGGATAAGGAACTGAAACTTATTTTTGGCTAAACTAAGAAACTAAACATTGTCCTAAAAATTGACAAGTTCTAAAAGTGCTCTTTCTATCTAATAAACTACCAGCAAAGTCTGCATCCAAATAACTAATCAAGTCAAAGGAAGAACTTCTGGGATACTAAGTCCTAAATGCATTGTATCATAAAGATATTTGAAAATTCTTTTGATAACATTCAAATAATACTCTCTAGGACTTGATTGAAATCTAACACACAAGCAAGTAGTAAACATAATATCGGGTCTGCTAGCAGTTAAATAAAGAAGGGATCCAATCATACCTCTAAATCACTTTTCATCAACCGGTTTGCTATTCTCATCTTTGTTTAGTTTGGTTATGGTACTCATTGGAGTTTTGCTTATTTTAGTTCCATCCATTCTAAACTTCTTGAGAATGTCTCTTGTGTATTTTGTTTGATTGATGAAAATCTCATCTTTACATTGCTTGATTTGTAATCTGAGAAAGAATTCAAGTTCTCCCATCATACTCATTTTAAATTCTCCTTCCATTAATTTAGAGAATCGCTAACACAAGTAATGGTTAGTAGCATCAAAAATAATATCATCAACATATATTTATAGATTTAATAAATCATGTTTAGACTTCTTTATAAAAAGAGTTGTGTCAACTTTTCCTTTAAAGAAATCTTTCTCTAGTAAAAAGTTACTCAATCTTTCATACCAAGCTCTTGAAGCTTATTTCAATCCATATAATTCTTTTGAAAGTTTAAACACATGATTTGAAGAATCAAAATTTTTAAAACCTGAAGGTTGCTCAACATATACCTCCTCTTCAATAAAACCATTTAGAAATGCACTTTTAATATCCATCTGATAAAGGTTAAAATTCATAAATGATGCAAATGCCAGTAGCATTCTAATTACTTCTAACCTTGCAACGGGGGCAAAGGTTTCATTATAATAAATGCCTTCCTTTTGATTATAATCTTTTGCTACTAATCTAGCTTCGTTCCTAGTTATGACACCTTGTTCATTAATCTTATTTCTAGACACCTATTTGGAGCCTATAATAAGATGATGTTTTAGTCTAGTAACCAAGGTCCAAACCTTATTTCTCTCAAATTAATTTAACTCTTCTTTATAGCAAGGACCCAAAATTCATCACTCAATGCATCATCAATATTTTTTAGTTCAATTTGAGAAATTAAGGTTAAGTTAACAATAGATTTTAATTTAGATCTAGTAGTTACCCCTTTTGTAGTGTCACTTATGATGAGATCTTGAGGATGAGCTTTCTTGAATTGTCAATCCTTTGGAAGTTCATCCTTCAAGGTAGGTTGAGATGTCTCCTCATTATCCTTCTTGCTTGGACCTTTAAGTTCCAAAGGCATACTAGCATTTTCTTCTTAAGTTTTTATAATTTCATTGTCACATACAAGATCATCAATACTACAAACATCTTTTCTAAGATTAAGTGAATTTGATTCATCAAATACTACATACATTGACTTTTTAACTACTAGAGTTCTCTTATTAAAGACTTTATATGCTTTACTAGAAATAGAATAGTATAGGAAAATTCTTTCATCGACTTTGGAATCAAATTTTCCAAGAATTTCTATACTATTCAATATAAAGCATTTACATCCAAATACTCTTAGATACAAGATTTTAGGTTTTCTATTGTTCAATAGTTTATAAGAAGTTTTATTTAAAATTGGTCTTTTGAAAACTTGATTTGCAATGTAACAAGATGTGTTAACAGCTTTCGCCCAAAAGTATAGAGGTAAATTATGCTCATGAAGCATTGTTCTCGCCATTTCTATAAGAGTTCTATTTTCCCTTTCAACTACCCCATTTTGTTGAGGAGTTCTAGGATAAGAGAATGTATGTGAAATACCATTTTTATTATAAAAGGTTTTAAAGAATTTATTTTCAAATTCGGTTCCATGATCACTTTTAATAAATAAAATACAAAATCCTTTTTCTTTTTAAAATATTTTATCAAAATTTTTAAAAGCTTTAAAAGCATCATTCTTATAAGCAAGAAAACACACTCAGGTAAATCTAAAGTGGTCATTAACCAATATATATACATAGTGCATTCCACCAAGATTGGCAACTCAAGTTGGTCCAAATAAATCCATATGTATAAGTTCAAGTGGTCTAGAAGTGGATACTGCATTTTTTAGCTTAAATTAGGACTTGGATTATTTTCCCTTTTGATAAACATCACAAGGTTTATCCTTAGTGAATTCAATTTTAGGTAAACCAATCATAAGTTCATATTTACAAAGATCATTTAAAAGCTCAAAATTTGCATCTCCTAACCTTCTATGCCATATCCATGTGTTATAGAAAGTAGACATTAAACATTTGATATCTTTGTTATCAATTTTGTTTAAATCAATAACATAAACATTATCTACTCTTTCACCACTAAAAAGAACTTTGTTTTCATCAAGACTACTAATATCATCAAGACTACTAATAAAATAATTTCTAGGATAAAAAGTGACCTTATTTCCCATGTCACATAATTGACTTATACTAAGCAAATTATGTTTAAGACCATTAATAGAAAACATATGATGTATAAATAAGGATAAAGGATTACCTATTTCTTTAATGCCAATAATTTTTTCTTTTGCATTGTCTCTAAATGTAACATGTCCTTCATCTTTAGCATTAAGCTTGTTGAATTACTCCTTGTCTCTCGTCATGTGCCTTGAACATCCACTATCGAGATACCATTTGCTTTTTGTTCTTATGGATTTCAAGCACACCTATACAAAATAACTTAAGTGTTCTTTTGAACCCAAACCTTTCTTGGTCTAAGTTGGTTAGTTTCAAGATAATCCAAATGAAGTAAATTCATATGTAGTCTTTTATAGAAATATACATTATTGGTAAATTCATGTGTAGTCTTTTATAGAAATATAAATTATTGGTATGTCCTTTGATCATTCAATATGAACATACAACATTTGTAAATTTGTTTCTCCTAAGATGATATGTTATCCTAGTGTTTGAAACATGCCTTTTATGTTGTAGCGGTGTGTATCTCCTTTTATTTTGAGTCATGATTTGAGACATACATTGGCAATGATAATGTGTATTTTGATAGGTTTATGCAAAATGTTTATGTGAATTATGTTATATAGCACGCCTAATGTGATTGTGTCTAGTGTATATATAAGCATGTTTAGGTTATGTTTGTCTTGCATGAGACTTACCTCTTTGTGTCATATAGGATTGGGTCTTATGGGACTTTCCTTTAATATATAACACATAAGACTTATTAGCTTTAAAAGCTTGAGCCTCAATCAGTTTAAAGGTAAAGGGAATAGAGTTATATGAGGCTTTAACAAAATTAAGGTGTGATGATGATAATGAAGGCATTCCATTTTTATATTTAATTTTATGGGTATCTCCATGAAATTTTTAAGAATCAAGAAGACTATCTAAAGTTTCTTTTCCTCTCTTGAATTTAGTAATGAAATTCTTTATTTATAAGATCTCAATAGAAAGCTTATGATTTTCATCATTTGCTTTCTTGAGGTGATCTTCTAAGGAATTAGAAAATTTAGTATTACTAACAAGTTTTTCATTTCATTCAACAAGTTTAGTAAAATAAATTTTTAAGCTATCAAATTTTTTAGTTAAGCTAGATAGCTCATGCTTATAAAAAAAATTTTAAAAAGTAAACTTATATATTTAACTAATAATTTGCTCACAATAGAGCTCTCATTATGATCATCATCATCGTAATAATCATCATAATCATCAAAGAAAGAATAAGAAGTAGATGGTACTTCATTTTCATTTTTAAGAGCCATGACACAAGGATTGGCCACTTCTTCTTATTCTTATTCCTCTTCATATTCAGAAGAATCATCTCAAGCAGCTTTGAATGTCTTCTTCTTATATTTTGCTCAATTGTTCTTGAATTTGAGTTTGGGGCACTCACTTTGAATGTGTCGTGGTTTTTTACATTCATAGCAAGTAACCTCTTTGGTTTTCTTCTTACCTTCTCCTTCATACTTTTTATTGAAATCCCTTATTCTTAAGAAATTTTTCTTTCTTAAAAATTTCTTAAAGTTCCTAGTGAGCATGCAATATCACCATCTTCATCACTGGAATCCTTAATGCTTTCTTTATCATTTTCTTCTTGAAAAGCTTTTAGTGCTATGCTCTTTTTTTTTCTTCCTTTTCTTCTTTCTCTTAACCTCTTTATTTGCTTGTTAGCTTATATATTAGTAGCTTTTCAATGAGCACATTAACTTAAGAAAGTAAAGAGGTCTTGAGCTTCCTCAATTAAAGTAACTTGAGATTCCCAATCCTTCTTAAGTATGATTCTTAAAATCTTATTTTTTACCTCTTCCTTAGTGAAATATTTATAAGTTTCCTAAAGGTTATGAAAAGAGCATTGAGTCAATTTATCATTTCCGTGATTAACTCTTGAGGTTTCATCTTGAAGAGTTCATATTTGTACATGTGTACTCTTATAAATTAGAACCTTCTTGCTTCTAATTTGTATATTTCCTTTATAATGATTTTTTAAGGTCTCCCATATTTCCTTGGCTGACATACAATATTGAAGTTTGCCTCCTTTTTCTTTTGTCTTGGAAGAGACTAGAGTAATCATAACCTTTCTATTTTTATGATTTTCTTCATTTTGATCATTGTTCCACTAGCTTTTTGTAAGAGTAGTTACCACACCATCAATGATAGTTGTAGATGGTTCCCAAACTTTTTGGATAGTGACCTAAAGTTTGATAGAATCTCAATCAAGATATAACTCCATTTTGAACTTCTAATGAGGATAGTAACTACCATCAGGGAATGGTTTAAGTGAACAAATGTTTTATGATTCACTCCCTATGATTTTGTATTCTAGCAATGAAGTTTCTAGAATTCAAGCTCTGATACTAATTAAAATAGTCATAGGGGGGTGGATAGGACTATCGAATGAAAATTGAAAATTAAAAGGTTTGAATAAGAATTAAAAGAACTATTGAGAAGGAAGAATGAAAAATATAATGATTTAAAAAGTTCGGATTCAACAATAATCCTACGTCTCCACCTAACTTATCCCCAAGTTAGGATTTTTAATCACCCATAATCTTATTCACAAGATTAATACTACATAAGATTTTTATGGCTCACTATTACAACCTTACAACTTAAGTTTTCTAGGATCGCTTAAAAACCAAATTATAAGTGTTTTCAAGGCTCACACTAAAATCGAATTCCCAAGTGTTTTAATGGCTAAACACTTAAACCAATTTCTTTAGAATATAATCTCACTTCCCCTTTTCTAGTCCCAAAAAATAAAAAAAATAAGAATTTCTATTCTAACACTCACCAACTCTCACAAGAGTATACAATAACAAAAATGAATTTTAGAAGAGTTTAGAGAGCTTAATTGATTGCTTAAATGTATAAAATGAATAAGCAAGTTTCTTGACCTTAAAAAAATCCTCATAAGTTATATTTATACTTGAGCAATCCAATTATAGCTGTTGGAAGCAATAATTTGGTTCCAGACAAAAACCAAGTCCATTTGAATGAAAATTTAGACTTTTGAGCTGCATTTTGTTAAATCTCGGTCGGGACTAGCACCAAATAAGAATTACAAGCCATTGTATTTGAAAAATTACCCTGATCTAGATCGAGATGGCCATGTCCCGATTGGGACATCCAATCAAGATGGGTATTGCCCTTTTTAATATTTTTGCTCTTCTTTGGTCAAGCTCGAGATTGTTTTGGTCCCGATCAAGATTTTGACCTAAATTGTAAATTTTTATACAATTTAGTCTCTGTGATGAGTCTGGTTAAGATAGTACTTGAAATGGCTTTCCAAAATAATTTTTCTTGGATATCTCATTATTATTTTGACTTCCAAATTTCTCCTAGCTTATACACACTTAAAGTAAACATATTAGTTGCTTAAAATTAAGTTTATTAAGATTAAAATCAATATGACTAACTTGCTAAGGTCAATAAAGGTGTTTGGTAGTGAAAAGGAGCAAAAATAAAGTAAGGGAGCTGAATTAGGTATCTGTCGTGATCGCAACTATCGCGATGGCATAAAACCCTCGATCACATAAAATTCATGATTGCAAATCCATCACTACTAAACTGTCCATCGCGATCACGTATCCATCAATACTGAACTTTCTTTTGCGATCGTGAAAAATGCCACCATTGTAGGAGGCTCGATTTTAGATTTTTCTTGGCTGATTTATAAGCTAGCACATACCATTTTAAGGTTGATCCAAGGGTCATTTAAGAAGACTATAAAAGGAGGACCAAAAATCTAATTTAAGGATTAGAAACCACATTCCAATATCTAATCTAATATACCCAAAAGAAGAGAAGAGGAAAAGAAGAAGCTTGAAGAGGAGGCCACCATTAAAGATCCTAAAGCTCCTTGATAACTTCTCTCTATCCTTTCTCATTAAAGATCCTAAAGCTCCTTAATAACTTCACTCTATCCTTTCTCTATTATTTATAGAATTGTACTGATCATTTAAGTTGTATTCTGATTGAATATTGAATGCTAAAGCCATAAGTGGCTAGTTTACTTGGTGTTCCTAGGGATTTAAGACCCATTTTATTCAAGTTATGAAATAGATTTCATTTTAATTTATGTTATATATTTTATTTATTGTGCTTATTTAAAGATTGTATTATGGCCATATATATTCCTTTGTTTCGTTCTACACATTGAGAAATGGTGGATCTAATAGACATATAAATATAAGTTATATTAGTTAAATGTCTTAAAAAGCTTAACATGATCTAATTCTTATATGGGTTTTGATTAATGCCATGTAAGCTTGATTTTGGCCTGTGTTCATAATGATGTTGAGCATCAAATTATGACTTTAAGTGTTAATTGATTCATATGCATGTTGAGTTTAGCAATATCATCACTTGAGAGAGGGTGCTCAATGGATTTTTTATAAACCTAAGATTTAAAATTGATTAAAGGACATCTCTCTAGTAACTTGATGATTATGTGGTTATCATTCTCCCAACAACATTGTTCTTATAATTTATTTCCCTACTCCATCAATTAGCTTAGTTAGTATTTTATTTGTTAAATGTATTAGTTTCTTAATTTACTTGTTAATATTTGCTTGTTATTTATTTTATTCAAATCCTATTTGCAAGCTCTAAACTAACTCAATAGAACTAATAGGTGCTTAGTTCTTAATCCCTATGATGATGATACTCTACTTACCACTTTATTACTTATTCAACCTGTGCACTTTCAGTAGTCACACTTACACAAACAAAGCCTAACAAAATAAGCAAATACAGATTCCACCTAAAATTCCTAAGTGAGATAGTAATTCTTATTCATAATCTTGTCCATCCCCATTGAGCTTGTAGTTTCATAGACAACAGTAGGTGAAGTGTAATTTGGTGTGTCAACATTAGTGAATGTGAGTTCAATTATTGTGTTGTAAGGTCAAGTGATTGATTTTAAGACATATAAGTAATCATAATCAGCAGACCAGCTTCAAAACATGCTGATGTCCTATGCAAGTGAGACGAAATGACCTCCCACATTTACTCTGTACATAAGCTCTAAAGCAGTATCACTTTCAAAGTGACGTGGTTTAGCCTGGCAAACAAAATTGAACCCATTATCCCCATCCTTACTATAATAAAGATTTGTAGCATTAATACGATTTCAATCCCGTTGATAAAAGCATATGCATAATCCACATCGGGACTTGGCATGAATGTTATGTTCAACTGTTGGTGATCTTCAACATATAAATAGAATTCTCTATGAAATGTTTCTAAACTAAAAGACTGAGTTTGAAGTGTAGCACTGAAATTACTAAGAAGGGTGTAGGGACCAACTTTGACAGAATAAATGGCACTGAATGCATTGAACCCAGAGTAGGATGTAGGGTAAAAGTAAAACCGAATAAATTTTGGTCCAGAAGAAACACGAAATATGTAGGTGAATTGAGTGTAAGATAGGCAAGCCATTTTATAGCATACAATGTACTCCATTTCAAGGGTTTTAGTTGCCTATGAGATTATTGATGCATTGTTGTGATCTAAGAAGGTTGAACTAGTGTCTGCCCTCCAAGTTAAGCACTCTAGGTCAAGAGTTGTGTTGTCCACAGGAATATAAAAAGGCGTTAAATCTCCGACGATGAAGATGGTCGTGTGTTAGAGTAGGAATGATAAGTATAAAGCAAAAATGAATACTAGGTTCCACCTAAGATAAATAAATCGGTTGTTGGTGTTCTTCAAAATCATTCTGATAAGTAGAAGGAGATAAAATCAATGCTGGACCTATTAGCAACAATGGGAAACTTCAGCGGTGGGCTACTGCTAGTTGACAAATTGAAGACTTTGCCAATGGTTGATCCAAGTCTTGGTTGTCCATCAATTTGAATATGATTTGGAAAAATTAATTTTTCTAGGTAGACTACATTTGACAACAACAAAATAGTCCTACCACAACTACTAGGAAGGGTACAAAATTTAGATCCATTTTCAATCAAATATTTTCATTCATTCATAAATATTAAATGCTGAGACTTTAAAATCAATTATTTTAGGCTAAAGGATCAAACTAGACCCTCAACTGTATCTAAAAATTAACATTGAATTTTAAAGTTTATTTTTTTGGAAAGACTATCCGTTTTATCTTGAAATTTGAGTCAATTATCAATTGCATCCTACTTTAAAAGTTATATTAATTTGCTCCTTAACTTTATAAATTGTGTGAATTCTATCCAATTTTATATGAAGGACCTAATTGTATTTTTAAAAAATTACTTTTAGGTCCCTATAAAATAAATTCGGCACTTATTAAATTTTTTATCCTCTTTTTCCTACAAAAACAAAATGTAAGAAGATATTTTTAAATTCTAATTTTGTTACTCTTGACATAAATTTAAAAACTAATTTTTAAATATTTTCATAAACTTTTAATTTTCATTAAATCCTTAAATTTTTATTTTAAAATTTACTTCTCAACCTTCAACTACATTATTTTAAAAAAAAAAATTAATAGGGGTCAGACCAAAAAAGTATTGGATAAAAAAAGGGAGAATTTTGAGACACTAAAAATATTAGTCAATAATATAAAAATATTTAGTTTTTTTGAAAAAGTGAAACAATTAAAAATTTAATTTTTTATGATTATTTATAATGATAGTTAAAATAGTTACTTTGTTTATTTTTACTTTTAATAGTAGTCTATATAATAAATTGATTTACAAGTTATCACTTTTTTCTTATTATTCTTAATTGATACATAAAAAGTTAAAATTTTATGCAAAAATTTAAAAATAAATTGTTAAAATTATTTCAAAAAATATTAAAATTAAAACTTGAAAATATTTTTCAAATTTTTTTTCTTAAAAAGGAATTTTTAAAATTACAATTAGATCATTTGCAAGGATCTAAAAGTAATTTATAAAATTACAATTAAAACCTTTAAATAAAATTAGATAAAATTGATACAATTTATAAAGTTGAAGGAGCAAATTAAAATGACTTTCAAAGTAAAATTTAATTGATAATTAGCCTAAAAATGAGGATAAAACATATCATTTTTCCAAGTTTTTTTTGGTACTAATAGAAATTCTTCTAAAATAAATTAAGATACTTATGCTATAAGTATGCTTGTTCTAGAAAAAATAAATTAAGACACTTATGCTATGAATATTAATACAAATCTATTTTTGGGGACAGTTTTTGATTGAATTGAAAAAAAAAATTCTTTTTTTGATTTTTAAATTTCGGTGTTCTCTTTGAGTCAAGGAATTTAATGTCTAATTCCTAGTAATTCATGATTCAACGGGTTTAAAAAAAATTGATTTTGTGGTATTCGTGCGGGAATCAACATATTCCAATATTTATTCCTTAGTTTACAAGTTGCCACTATATCAATAGTCATAAATTTTTTTATCTCATTTGAATATATTCAAGTAGATTTTGTAAAAAGACTGCATGTTGGTAAAGAAAAAATATTTTTTAAGTAAAATTTTCTTCCAAGTAACTAGAAAGGAAGCACAAACACATCCTCCTGAGATTTTTCGTTGAAAAATGTAGAGGTTATGTACATAATTGTTGATTTGAAAATTCTTTCTTAAAGTTTAAAAGTGTGTTTAGTCCAAATGAATTTTACAAAATTTTATAAAATTTATTTGTAAATTTAAGAGAGCGTGTTTGATTCAAACGAAAACTTTATAAAATTTATTTACAACTCTAATTTTTCAATTTTGTAAAATTGATTAACACTAAATTTATTATTATTGATAAAATGTGTTTGATTCAAATGAATGAAATTAATTATAAATGAATTTTATTTAAAATTTAAATTATAAATAAATTTCATAAAAATGTATGAAATTTATCTATGCTAATACAATGTTAACGATAATTTTTTTTTTCAATTATCAGGCTTGAACTTATAATTTTGTAATTTTGAAAACTATTAAACTTAAAATTTATTGATAAAAATTTCAAATTTTTCAAAAATTATGAAAAAAAATATAAATTATATTATGATGCTATGAGCCAATGCCAAGTAAGATTCAGATATTAATGTAATATCACATTGCTTTGCATTTTTCAATTCTTTACTTTTACAATTATTTTATTTTTGCGCCATGGTACTATTTGGGGAGGGAACAAAAGGGAGGACTCGGGTGGAAGGCTTCGACCATTAGGCCTCTGAAGGAATTTTGGCCATTAATTTAGTTTAAAGCTGCGTGAATGGTACAACATTTACAATATCATAAAAATGTTTAATATTGTGAATAGCCGTGTAAATACTGTATCATTATTTGTGATATTTTATTAATTTATTTCTTTTCAATTTATTTACCTCCATTATTACTAGAATAAAAATAAATTTTTATTTTTTATCATCTAAGCGATTATTATTATCACAACTTTCTACATATTAACAAACGTCCATTCAATTATTTAATAAAAAAAATATACCTCAATTATATATATATATATGAAAAATCATAATTTAACCGTCAAATATTATATATTTGGTGCCAATAAAGATATTTCATTTTAATTTATTTAATGTGAGGCAAAATAAGAAAAAAAAAAAAGACAGGCAATAGTGTAATAGTTTCATAGTTAAAATTTAAAATTAAAATAAAATAAATACTTTTAAAAGTCTCGCTTCAATTTTTTTTTTTTTTTCCAAATTCTTAACCTGGACCTAATAAACATCTAAAACTTTGAAAATTATTAAACGTAAAAAATTTATTTTATTTTTACTACATCAATACAACCTTCCCATTTATATTCTTCGCCAACTTCTTCTGTTGACTTGCTCCACATATGGGCGAGTAAATGATATAAGGTTGGGTAAAAATATCTTAATTTAACTGATTTGATGTGAGATTGATTCATATTTAAATTTTTTTGTTAATACTTGATATAAATGATCAAAATATGTATTCTGTTTTTACTGATTAAGTATGTTACACTTGATTTATGTTGGTGTAGTACATTAAGTATAAATCCCTAAAATTTATAAGGACAAATTTGCAAATTTCGGAGATCACTATATAGGGGTTGGCATCCTCCACTTCTCTGGCTGCAATATACTTTCCGGGGTGGGATAGAAAACAAATAACAGAGATTTCCATGCTTGCTAAGTTATGTTGAAAATTTTTAATTCTCCAAATAGAGATTCAGGATTTTTTTGCCATGCAAAAATTTTAAATTTTTACCAATTGTGGTGAAATGAAAAAAATTACCAATTTTTAGTATTTTTGTTGGCAAAAATCACCACAATTTGATAATATTTGTTTTCATTCCACCACAAAATGGAAATTTTTTTGAAGTGAAACATAAATTGATAAAAAATTTAAAATTTTTGCCACAAATTGGCATAGACAGTTGCGCTGTAAGGTGTTTGCTCGTTCACCGACTGCGATTGAGGGAGGCTACTGCTAGCAAGTAAACTTCATGGAAACAAACTCGGAAGAAAATTGATGAACTGAGCCATCATTATAAACAGTCTGCAGCAAAGTGTAACCCTCCAAGTCTTCTCTGCTAAGTCGCTAATAAGTCTTCAAATTATATATTTGAATACTCTTCTGCAACTTTGAGTCAAGATCGTAGGAAGTGTTGTGCATCTTCTTTGCTAACTTGATCATGAGCTTATCCAAGCGAAAATATATATGCCAAAAATAAAAATTTAGTACAAATTTACCAGAAATTACAATTATTTAATCTTTTTAATCAATGTCATGCAAAAATCTTTGGACAAAAAAAAGGATTTTTTTTAAAATTAAAGATAAAAAAAATAATAATTTCGAAGTAGACTTCCATACCCCTATTGACCCGTTTAGATGGCGGCTACTAGCAAAACGTATATTTCAATTTGATTTAATGTTGAGAATTAAAGATTCATATATTAACGAAATAAAGAAAAAGTACAATGATAAATTTAGTTTTTAGTAATATGAATAGTATTGTTAATGAAACTAAATATTTTAATTAAAATTATATATTGACCTTAAATATATGAGATTAATCAATTAGAAAATGATAATATAAAAAGAATTTTTTACTCCATTAACATACTATTTTTATAGTTACTAGTGATATAAAGTAGTGTTTGGGAAGGTAGTAAAAGGGAGGACTCAGGTGAAAGGCTTTTGCTATTAGGCCATCTCTCCGGCCATTAATATTGAAATAGTATTAAATTTATAATAAAAAAAAAATTTTATAGTAATTTTTTTTACTCATTACACTATTTTTAACACTAAAAAGAACATTTTTTATATATATTTTTTATATATCATATTATAATATTTAATTATTTACCACATTACACCTATATATATATATATATATATATATTTTAACAAATACATCCACTAATAATATAAAATGTTATTTGCAATGAATATTATTTTTATGTAAACTTATTTAAATATAATTTATATTTTTTTAGAATATATATATATATTAAGAAAAATATTTTAAATAAAATAAATATTTGGACTAAATTATTAAAAGAATTATGTCTATACAATAAAAAATTAAACAAAATTGAATATTTTAAAAGTTAATAATATAATTCAAAATAAAAAAAAAATTACCCAGTGAACATGGCAAACTCATTTACAAAAAAAAAGTAAAGAAATGGATATGGAATGGAGAAAAGCAAAAAAAAAAACCCAATTTTTCCTCTCTGATCGAATTTCTGCCATTAAGTCTAAAGCTGCGTAACGGTACAAGCTGATGGAATTTCGGCCATTAGGACTCTGATGAATTTTGGCCATTTAAGTCTAAAGCTGCATAGACGGTACAATATTTATAATATTATTTTTTTTTACGAACATTTACAATATCATAAGAATGTTTAATATTGTAAATAGCCACGTAAATAGTATATCATTATTTATGATATTTTATTTATTGCAATCATAATTATCATAATCTATATACAAAATATAAATAAATATATTTACAAACATACTTCATATAAAAATTGTCTCCAAAACTTTAATCTTGGAGTCTCAATGCATTAACTAATTGAACTGTGTTTTATTAACTTATTTTCGATTTATTTACCTCCTTTATTATTAGGACAAAAATAAAATTTTAATTTTGTCGTGTAGTAGACTTTATTATCATAACCTTCTACACATTAGCAAACGTCCATTCAATTGTTTAGTAAAATAAATATACCTCGATTGCCATATATATAAAGGAAAAATCATTTATGTTATTTTGAACTTTGAATTAATTATTAATTAAATTTTATATTTAAAATCATTTTAATTTTTTTATTCAATTTTATAAATTATATTAATTCTATTCAATTTTATTTGAAACGGCCTAATTATATTTTTAAAAATTATTCTTAGATTTTTATAAGATAAATTTGACACTTATTAAAATTTTGTACTCTTTTTCCTATAAGAAAAAAACAAAATGTAAGAAAATGTTTTTAAAATCTAATTTTGTCACTCTTAACATAAATTTAAAAATTATTTTCTAAATTATTCTAAAAAAAATATTTTCTAATTATTTTCATAAATTTTTAATTTTTTGTTAAAAATCCTTAAATTTTAACTATTATAAAATTTACTTCTCAACCTTCAACCAAATTAGATAGAAATTTTTTTTAATAGAAGTCAAACTAAAAAAATATTAGATAAAAAAAGAGAATTTTGAAATACTAAAAATATTAGTCAAGAATATAAAAATATTATTTTTTAAAAAAATATGAAGAAAATTAAAAATTAAAATTTTATCATTATTTATAGTGATAGTTAAAAGTGCTTACTTTATTTATTTTTATTTTTATTTATATTAGTCTATATAATAATTGATTCACAAGTTATCACTTTTTTTATTATTATTTTTAATTAATTCATAAAAAGTTAAAATTTTATATAAAAATTTAGGCAATGGAGCTTTACCATTGAGTACCTGGCGGAATGCATGAGAAAATTAATATTTTCAATACCACCATAAATTGGTAATTCTTTTGGTCATAAAATGGCAAATAGCCCTTTTAGTTGTAGGTTTGATTTTTCAACTGGTTGAGATGTCTATCACTAAATAGGGAATTTTCTTTATATTAATACTATATATATTCTAGTTTATAATTAGATTTATAATATTATGATAATATTTTATTTTTATTAATTAAATATAAAATATTTGAATTATATATTATAAATGCAACAGTAAACTATTATATACTGTTATATAAACTGTAACAATCTCAATAATTTGAACTGATTTGACGTGAGGCGGGCAATAAATAGGACAAAGATAGACAGTTCAGTCACCCTTCTCTAGCTGCAATAGATATCCAAGTCGTCTTCAAAACTGTATAGCAATTTCGTAATTAAAATTTACAAGGAGAACATTGCAATTTTGTAGAACTGTATACAAGGGTTCACACCCTCTCAATACAACAAAATACAGAATTAGGACGTTTTATTTTTGCAACACAATAAAAATTGTCTCTATAAGGTTACTTTTTGGAATGTTTTATCAAAATTGTTTCTAAAAACCCTCATAAATTCCCTCCACTTTAAAAAATATTCCCATCATTCCAAAATTATCTCTAAAAATACTTGTGACATTCAATAAATGTCGTTCAATTATACATTTTTGTGACATTTTCATAAAACCCGTCTAAAATTAAGTTTCAATGATGATTTATAAAATTGTCTCTAAATAATATGGAATTGGGGACGATTTATTTTGTAATGCAATAAAAAATGTCACTAAAAGACAATTTTTTGAGATGCTTTTTCAAAATCATCTCTAAAAACGCCTACAATTTTTTAAATATTATATTTTAACGACATGTTTAAAAAACGTCTCTAAACTTATATGACATTTTAGAAAATTATCTATAAAAAATTTAATTTTTAGTCAACTCATTTTTATTTATAATTAAAAATAAAAATTTGAAAATATTATTATTTGTTATACTATTAAAAATATTTTTTACCTTATTTTTATAATTTTAATATTTTTAAATTAAAATTATTTATTTGTTTAGAGAAATTTTATTGAGCAAGTCTCTAATTTCTATCAAATTTTTTATAAAATTATCTCTAAAAATTTATTTTTCTTTTTTTGCAATTTTAATAAAATATTTAAAAAAATCCTCATTGTTTAAGACTTATAAAAATTTATCTTGCAAAAATTCATCATTTTACTCTCATTTTATATTTTCAATATTTTAAATTAAACATTCATTTATTTAGAGACGTTTAATTTCAAGTGTCACTAATATCTAGCTGACCCTAAATAAAGAGGAGGGAACTTTAAGGATAAAAAAAAGAGGAGGGAATTTAAGAACTGGTGGTTCAACAATATCGACAGCAGTAGCATGGGGTGAAAGATCTGTCAGGTGAGCAAGCACGTGAAAAGCGTAGGAGGAGCAGGGAAGGCAACAGAGCAGGCATGGCGAGATAAAAAATCTTTGACGTTGTCGCGAAACGGCTTCTACTCTGCCACAAGCACCACAATTTGAAATTTTTTTAGCAGAAAGAGGACGATGAGATGCTAGTTCCACACATTGAGTTCCCTTAGCCTATGGAAGCTACTTTCACTATAATATCACTGCTTCTACTTATTTTTTTAACAGAATTGAAATCCTTAAATTTTATTATTGTTTTATGTTCATAGTATGATTGAGTTCAAGTGATTATTTCCATGGTTTGTTTTATATTAAATTCTTAAGTTTGCAATTGTCTTATGGTAGTTGTTGTTTACATTCAAAATGCAATTTGGAACGAATTACTTTAAACTAACTAGAAAATATGGTTTTTAGATGATTTAGTCTTCATATAGAGTTTAATGTGTGAGAACTAATTTGTTTTTTTTTGTATTGAACAAAAGCCTCATTGAAATTTGCGAGATAACATTTGTATTTACTCATGCTGTCGATTTTAGTAATTGCCATGAATGAGACTAAAAATTTGTGCTTTGTTGATTAGTTATATTAGTTATACATATTACTTACTACTTTGATCTCCACGCGAAGCATTTAAGTGAATGAGTGAGTAAAGTGTTAATTTCATGCAAGTTTAGTGGTTTTTATGTTGGTTAATGAGAATTTTTATTTATGAAGACCCATATATATATATATATATATTTTTTTTTTTTTCTTTGAGCTAAAATCCCAAGAGTATTTGTGATGCAGTTCAAATATAGCTAAACTGGTGGTGGTTTGCTGTGAAGCCAAATGTAACCCACTCTGTTAAATTCTCCCTCAAATCTATGATGCGAGAAAGGTTATACAGATTGCTAGTGGCGAAATTCTCCTCATCGCCATTCATCACCAGAACACTCAAATTCTTTGAGCTAGAATTATACTCAATCCAAGTATCAATCCTTCCACCATCATAAATTTTATTTTTTAACCAAATTACATATATGGAAGATTGCATTGAGTTGATATTGATACCTGTATGCTCTCCCGCAGCTCTGTCTATGGCTACACTTTGTCTTGTGTCGAATTCTACTGCAACATATCTGTGGCTGTCAGATTTGGGATCGGTTGAATTCGACAGACCAAGAAATTCAGAGCGTCAATTAGGAAGCGGAAGTTGAGAGATATTTGGAGTAAGGAAAAATGTCATGCCACTCCCTTTGGTATTATTCTTTTCAGAGTCGGTAACAAAGGAAAAATGAGTCTTGAAATCCGGAATATTATTAGTGCCATCAGAAGTTAACTCACTTCGGAAATGTGAATCATGAGCTCATATAACCTTAATATTGATGGACTTTATAACAAGATTTAATCCTTCCATTTTAAACTAATGATAACAGGAATCGAACCCTGCATTTCAGGACTCATTTGAAGATGATTTACCAATTGATTACCTCTTTATTAGCAAAACACTTGAATTCTTTGGTATAATGCACAATACATTGACTATTCTAATCATTGCATTTTTTTCTCAAATTCTTAATATGGACTTAATAAACTTTTAAAATAGAAAAAGGGATAATGAATCAACAAGTCTTATAAGTTATCAAAAATGGCAATCAAGTCTTAAAAAAAATTCTTTTTTTAATTGATTTCTAAAAGTATTTAAAAATTTGACGTTAGTCCATCTCCATTATCTCAAATGGAATGGACAGTTGAAAAAATTAGACCTCATCTAATATATTGACGTGTGTAGCCAACTCATCAATGATATTGAATCCATAAGTCTTGTAAGTTATCCAAAATTTCAATCAAATTCTTAAAAAAGCCGGCATAACCATCGACTGTGGGGATGATAGAGTCATAGTTGAGAAGGTCAATTTGGATAGTAGCACAAACGGTGTAGCTATGTTGGAAAAGACAACGCAACAGACTTCAAGTAGTTGAGTTGATGTTACAAGTAAGAACTGAGGCTGAATAAGGCGATTTTACTGATGCAGTTTCGATTCTTGAAAATTGTAGAAGAGTTTTATCGATTCTTAACTTGGCTTCCTCTGTTTCACTTCTATTGTTCTTTTTATTTTTTTTAGATATGAAATCCTTGAGTGATTCTTTCTTTTCACTTTTATTGTTCTTATTATTTTTTTTTAAATATGAAATCCTCTTTGCAGTTCTTCGATATTGAGCAATGAATTTCTAAAATGAAGATTCTGTAATTTTTTGGAAGATTTTTCAATGTATATTGATAATGATCCGTGATGTTTGAAATGGAGATATTGTGCAATGGTTTTATTTCATGTTAATTAAGACAGAAACAATTTAGGACTTGATTGGAATTTTAAATAACTTATAGGACTTATGAGTTAAGTATCATTGATGAGTTGGCTGCACACGTCAGTTCATTAGGTAGGGTTTAATTGTCACGTCGGTACATTACATTTAAGATAACGAAAGTGGACTAACGTGAAACACCTTAAATGCTTTTAGAATTCAATTAAAAAAAAATTTAAGACTTGATTGAAATTTAAGATAATTTATAGAACTTGTGGGTTCATTATCCCATAGAAAAAGGATTAAAATCAAATATTTTATCTTATTTTTTCTACATCTATACAATCTTCTCAATTAGGTTCTTTGTCAGCTTCTTCCATTGACTTGCTCAACCTCCGTGACATGGAACAAATAATAGGGATTAAAATATATTTACAAGAATAAGTAACTTCATATTTTTCATTATAACTTCACATTTTGAGAGATCTAAATATAATTTTAACTTAAACGGCATTATCAATGAGCAACAACTAAGTTTCAAATATATTAATGTCTTTTGACAGAAAATTGACTTTTTATTCATATATAAAATATTATATTTAATTGCTAAATGGTCCGTAAAGTTTTGGTCTAACAACCAAATTTTCTATAAATATTGTGGAAATAAGAATCAAATCTTTGTGGTAAAAAAAGAAAAAAGAAAAAATCAAATCTCCATTTTTCCGTGAAATTTTAGAATAATTTCGTTTTTTAGTTGTATAAAATATGGTTTCTTAGACTTCAATAATACTTTTGTTAAGAAAAAAAATTTAATATCAATAATTACATAATCTATATATTTATATATAAACATGAAACAAAATTATATTGTTCATTTACATTGTTAAATGGTCCTTCGATTTCATTGGTGATTTCAAAATTTCCACTGAATTCTTCGTTAATTTTCTGTTCCTTTATGCCCTTAAATTTCAGTCAAATCATGACATTGTCACTGACTTTTTCTTTAGTAAACATTATGTTGTAACTAAAAAAGAAAACGACGCCATTTTGAGGAAATTACTTGCGCCTCCCTGTCCAGTCATCAGAACGATGTTATTTCTCTTGGCATTTTGGTCTTTTTTTCTTTTCCATTTATGCCCCTGTCTTCATGCTAGATATATATAACTTTTTTTTTTCTTGCTTTTTGGATTTTATTCATTCACATCTTTAGATTTAAATTGGTCAAGGAAATAAAATTTTTGAAATTAACCGATGCTTATTTTTTTTTTCAACAATAAAATTTTTTTAGTTGTCATGTTAAATTATAATTTCTTATAATTTTTTTTTGACATGAATGAAATGATTTTGTATGTTGAATTATAATTTCTTAATAATAAAATTTTATATTTATACATTTTGATGTTAATTTTTCCTTACTTTTGCTAATGATTAGTTTTGCAATTTTACTAATTATCTGATTTTGTAGTTGTAAGTTTAGTGAAAAAAATAGTTTTTAAAATTTTTTTATGGTATTCTAATTTCTTTACTTTTTTTCTTAAACTGCTGCAAAATATTGGGGATAAATCATGCATAAAGTTTCTCTCTATCTCTATATATATATTGTTACTTTTTAGAGTAATTATAATTTTTAATATTAATTTTTTTGAAAAAATTTCATTACATGCTTGACGATCAAAATAAGGATGAGAAATAATATTATTTTCATTTTAACTGTATTTACTTGAATTTTTAAGAACAATTTAACTAAAGAAAAAAATTAAAGTTAACTATTGTTAATATAACATTTAAATTAAAAAAAAAATAAAATTACTTTTATTTATGAATATTTTATTTATAAAAACATATAACCCCGCACTAAAGTGCTGGTATGAGTTTAAATTTGACAATAACACAAAGAAAATTTATATATCTATATGTATATCTTGCAATATGTTGCAGTCATTTTGATGGCTAAGTTAACAACTAAGTTAATCTAAATTTGTGTACTTTATAAACAAAATGTTTTCAATTATTCTTTGCAATTTGATATTATCTTATTGAGAAGGATTTATATGCTACTTTTAAAATGTTTTCATCTTTAGTGACTATAGATTTTTTAATTGTCTTAATTCAATTTTTTTATTGGATGAGTTGTTTATACAAACAAACTAATTTATTTATTTATTATTGCATAAATTTGCATTTCTTGATTAACATCTTAATTATGTTAAAATATAAAATATAAATGTTCCCACAACGAAGTGTAGGTAATTTTTCTCGTTATATATATATATATATATATATATATATATAATGGGGGAGAGTCTCTTCTATTTGCTGTTTTCTTGATTAGAACAATGTCTACTGGGTAGATTTTACACTGAGTCCTTTGGTCACAGGTGGTCCCGGTTGTTTTGTTAGAATCATTTGATTCTTCCTAGTTTACTATATCGAACCATGATTTTATGGGTTTAGAAGTGGGGGGAAGAGGAGGATCAGGCTTGTCAGCCTTTTCTTTCTTTGTTTTTTTGGGCATCTTTATCTGCTTTGCAAAAATTCTCTGGTCAGATATACATATATATATATATATATATATATATATAATGGGGGAGAGTCTCTTCTATTTGTTGTTTTCTTGATTAGAACAATGTCTATTGGGTAGATTTTACACTGAGTCCTTTGGTCACAGGTGGTCCCGGTTGTTTTGTTAGAATCATTTGATTCTTCCTGGTTTACTATATCGAACCATGATTTTATGGGTTTAGAAGTGGGGGGAAGAGGAGGATCAGGCTTGTCAGCCTTTTCTTTCTTTATTTTTTTGGGCATCTTTATCTGCTTTGCAAAAATTCTCTGGTCAGAAAGTCTGGCAAAGAATATGATTCTCCCTTTATATATTCTATATAAAAATAAAAAATACTAAGTATAGCTTGCCATCTTGCAAAAATTTTCTTTGAAGCAATATTTTGGACATTTTTTGCAGATTTGCAATCAACACGAAGCAAAAATTTTTTATTTAGTAAATCAAATTGAAACTTTGTGATGCACATGACAATGGAAAGAATTTCTTTTTTGATGGTAGAATAGTTTTTTTGAGTATCATTCCAGTGACCTGAAGTATACTGGACTATAACTTCTTTACTATTTTGAACTTGTTTGAGAATGCCCCCGTATCCAAGATCACTAGCATCTGTTTCTACAATCTTAGGAAGACTAGGATCAACTAAGTGGAGACAGGGAATATTAAGAATAAATTTCTTTACGTGTTGGACTGTTTTGGTATATTCATCAGTCCAGGGAGCAGGGTTTTTCTTTAGTCTATCATGTAGAGATTTTACTATCCTATTTATATTGGGACAGAAATCTAATATATAATTTAGACTTCCTAAAAATCTTTGAAGCTGAGTTTTATCAAGAATCCTATCAGGGAATTTGTTTCCAAATTCTAAGGTTCTTTCTATAGGGACAATGGTTCCACAGTATATATAGTGTCCTAGGAATCTAACTCTAGTTTGGAAAAGAGATATCTTTTTTTCTAAAACAACAAGACCATTATTCTTAACAGTGCAGAAAAAAATATTAAGGTGCTTGAAGTGTTGTTCAATAGATTTAGAGAAGATAAGAACATCATCTATGTAAACAATACAAAATTAAGAATAGGGATTGAATATGTCATTCATTATTCTTTGAAATTCTGAAGGAGCATTCTTTAAACCAAATGGCATGACATTCCACTTGTACTGACCAAATGGGACAGTAAAAGCAGTTTTGTAACGATGATCTTTATGAATTTGTATTTGCCAAAACCTTGATTTCATATCAAACTTTGAAAAAATAAAAGTAGAATGAAGTTTTTGAAGAAGATCTTTTTTGTTAGGAATAGGATACCTTATCCATTGGAGGGCTGTGTTCAGAGGTTTATAATTTATGACAAGTCTGGGAGTACCTCTTTCTATTTCAGAAGCTTTATTAACATAAAAAGCAGCACAGCTCCAAGGGGATCTGGATTTTAAAATTAATCCTTTGGACTCGAGGTCCTGGATTTCCCTTCTACAGTGTTGTTCTAATTCAACATTCATTTGAATTGGTCTAGCCTTAGTAGGGATTTTTTTCATCAAATCCTGGTTCATAAGGCAAATTAACAATATGTCTTTTTCTATTCCAGAAAGCATTTGGTAAATTAGAACAAAGTTCAATTTTTATAGACTCTAGAAGGGAAGAAATTTTATGTTTTAAAACATCAGACTTTAATTGTTGTTCAATTTTTTGAGAATAAACATTTTGCTTTAAATCACGCAGATCAGTTTCTTTTCCTTTGATTAGAAGATTTATTTTATTCTCTCTTAGGAACTATAGAATCCAGTCTTTGTAAAGGTCCTATATCATTTGACTGTTACCCAAACTTCACTGTTTCTCTTAATGATATAAATCTTTTAAAGTCTTTGGTTTTACAAATCCAGACCTATAATTATAAAATGGATGATGGATCTATCCCAATTGCATTAATATTTAAAG
The DNA here is from genome assembly GCA_947683625.1 of Mallotus nudiflorus. Lineage (NCBI taxonomy): Eukaryota > Viridiplantae > Streptophyta > Magnoliopsida > Malpighiales > Euphorbiaceae > Mallotus > Mallotus nudiflorus. The sequence goes on from CANTUR010000649.1 coordinate 1,416,585, forward strand.
TTCATTATAAAGCCATGATGTCTGCTTTTAATACTAAGAGTCGATTTCATAGAAAAAAGGGAGAAACACTTTTGCTTCAAACAGATATGACTAAAGCCAATGTCGTTATCCCTAAACCTATCCAATGGAACCAAATAACCCTTCCTCAAGAATGGATCTTGGAACATGCAGTAAATCCAGAACTAGAAAAAACTGAACCTCAACCTCCAAACACCCAAATAAAGAATATCACCCAGTTCCAAGATGGTAGAGTAAAACTCAGTTTTGATAGATCTACAACATCCAGTTCTAGATTCTCAGACACCTCATCAACAGAATCTATTGACTTGGGAAGATTATCTCAAATACCATCTGTAATAAATCTCCCGTACCACAGAGAACCACCACAAAACCCTCCTAGAACTATAGAAATACCTTTCACAAACCAAGAAGACCTACACCTAAATCTACCTCCCATCATAAACCTACCATATAACGTCCTAGCTAGATATTCCACCTCTGATCTCCCTTCATCTACACTAAGAAACATAGACTATAGTACCAATGTGGCTAGACCAGTCTACAACGACCCTCAAACAGAAGCTAAGTCCCCTTCTCCTCCTGCTTCTCCTACTGCTTCAGCTATAACAGAAAACATTGCACATGAATTGAATGTTTTAGATAAAGAATTTTTTCCTGATAAAGAATCTTTACATAAAGACTTTTATGCATTTTATAATTTGGAAAGAAGAACATGGTTCTTTACAAATTTCCTACATATAAGAGAAAATATTCAAAAGGAATTTTATGATTTTGTTTACAAGAATAAAGTAAATATATTATTTTTTGAATGGTTTGAAATATACGCATCAGAAAATAATATTTCATATCCTTTTAAAGTTCTTCATCCTGTCACTATTAGAAATAAGAAAAGTGTTTGGGAAACAGCCAATGGTCAGGAAATTGAGTTTGATCATCCTCCTCTTAGGCAAATAAAGATCTCTGTAGGAAATGACACTGTTGATGCCAACCCCTATAAAAAGCCCTAGGATAGTGATTCTCAGAACCTAAAAAATATAATAGTTCAAAATAACTTCACCAATGCTCACCTTAATAGCATAGGTAAACAGTTGTCTAAAATAGAAAATAGATCCCAAAAGTCTATGGAATTTTCTGTCTCTATTCCTTCTGAAAAACTTAAGAACCCCATGTTTAAACCTTTTCAGATATCCTCCAGTGCTCAACAAGAAATTAAAAGTAATAGGTCTGAATTCCTAGAGGCTGTTAGACAACAGCTTAGTAAAGTCAGTTCTTCTTCTAGTGGAACCCCAGGATAAGTTATTCCTGACTCTGCTCAGTCTGTCAATCAAAGAATTAGTGTTTTCAATAAAGATATAGAAACCTCTTATGAAGATGGTGATTTTTAGGGAGAATCTCCTAAGATAGCAAAAATTCATTGGCCTATCATTCCTCACTCTTCCAATCCTGCTTATATTCAGTGTAGATTACCAGAACTTAAAATAGGTTCTCACCCTAATATGCTTGTCCAATCTAAGTTCAGTGCCAATTCTATTTATGAATGGAACATCGATGGCATGTCTGAATATCAGATCCTTAGTCTTCTCCAACAAATGACTATGGCCTCTAATGCCTATAAAGCCCAAATAGGAACTTCTGATAGATCTGTCGCAGAACTCATTATAGCTGGATTTTTTAGACAATTGAAAGGATGGTGGGATTTTCATCTCACTAAGCCCCAACAACTAGATATCCTTCATGCTATCCAGAAAAATGATGATAATACACCCATTCTAGATAAATCAGGAAGCCCTATTCAAGATGTTGTTTCTACCCTCATATTGACCATAGCACTCCATTTCATTGGAGATTCTTCCCATCTTAAAGATAAAAATGTTAATCTCCTGTCTAATCTCAGATGCAAAAATCTAAGTGATTTCCAATGGTATAGATCGACTTTCCTTACTAGAGTCATGCTCAGAGAAGATTCTAACCAGCCCTTCTGCAAAGAAAAATTCCTTGCAGGTCTCCCTACCCTCCTAGGAGAAAGAGTTAGAAATACCATTAGACAATCCACAGGATCCCATATCATTCCCTACGATAAGCTTACTTATGGCGAACTTATCAGTACTACCCAGAAGGAAGGTGTTAAGATCTGTCAGGACTTAAAACTCCAAAAACATTTAAAATGGGAACTAAAAAGGTCCAAAAAAGAATTAGGATCTTTCTATAAACAGTTTAATTATAGTTATACTCAGAACCATTCTTGTAAAGGTAATTGCAATAAGAAGTCTTTGAAACCTTCGTCTAAGAGAATTTCCCAAAATTATAAGAATTTCTCAAAGAAAAAGGAATCTAAAGAACCTTATTACAAAAAACCTCATAAAAAATCATCAAAACATAAAACCTCTTCTTCTAAAACTCAGGAAAACTGGTCTCAAAGATGTCACCTGCTATAAATGTGGCAAAAAGGGTCATATCTCTAAATACTGTCATATCTCTAGAAAAGTTCAGGAATTAAATCTAGAAGAGAAAAACCTAGAAAAGCTTTTTTCCCTTCTTATAGAAACTTCTGAGTCTGAGTCTGAAACTAATTCTGTTAATTTCTTGAAAAATCTTCAGACAGACGAAGTAGCCTCCTCCTCTTCCTCCGATATAGATACCTCCTCTGTCTCTTCGGGGAAGCATATTAATATGCTAACCAAAGGAAAAACCTTAATTCTAGATGTCATCCAACACATAACTGATCCTGATGTTCAGAAAAAATATCTAGAACAATTAAGGCACTCCTTAGAAAAAGACCCTAAAACTCCAGAGCTACCTTCCACCAGTACAAGTATGTATGACCTGACTACCATCCTAGGAAGAATAAAGCAAGGAAAAAGACCAATAGGAGAAATTCAGGAACTCCAGGGAGAAATAAAAACCATAAAGTCAGATATAAAGCAACTTAAAGAAAAATAACAAAAGGATTTTGATCTAATCCAGTTCCTTATCACTAAACTTGTTGAAGACTCTAGCGATAGTGATGAAACCAAAAACCTAGAACCTCAGTCCTTAGTCAACCTCGACAAAATTCCTGTAGATTTCCTCTATGCTCTTAATAAAGTCACTTTAAGAAAATATATTATAAAGGTTACTATTGTGTTTGATAAAGATTTTCATATTGACACTATAGCTCTATTTGATACTGGAGCTGATTTAAATTGTATAAAGACTCATGTTGTTCCAAAACGTTTTCAAGAAAAAACCACTAAAACACTTTCTTCTGCCAACAGTTCAAAATTAAGGAAAAACAGAAGCCAATGTTTTAAATAGTGATTTCTTATTAAAAACTTCTTTTCTCCTTGTTTCTGACATACATTACACTGTAATCTTAGGAACACCATTCATTAATTTAATTACCCCCTACTTTGTCAATCACCATTCTATTGATTATAAAGATGATAAAATTCTCATATCCTTTCCCTTTCTTGAAAAGCCTAGAACCAGACAGCTCAATCTGGTTAAAGCTCACTCTATTTATAAAAATGAAATAAATCTTCTAATTAAAGAAAAAGAAACTGATCTGCGTGATTTAAAGCAAAATGTTTATTCTCAAAAAATTGAACAACAATTAAAGTCTGATGTTTTAAAACATAAAATTTCTTCCCTTCTAGAGTCTATAAAAATTGAACTTTGTTCTAATTTACCAAATGCTTTCTGGAATAGAAAAAGACATATTGTTAATTTGCCTTATGAACTAGGATTTGATGAAAAAAATTCCTACTAAGGCTAGACCAATTCAAATGAAGGCTGAATTGGAACAACACTATAGAAGGGAAATCCAGGACCTCGAGTCCAAAGGATTAATTTCAAAATCCAGATCCCCTTAGAGCTATGCTGCTTTCTATGTTAATAAAGCTTCTGAAATAGAAAGAGATACTCCCAGACTTGTCATAAATTATAAACCTCTGAACACAACCCTCTAATGGATAAGGTATCCTATTCTTAACAAAAAAGATCTTCTTCAAAAACTTCATTCTACTTTTATTTTTTCAAAGTTTGATATGAAATCAGGATTTTGGCAAATACAAATTCATAAAAATCATTGTTACAAAACTATTTTTACTATCCCATTTGGTCAGTACAAGTGGAATGTCATGCCATTTGATTTAAAGAATGCTCCTTCAGAATTTCGAAGAATAATGAATGACATATTCAATCCCTATTCTGAATTCTGTATTGTTTACATAGATGATGTTCTTATCTTCTCTAAATCTATTGAACAACACTTCAAGTACCTTAATATTTTTTTCGCACTGTTAAGAATAATGGTCTTTTTGTTTCAGAAAAAAAATATCTCTTTTCCAAACTAGAGTTAAATTCCTAGGACACTATATATATTGTGGAACCATTGTCCCTATAGAAAGAACCTTAGAATTTGGAAACAAATTCACTGATAGGATTCTTGACAAAACTCAGCTTCAAAGATTTTTAGGAAGTCTAAATTATATATTAGATTTCTATCCCAATATAAACAGGATAGTAAAACCTCTACATGATAGACTAAAGAAAAGCCCTGTTCCCTGGACTGATGAACATACCAAAATAGTCCAACACGTAAAGAAATTTATTCTTAATATTCCCTATCTCCACTTAGCTGATCCCAGTCTTCCTAAGATTGTAGAAACAGATGCTAGTGATCTTGGATACGGGGGCATTCTTAAACAAGTTCAGAATAGTAAAGAAGTTATAGTCCAGTATACTTCAGGTCACTGGAATGATACTCAAAAAAACTATTCTACCATCAAAAAAGAAATTCTTTCCATTGTCACATGCATCACAAAGTTTTAATCTGATTTACTAAATAAAAAATTTTTGCTTCGTGTTGATTGCAAATCTGCAAAAGATGTCCAAAATATTGCTTCAAAGCAAATTTTTGCAAAATGGCAAGCTATACTTAGTATTTTTGATTTTGATATAGAATATATGAAGGGAGAATCAAATTCTTTGCCAGACTTTCTGACCAGAGAATTTTTGCAAAGCAGATAAAGATGCCCAGAAAAACAAAGAAAGAAAAGGCTGACAAGCCTGATCCTCCTCTTCCCTCCACTTCTAAACCCATAAAATCATGGTTCGATATAGTAAACCAAGAAGAATCAAATGATTCTAACAAAACAACCCAGATTCAGCAATGGATTGATTCTATCTCCAACACCCCAGAACTCCTTAAAGCTATACAAAATAATCTTATCCCTCTTCCTCCAGCCCCAGAAACAAACCAGGCGATCATTCCTTTAGACAAAGGTATACTTGGTAAGGCTCCTCTTCCCATTTCTAAAATTGAAAAAGGTGAATCTTCTTCTTCTCAAAAAACCATTTCTCAAGAAGATTTAAAAGTTGTGGCTACTCCAAGTAGTTCACAGGTTGTCTGTACACAATCAAAAACTTCTTCTGATTTTCTCATAAAGAATTCTATTCAAAATATTTTGACCATAGAAAATGGATTTTTCAATAAAAACCCATTTTTGACTATGCAAAATCATTTTCCTCCAAATTGGTTTTTCAAACTTTGGGATCTTTCAAAACCCCAAGAATATTATCAAACTATTTTGGAAGTTACTGGTTCTGTAGAATTCAAACACTTCTACCATAAAGGATACCCCAAACCTTCTCACTCAACCTGCAAAATTCTTAAAGTCCTCCACCCATCTACTTGGGGACAAGAACTCTTTAAACCCAAAAATTTCCCTGTAAACTTCTCAGTAAAGATAAACTTCTACCGTACATACTCATACTAGGATTATGAACAGGCATGGTTTAACACCTTCCTTATCCAAAACCATTTTAATACCCATTCCTGGCTATTCTTCCTAAGTGATCATGCTAATATTTCTGAGTTTCCTGTATGGTTCGCCAAATGGTGGAATAACTATGGACCAATCCCTGATATTCTTCCTTCTGAAATTCGACAGGGTTTTGACCTCTTTTGCTCCTATTATCGACCTTCCCAACCTGAAAAGAAATTTGCCTTCCTTACCCTATATTGCTCTAAATTCTTTGTTCCTTAGGTATCTCAATGGTACCTCGACTTTTATTCTAACAATGGTATTACAGTTCTCTAGAGAAGATTCAAGGTTAAATGGTGGAACTCTTATAATAAAACAGATAAGATCTCCCAATCTGCTGTCTCCTCTTGGCTTTAACAGCAAGGTTTCCCTGGATCTTCTGAATCTCAGAACTTGGCACAAACTTCCTTTCTGGCTCAAAAGTCCCATGCTAGTGCCCTCCTTGCAGCTGCCAAAACTAAAGAAGAACATTTCAAGATTATGCAGTAGCTCCTTCAATCCGAAGCCTCTTCCTCTGCAGCACTATCCAGCAGCTCCGAAAACTCAGAACCTTTAGTCGATTTGGATAATGACAATGAGGATGATTGTTTTGGGATTCTCTCTCCTATCAAGCCCAAAGGCCCATAGCCCAAAAGCTTATAGGACCTCTTTATTTGTAAATATTTTCTTTGTAAAAATATGTCTGTAGTTGTAATTATAAGCCCGATGGGTTGAAAACCTTGTATAAGGTGGCCCATGCAAAAGTTAGGGTTAATTAAAAAAAATATTTTAATATATTTTCTTTTTGGCAGGGACCTATTCTTCTCCTGAATGGGACCTTCTCGGACAACCTTCAGGAAAATTCAACTACTACGTCAAATACTCGGCTCCACCTTCAGTTGCCATCCCACTTCTCTTTGTTCCTCCTCAAGGATGGGGACCCACTTTCAACTATCAGGACAAAATAATCAGCAATTATTTCAAGTCACCAGGTGGTGGTTGTGAAAGATAATTGGCAGACAGTAAAACAAGTCACCCTGATTCTTTCAGGAATTCACGCTCCTCTGTACCCCACTTGTCCTGCTCTCCATATGTTCACAAAGTCTCCGTCCTCTATATAAGGAACCCTCCTCTTGCTTTCAAGGGGGAGAACTTTTTAGAAAGAAGAAAATTTTTAGGAAAACACCTTCTGCCTCCTTCTTCCTCTCTACCTAATGAAAGATTTCTTATGAAATTTGTAACTCTCTAGTAACAAAATAAATATATATGTAGAAAAGATTTTTGTAAGCCTCTGTGTTATGAATATTTGAACCATTGTATCTCCCTCTACTTGGAATATAAAGGACTTTTTATATAACAAACTCTTGTAAGTTTAAGTTTCAAAGATCTCTATTGTTTTAATGTCTTTTATTTATTTTCTTTAAAGCTTTCTTTTATTTTCTACAATTTTCGCTTTTAATTATTTAAGTAACAGAACGTATGTTCCGTGCTTGCCTAAGAAATTAGGATCTTGCACATCAGAAACTCTGTGAAATCCGGTTTGCATTTTGGTACAGTAACCTTCACGTTTTGCTTATGACTGGAGCGTGAGACCGTGCATCGTGAGACATTTTTGCATTTACACGTTGTGATTAACCTGCTTCATTGTAATTAATCTGCTTTGCACCTGGGCCGTCGTGGTATATATCGTGGCACATAAGAATATTTAATTCTTGACTATTGCTATGAATTTGTAACCTTTTTAAGTTTTAGAGTGCCTAGGTTATTTGATCGGCCTTATGTGCTCTTAATAAAACTCTTTAATGGATGGATCTTCTTAGCTATTCAAGTTGTGACCTCAGCAGCCTCATGGCATTCGATTTGAATATTTACCTGTTGTTGTAGAAAAGAAGCTTCATTTTTATCAAAATGATTTGTGTGCTATATATGGGTTAAAAAAAGCCTATGTTCTTTTTATGTAAATATAGGTAAAAAAAAAAAGCCTATGCTATTTGGCTATTTTATTTTTAATATGACATGCTGATCGGGAGGATATGGATCTCATTTGTGCATAATCAGCACTTCGGTAATAAAAAATCAGTCTGATATACAATTAAAATTAAATTTATATTGGACAGTCTGAATACTGAATTGAAAAAAAATTGTTAAGAAACTAAAATAGTAAAACAACAATTGAAACCTCAACACCATGAATAACACCATTCAATGAGAAATGAGCTTAAATTTAATTTAATTACTAATATAAATTTACATATAACACAAATTTTTGAATTTCTATTTCGATTTATATCATATTCGTTCCAAAAGAATTGTATTTTTGTACGAAAAGATAGTATAATATCTTTTTGTTGAACTTAGACAAGGCCATGGCAGAGACCTATCACATAACCTTTCAACGATTATATCTTTTTGTTGCTACTATGGCATAATCTATCACACTATACTAAAAGATAGTATGATAAGAAAAATAATAATAAAAGTATAGTATAATAAAATAAATTGTCAGATAATTTTTAAACTAATTTTTCATTTTATTTCAAAAATGAAAATTAAGAAATTTATTCTAAAAATAAAAATAAAAAATATTTTCTACAACTAAAAAGCACCCTGGAATTCCCTAAAAATAGAGGAAGTATGACTTACTCGAGGGCTATTATTAATTCTACTTCTTTAGAGTATTTAATTTTGAACTGAATTTTCTGAATTATATATATATATATATATATATATATCAAATACAAAAAAAAAATATAGTTACTAAAAAGATAAATTTCAAACCAAACATATTAAAGTTTACTTTTTAATAATAACTAATAATTGTTGGTATCAACTCAAATTTTTAAGATCTCTACAATTTTACTAGAATTAAATCAGATTAATTAAAATTTAATGAGGATTTATAAAAAAATTTACTTTCTAATAATATACTACTAGGAAAATGACTTCATATGAAATCTACCAATCAAAGTCCTAGTGATAACCACGGCAAATGTAATTATTTCCAAGTGACTTGCGAGTCCATGGGTAATGCCAATTTTTTTTTTAACTGAGTCTAGTACAAATCTTGCACACAATTTTTAATTAAATTTTAGTTTGAAAGGAGGAATTTTACAATTTTAATATGATCATTATTTAAAATTTATTAATTTTTTTTTTTAAATTTACCATTTCAATGCAATTTTTCACAAGAAATTCACCAAATTTTGTAGAAACCTTATAAGTCTTTCCAAAGCTAGGCCCCAAGTTTACTTGGAAGACCTCTTGTCTCCCATAACTTGAGTTTGCAGGTCTTCCACGACAAGAAGTCTACGGAGATGCAATGAATGTTATACTCTGTCCCGTATCGGCTAGTCTATTACCCTTTCTATAGACGTATTCAAAAACTTATTATTTACTGCTGTAAAATAATTACGGCACATTCTCATCAAGAATTTCTTTTTGAAAAATGAAACAACAGTTTAAAAATTTTGGAACGAATTATAAAATTTTGTAAAATCAATTAATATATATAAAATTAACACAAGATTATAATAAAAAAAATGACATTAATTTCTCTAAGGTTAGGTCTAATTTATATTTTAAAATCTTCTATTTTAAAATCGAATATTAATCTCTATACAGTTTTAAAATCGAACATTTAAAGATTTTTATTAACTTTTTTTGTAAAAAATGACCATTATACCCTTATCTTCTGTAAAAGTAAATGACATTAATCTCCCTGAAATTAAGCTTAATTGATATTTCAAAACTTCTTATTTCAAAACCGAATATTAACTTTCAAAATAAAATACTTAAGAACTCTTATTGACTTTTTTTTTAAATGACCATTATACCCTTATTTTAACATATGTCTTCTTTAATCCTATTACATATAATGCATATCATGTTTTCTTTAACTTTATTACATAAAATCCCTAACATTTACCTTTCTCCAATTTTTATATTTTTTAAAAAAAGTTTAAAAAATTAAAATTTTATTTATAGATCTAAAAATTATTAATTATTAATTCCTTTTTAATTTTTGTAAAATCTAAAAATTTTTTAACTTTTAATTTTTAAAATAAATTTTTTTTTTGTATAGAAACTTTTTATTTTTTTTTATTAAATGTATATGGATTGAATGTAAAATTTTTAGATTCATAAAAACTATTGTTAACTTTTTTAAAATTTTTTTAAGAAATATTAATAAATGATTTTTATAAACTAAAAAATTTTAAAAAAATTATAAATGTATATTTTAAAAGTAATTTCATCAATTCTCATTGTTATTCAAACATAAACTTTGGGGTAAATACTATGAATTATATGTAATAGGATTAGAGAAGATATATGTTAAAATAAGGATATAATGATTATTTTTTATAAAAAAAAAGTTAATAAGTGTCTGTAAGTGTTTGATTTTGAAACTATATGGAAGTTAATATTCGATTTTGAAATAAAAGGTTTTAAAATGTCAATTACGCCTAATTTTAGGGAGATTAATGTCATTTGCTCTTACAGAAGATAAGGGTATAATGGTCATCTTTTACAAAAAAAAGTCAACAAAAATCCTTAAGTGTTCTATTTTGAAATTATAGGAAGGTTAATATTTGATTTTGAAATAGAAAATTTTAAAATGTAAATTAGGTCTAATCTTAAGGAGGATAATGTTATTTTCTCTAAAAAAATTAATGTTTTATTGAATATATACAAGTGATTATTTGAAAAAGTAATTATTAGCTTGGAATGGGAAGAATATATATAATGTTGAAATGGAGATAACAGAATAAAAATCATACGAATATTGAGTGCTGAAGAGCAACTGGTAGCGCTTTTGAATTTGGCTGTCCCATATTCTAGTTTCAGTGATATCGATCCCAATTTTGTTATATAAATAAAAAAAATTATGATATTGAACGAAAAATTTATATATATATATATATATATATATATATATATATATATATATATAGACACACACGTACTAAATTATAACTATAGGTGGATCCAATATAAGAATTAAGAAAATGAAAGCTATAATTATTTAATTCACCTACCAGTGGCAAGAAATGAAGTTGAGAGCAAAGGTTCTGCTGAGATAAATGAAGAAGGCACATCATATTTTGGAACAGGCATCTTTGCAGGAAGATTTGGCAATACTGCTTCAAACTTGAGAACCTGTAATGCTTGCCTTATTGATGGTCTATAACTGTAATCTGGATAAGCACACCACAATCCAACTATCAACAAACACTCCATTTCTGCAACGTTGAAGTCCGTACACAATTTTCTGTCAGCTACATCAAGAATTTTTCCCTTTCCGTATGAGTCCCAGCCCCACGACACCAATGAAATTTGTGCCTCTTCATTTTTTGACTCCATTGATCTTCTCCCACATGCTATTTCAAGGGCCACAACACCAAAGCTAAACACATCTGAACTTCTACTAGCTTTTCCTGTACTAATATACTCTGGAGCCATGTAGCCGAACGTCCCTGCTAAACCGGTGGTCTTTAGGCCTATCTCAGTATTTTCCATGAGCCTTGCCAAGCCAAAATCCCCAAGCTTTGTGTTGAAATTTGAATCCAACATCACATTGCTTGATTTAATATCTCTATGCACTACAGATTGTTCGGATTCTTCATGAAGATACAATAAAGCTGACGCTAAACCAAGGCATATATTGTACCTTACACTCCAAGAAAGCATATTTTCTCCTTTGAAGAGATGAGAAGCAAGACTTCCATTGGGCATGAACTCGTATATAAGAAGAAGCTCACCCTTTTCATGGCACCAACCTACAAGTTGTACAAGATTTTTATGCCTTAATCTACTATTGATTTTCACCTCTGACATGTACTCCTTTCTTCCCTGTTTAGACTTTTTAGATACCCTTTTTACTGCAACACTTAAATTAGACAAGTAACCTCTGTATACTCCTCCAAATCCTCCTTCCCCAAGTTTCCCTTCTTCACTGAAATTATTGGTGGCTTGAACCAATTCTTGGTAAGTATACCTCTTGGGGCCAGTTCCTTGCTCAAACTCATGCTCTATGGAATCATTTGTTGCTGCATCATCATCTAATTTCTTGTTCTTACATATCCTCTGATACAATAATGGAATTGACATAAACCCACCAACCACAACAAGTCCACCAATCACACAGCCAACTATCAGATCAGTGTTGTTCTTTCTGCCTCCTCCTCCACCACCACCACCACCAATGTCTTGCTTTGGTGAAATCTCTGCCGTTGGACTCGGACCACTGGCTATTGGCGGTATAGACTTGTTAACAAATTTCAAGTTGGAAGTAAAATACCATGAGTGAAGGATATGTGCCTCGTGGGGTGATCCTGTTGCCGCTGAGAAACCAATTGCAACCCATGGAGGCAAAATCTTCCTTAGATCAACTGGATAAGAAAGATTTTTTTCGAATGTATCATTACCATCAAAGTTAGTGAAGGTAACAGTTAAATTTGTTGAAGCAGAGTCGTAGCTAACTGAAGCAAAATTTCTTCTACCCTCCTTAACACCACTATACCACTCCACAGCTATGTAAGATTCCAAAGAGCTGTTATCGATACCTACATGGTCGAAATAGTCGGGTGCATCCCACTCATTTTGATAAGTGTCAAACTCCACTGCAACGAATGGATCTAAAGATCTCAGGGCATTACTAAGACCGAAACCGCCACCCGAAACGTTTCGCACTGGGAAATTAATGGGTGCAAGGAAAAAAGCCATCCCATCTCCATATTGGCCTGGGGGTTTGTTTAGAGAATCAATGGTGAAGGAGAAATTGGTGTAGAATTCTATAAGCTTGTTTGACGCCTCATCCCAAAGGTGCAGCGGTTGAGCATGGGTGATTCGACCCACGGTGAAATACTTGGAGCTGGCTGTTTCGTTTTTGGTGAGTTTGATGTCCCCATTAGGGTCGACATAAGCGTATGTTCTATTTATGGTGTCATCATTCTGATCGAAGCTGAGAAAATTGAAGTTTAAGGAAGTTGCAAGAGGCACTTTGGGGAAGAAGAAGGCTATCGTCACCATCACCATCAAAGAAAGAAGCTGATCAGGTGAACAGTGGCGAGTTTTGCTGAACTTGAAATTGCACAAGGACATGGCCGGACAAAGATTGGATAGCGAAAGATAACTTGAAATAACTCCAGTGAAGTACCGGTCAGACGGTCATTTCTTTTAAGAGTTTTGGTAAATATAGCGGTCCGGTAATTTTTTTTGTTGGCTTTTTAATAATTTCTCTTCTATATTATTTTCAACGAGTCGCTACGAAAAATATTTTCATTCTTTTAAAATGTATTAGGACCAAAAGTCCATGGAAAATAATGAGTTTAGAGCAATTTTTATAAATAAAATCATTTGAAATGACAAAAAATAATTATTAAATCAAGTGGACAAAATAATAAAAAATTTAGGAATTTTTTTACCTGTTATCATATGAAATACGATTGTTTGATATTAATTGTTAGTTGTTGTGAAATAAAGATTGAATTACTTATTTTGTTATAGAACTAAACTTGAATTTAGTAGTATTTAACTAGAAGAAAAATATTTTATAGTAGAATGATTTTGAGAGAATTTAGAAAGAGTTTGGAGAGAATTTAGAGAACTATAATATTGAAAGAATTTGGAGAGTAATCTATCTTTTCTTCTTCTTAATCTTCTCATTAATGAATTTCAATCCCTTTATATAGAGATTTTATTTTCACTATTTGAGTACTATTCTCTCACAAGCAATATATTGTTCATTCACAAGCAATATATTGTTCATTCACATTCATAATACTCCCCCTTGAATAACAATATTTTGCAACTGCCTCGTTAAAACCTTGCTAAATAAAACCCAGTGGGAAAAACTTTAGCTTAAGGAAAAAGAGTACAGTGCATGATATTCTCCCCCTCAAGTTGATATGTATAATCTTCCTTCACATAGTATGTAGATGTCGCATTCCAATATCGTGAACGTGCTTTTTAAAGATTGCAGTTGGAAGTGCCTTTGTGAAAAGATCAGCTGAATTCTGGCTAGACTGAATATACTTGATATCTATATAATTGTCTTTTATTAGCTCTTGAGTGTATGAAAAGAATCTTGGAGGTATATGTTTGGTTCTATCACTTTTGATATATCCTTCCCTTAACTGTGCAATGCATGCTGCATTATCTTCATATAAAATTGTTGGACTTTTGTTGACTGGAAAACCACAAGATTCTTCAATATGATATGTCATTGATCTAAGCCACACACACTCTCTACTTGCTTCATGTAGTGCAATAATTTCAGAATGATTTGAGGAAGTAGTGACAAGCGTTTGTTTCTGGGAACGCCAAGAAATTGCAGTTCCATTATTTGTGAACACATAGCCTGTTTGAGATTTCGCTTTATGAGGATCAGATAAATGTCCTGCATCTGCATAACCAATCAATTCTTGTTTTGAATTGTTAGAATAAAATAAACCCAAATCAACATTTCCTCGAAGGTATCGAAGTATATGTTTGACCTCTTTCCAATGCCTTTTTGTTGGAGCTGAACTGAACCTCGCTAATAAATTAACTGCAAAAGAAATGTCAGGTCTAGTAAAATTAGCAAGATACATTAGAGCTCCAATGGCACTGAGATATGGAAATTCAGGACCAAGAATTTCTTCATTTTCTTCACAGGGTCGAAATGGATCAGTTTCAATATTGAGTGATCTAACGACCATTGGAGTACTTAAAGGATTTGCTTTATCCATATTAAAGCGTTTCAAGATCTTTTCTGTGTAATTTGATTGATGCACAAATATCCCATTGTGCATTTGCTCAATTTGTAAACCAAGGCAATACTTGGTTTTTCCAAGATCTTTCATTTCAAATTCTTCCTTTAAGTATACTGTTGCTTCATGGATCTCATTTTCTGTTCCAATGATATTCAAATCATCAACATATACAGCTATAATCACAAATCCGGATATTGTTTTCTTAATAAAAATGCATGGGCAAATAATATTACTCACATATCCTTTATTAATCAAATAATCGCTTAAACGATTATACCACATGCGCCCAGACTGTTTTAACCTATATAAAGATCTCTGGAGCTTGATCGAATACATTTCTTTGGGTTTTGTACTTAATGCTTCAGGCATTTTAAATCCTTCAGGGATTTTTATATAAATGTCACTATCAAGTGATCCATACAAATAAGCAGTCACAACATCCATAAGACGCATTTCTAATTTCTTAGAAACTACTAGGCTAATCAGATACCTGAACGTAATTGCATCCATAACAGGAGAATACGTTTCATCATAATCAATTCCTGGCCTTTGTGAAAAACCTTGAGCTACAAGTCTAGCTTTGTACCTTATTATTTCATTTTTCTCATTTCTCTTTCGTACAAAGACCCACTTGTATCCTACAGGTTTCACATTTTTAGGCATAGGAATAATTGGCCCAAAAACATTTCGTTTGTTTAGTGAGTCCAATTCAGCCTGCATAGCATCTTTCCATTTTATCCAATCATGCCTATTTTGACATTCCATGACTGATTTTGGTTCAGGATCATCTTTGTCATTTATGATTTCACATGCAACAGTATATGACAATGTTTCATGACTTTCTTTATTTTCTATTTCTTCAGGGATATTTTCCTCGCTATCAATATGATTATCTACTCCCTTTCTCTTTCGAGGATTTTTATCCTTAGAACCAATTGGTCTTCCACGCTTCTGGCGTGTTTTAGACTCATGAGTGTCTTTATTCTCAGATTTTATTTCTGGAATTTCAATACGAGCAGGAGCATTGGCTGCTGGTATATATGATTTAGTCACTCTTTTTGTATCAGTAAATGCATCTGGCAATTGATTTGCAATTGCTTGTAAGTGCACAATCTTTTGCACTTCTAATTCACATTGTTTTGTGTGAGGATCCAGATGCAATAATGATGGTTCATTCCATGAAATATCCCTTTTCACTTCTTTCTCCCCTTTTCCTAATGTTGGGAAAACAACCTCATTAAATTGGCAATCAGCAAAACGTGCTGTAAAAACATCACCAGTTAGAGGTTCAAGATATCTAATAATCG
Source organism: Mallotus nudiflorus (assembly GCA_947683625.1). Classification (NCBI taxonomy): domain Eukaryota; kingdom Viridiplantae; phylum Streptophyta; class Magnoliopsida; order Malpighiales; family Euphorbiaceae; genus Mallotus; species Mallotus nudiflorus. The sequence goes on from CANTUR010000649.1 coordinate 1,432,452, forward strand.
AGGGTGTTTCAAACCCAACATAAATTCCCAATCTTCGTTGAGGACCCATTTTTGTGCGCTGAGGTGGCGCAATGGGTACATATACTGCACAACCAAAAATTTTGAGATGGGAAATATTTGGCTCTTGACCAAATGCCAATTGTAGTGGGGAGTATTTATGATATGAACTAGGTCTGATGCGAATTAATGAAGCAGCATGTAGGATTGCATGACCCCAAACTGAAATGGGAAGCTTTGTTCTCATTATTAATGGTCTAGCAATAAACTGAAGTCGTTTAATCAATGATTCAGCTAAACCATTTTGAGTATGTACATGGGCAACGGGATGCTCAACAATGATCCCAGTAGACATACAATAATCATTGAATGCTTGAGATGTAAATTCACCAGCATTATCAAGTCTTACCCTCTTGATTGTATAATCAGGGAATTGTGCTCGTAATTTAATAATTTCAGCAAGCAACCTTGCAAATGCAACATTACGAGTTGACAATAGACAAACATGTGACCATCTACTAGATGCATCAATTAATACCATAAAATATCTGAATGGTCCACATGGTGGGTGAATTGGCCCACATATATCACCTTGAATTCTTTCAAGAAACATAGGTGATTCATTTTGAATTTTAGATGGTGAAGGTCTCAAGATTAATTTTCCAAGAGAACAAGCTGTACATGGCATTTCATTTGATTGAGGAATTCTTTGCCCCTTCAAGGGATGCCCATGTGAATTCTCAATTATCCTTCGCATCATTACTGATCCAGGATGACCTAATCTGTCATGCCATAAATTTATTATTGAAGGATCATAAGATTTTTCTTTTACTGCCATATTTGATTCAATTACATGTATATGCATGTAATGCAATCCAGTAGGGAGTTTTGGCAGTCTTTCCAATACTTGCATTTTTCCTGATTCATAGGAAACTATATTTAAATATTTGTTACCATTTATAGTAATAGATTGGGTATCACACCCATTTCGATATATGTCATCAAAACTCAACAAATTTCTTGTTGATTTTGGTGAAAACAAAGCTTCATCAATTATAAACTTTGTTCCATTTGGTAACATAAATTTAGCTTTGCCAATTCCTTCAATCAGATCTACAGGACCTGATATTGTTTTTACAACTGCCTTTGTGGGCTTTATTTCAGAGAAATAATCTCTATTTTTCAAGATAGTATGTGTAGTACCACTATCTGGTATGCAGAGATCTCCAATATTGTCTTTATGTTGAGTACAATCCATATTAAACTTCAAAATAGATAAACACAAAATTAATCAATTAAGGTAAAAACATAAAATAATTATAAAGTAGGACATTTTATTTAATTTAAAAATAACATACATAACAATAACATATTCTTCAGAATCAAATAAGTAATAACAATATACTTAAAATTATAGATGTCTCAATTTCCATTGTCAGTAAAATCATCAGTCAAATCAGAAACATCTAAATGAGTTGTATCATTAACATGAGTATGATGCTCATTGAAGTTTATTTCCTTTTCTTTGCCTTTCAATGATGCCTTATAAAGTTGGCAAAGATGTGGTGGTGTTCGACAAATTCGTGACCAGTGTCCTTTACTACCACATCTGAAACACACAGTTTCAGACTTATATTGAGGCCTTTCTTGAACACCACTGATGACTGATTTTAACTTCTTTTGAGGTTGAGTCTGAGTTTGTTGTGGAGTATTACTATATTTATTTCCATGACCATGGCCAAAGAATTGACCTCTTCCACGTCCACGACCTCTACCTCTCCCACGTCCACGGCTATTATAATTTTTATATCTGGAATAATTTGTAGCATTTGCTTCTGGAAATGCTATTGAGCCAGTGGGACGGGACTGATGATTTTTCATCAAGAGTTCATTATTTTTCTCAGCTACCAGTAGGCATGAAATTAGTTCAGAATATTTTTTAAATCTCTGCATCCTGTATTGTTGTTGCAGTGTAACATTTGATGCATGAAATGTGGAGTAAGTTTTCTCCAGCATATCCTCATCTGTGACTGTTTGTCCACAGAATTTTAATTGTGATACTATTCTGAACATTGCAGAATTATAGTCACTCACTTTTTTGAAATCTTGAAAGTGTAAAGCTCTCCATTCATCAGTGACTACTGGTAGTATTACATCTCTTTGATGATCATATCTGTCTTTTAGATCCTTCCAAAGAACACTTGGATCTTTGACAGTCAAATATTCACATTTTAATCCTTCATCAAGATGACGACGGAGAAAAATTATAGACTTGGCCTTATCTTGCAATGAGGTGTTATTATTTTCTTTTATGGTATCAATTAACCCCATTGATTGAAGATGCATTTCTACATCTAGAATCCAAGACATATAATTTTTTCCCGTGATGTCAAGAGCAACGAACTCAAGCTTTGCTAGATTTGTCATTATGATAACTAATAAAAAAAATATAACTCAATTAGAATTCATAAATTTGATGACTACTAAAAAAAATCAAACATGATAAGAATTTACTAATTAATTATATCATGAATGAATATTGCAAGAAATAATAGTGGTACAAAAAATGATACAATAATACTTGAAATTATATCAAATAGAAAATCATCTTCCATATTAATTATTCCTAAAACAATTATAATAGTCATGATCAAAACACAAATATAAATATACCAAATCATGTTTACAATTTAGAGTAAAGAGAGAAAGAGAAAATGTATGAATTTGTGTGAATGAATAACATTTATAGCTCATCTATTTATAATGAAAAATATAGCCGTTTATTACCGTTATATTACCGTTGGTAATAAAAATATAGCCGTTAGAAATTTTTTTTTTTTTTTTAATATAATATATTGAGAAATAAATTGTATAAAGTAAAATCAATAAATAATGTTGATATGATTATTTATAGCAAGTGAATTAACATAACGATATGTATAAATATGGGGCAAAACCGTCCATTAATATAAAATGGGGTATAGCCTTCCATTAACATAAATAATAAAAAAAATAAATGTGCATAAATATAAATTGGTAGGAGGCATAGCCATCCATAAGGTTAGAACCATTTCTAGCAATATTTGCATCAATGGTGTAGTTAGTAAAACAAAATAAAAATAACAATTAATATAAAGTTAGATTGAAGAAATAAATATAAATATATAAATTAGTAGGAGGCATAGCCATCCATGATAATATATAATCAACTAATATATTCATAAATATTAAATATTAAGAAATATGTACCTTATTATTTTGATCGAGAGCTCCTCGTGCTGATAACGTGTTGTGAAATAAAGATTGAATTACTTATTTTGTTATAGAACTAAACTTGAATTTAGTAGTATTTAACTAGAAGAAAAATATTTTATAGTAGAATGATTTTGAGAGAATTTAGAAAGAGTTTGGAGAGAATTTAGAGAACTATAATATTGAAAGAATTTGGAGAGTAATCTATCTTTTCTTCTTCTTAATCTTCTCATTAATGAATTTCAATCCCTTTATATAGAGATTTTATTTTCACTATTTGAGTACTATTCTCTCACAAGCAATATATTGTTCATTCACAAGCAATATATTGTTCATTCACATTCATAATATTGGTATATTAATAGAAAGCGGAACATATATATATATGTAAAATTGGATTTGCTCTAATTTTACATTTGACCGTTTCATTCCTTTTGACCTAAATTAGACCATTTTAATATTAAACCATATTGGAACTTCATAAGTACAATTAAGCTCTATAACTTTTTTTAGATACAATTAAGTTCTATAAATTAAAAAAATTAATTTTAAAAGTTAAATAATAAGTAAAATTGATAATTTTTTTTTAAAAATAACCTAATTATAAAGTTTTAAACATTTTTAAACCTACACAATAATTTTTAAATTTTTTTATTAAATTTTAAATATTTTACAATCAAGTGATATATATTTCAAAAAACGATCCATTTTATTAGTTAATATAAATAGCAAATTAGTAATTGAATCAAATTTTTGTTTTTTTAGGAATATAATTGACACAATGTTTGATTTTAATAGTTTAATAAAAAAATTATTCATCAATTTAAAAGTTTTTCATTAATCTAAATAATTTTTTATTAGTTAACTACTAAAATTAAATTGATGAATAAAATTTTATTCAATAGTTAAAATTAAAATTAAATTTTTGATCAATTATGAATTTGCTATTTATATTAAAAAATAAAATTGGTCTTTTTTTTTTAAATATTCATTACTTGATTGTGGCATTTTAAAATTCAAAAAAAATTAAAAAAATTATTGTATAGGTTTAAAAATGTTTAAAACTTTAGAATTAGGTTATATATATTTTTAAGAAAACTGTCAATTTTATTAATTAGTCAATCATTAAAATTAATTTTTTTTAATTTATAGGACTTAATTATATTTTAAAAAAAAACTATAAAAATTAATTGTACTTATAATAGATCCAATATGATCTAATATTAAAAAGAAGAAGTTCCAATATAGATAAAAAAAGAATGGAAAGGTCCAATGTAAAATTAAAGTAAAACATTGAGGTCCAATTTGCACCTTTAATCTTTATTTTAATAGGGATCTTTTCATGTATAGATGAAAATGTAAAATTTTTATAAAAAATGGCATTGACCAATCATGTCTTTCAAATATAACTATGGAAAATAATTTTTTTAAATATAAAAATTTAAAATTTCTTTAAATTTATATACTATAAGAAAAAAGAGTATTAGGAAAAGAAATTTACAGTCAAAAAAATATAAAAATAGGTCACTATAATTTCTGATTGAAAATGCAAGTCACATGAGATTGCAATTGGTTCCGCTACAAATTTTTTTTTTGCGAACTGAAAAAGTTAGTGGTTGCAAATATTTGTTACAAAGGGCCATATACGGTGGCTAATGACAAATATAATTGCGACTGTGTGAGGTTTATCTAAGGACAAAGCACATGGATCTAGCAATCGTGACGGTAATGCAACCGTTAATAATATATATGTATATTATATGTTCTTACCAATTGCAACCAAATTGCCCACTACAAAAATTAAAATTCGATTGCAATTTTTCAAATTTGTTATAGTAAATTATTGATTATGACCACTTTATGGTCATTATTTTCATTTATTATAAATACATATATAATATAAATAAATAATAAAACGGTGAACATATAATATAATAAAAAATTAAATACTTACATTTCATAATATTTTAAAAAAAATTACAATATTCAAATATTAAGGTTTACAAAATAGTATTCGTAAGTCAAACAACAAAATGTCTAAAAATATATATATATTTTTATGCAAAAAGCCTAACATAAGTTAAAAAAAAAAAGGTCTAAAAAACTTAACATGTATCTAAATAAATATTTGTTGCGAGATATATGTATCATTTTTACATTTGCCTATACACCAGTAAAGAAAACTGAAATAAGTAAATTATAATTGAAAATTATTGAACAACTTTATAATACAATTAGAGTACGCATACACAATAAAGTATATTAGGAGTTTAAAAAAAATATCACTTTAAAGGTTTATGATTTTTCAAACGCCGAGATTCGCTTGAAACTTATCAACATCTAAAAACCTGAAAAATTTAATCATAAAAATACATCCAAAGAGACGAAAGTTATAACAATCAAATAATAAATAATAGAAATTTAGGTAAGTTGATGTTTTTGAGACTAAGGCGACTAGGTTTTCTCTGAAAACCTGAGTTCTTTTCTAGCTTCTCTTCTTGAAATTCTATTCGCCAAGCGGCACCTTCCGGCTGCTTGTCCCTCCCTCTCCGTTATGGATTTCCCTCATCAAAAAGACTTGTTTGCTCCTGCAAAGCCATCATATGCATCTTTTGCACTGGCTAAGCCATCGTCCGCAACTATTCTTGATGAGTCTCTGTTTGTATCAAAAACTGTTGTGAATCCCTCCTAATAGAACCTACAAGTTAAAAAAAAATCTAAAATGTAAGCACCGAATTTTGGTGCCTAACAAACGTTGAAAAACTTATTTTTTTTATTTGTTTATTTCTCATCCAAATGCCTATATAAAGACATTTGGATGAAGAAACAAGAAGAAGCACAAGCAGTAGAGAAAAAATAAAATAGATAGTAAGTAACGTGTATGCTTGTAAGGAGAGAGAATATTTTAAAAGGTTTGAGAATTTTTTTTCAAAAAATGAGTGACAAAATGGTAAGAAAATTATTTTGGAGTGTGGAAACACTTTGAGTGCCACTATTTTGGTGAGATTTTTATTGTGCATCTCTAGTGTTGATCTAGAGAAGACTCTCTCTTGTACCTACTATTTTTATAATGAAAGAAAATATTAGATTTTGTCCCATGGACGTAGCCCAAAAATTAAGAGTGAACCACATTAAAATATTTGTGTCATTTTGTTGTTGTTGTTATTATTATTATTATTATTATTATTATTATTATTTATACAACAGGTTTTACTGCCTATTTTACTTATTCATTGGCTGGTTTAACTGCTTTCAATTATTTATTTGTTAGATTATTTCTGCAGTAATTTTATTTTGTCTCTGTGAAAATTATTCCGCTGTACCAACTTTGTTAATTTTTTCCCTAACAAGTGGTATCAGAGTTGTTGGTTCGTGTTCTGGAGGCATTATTAAATAATGCAATGATGGAGGCTAAGACTAGTAAGATGGTCAGTTTAAATGACACAAATTACTACATATGGAGAAACAAGATGAAAGATCTCTTATTTGCGATGATGTTGCATTTACTGGTTTTTGCTTCAACAAAACCCGAAGGCGAGACGGATGAGGAATGAGCATTTAAGCATGAGCAAGTGTGTGGCTACATCCGACATTTCGTTGAAGACAATGTGTACAACCACATTTGCAATGAAACTCATGTGCGGACGTTGTGAAACAAGCTTGAGGAGTTGTACACTTCAAAGACCAACAACAACAAATTATTTTATCTGATAAAATTAATGCAGATAAAATATCAGGAAGGCTCTTCTGTCGCCGTTCACTTGAATGAAATGCAAAGGATCGTGGATCAGTTGTCGAGAATGGGCATAAATTTTGACAATGAAATTCTTGCTCTTATAGTGCTAGCTTCTCTGCTAGAGTCATGGGAGACTTTGAAGATCTCACTCACAAACTTTGCACCAAATGGTATAGTAAATATAAAATTTTTTAAAAGCGATATTCTAAATGAAGAGATGAGACGTAAATCAAAGGGTGCCTCTTCAACACATTCAGATATCCTAATTGTAAATTCCAGAGGGAGAAGTGAGACTCGAAGCTCAAAGCAAAGAGATAAGAGCAAAGGAAATTCAAACAAGTATGCAAATATTGAATGTCATTACTACAAAAAGAAAGGTCATATTAAGAAGTTCTGTAGACGGCGAGGTTTGTGGATTTGTGAAATAGGTGGCAGAGTTTAGCACGCATCCAAGATTTTATATGCTTCAGTAGTTGGTAGTTTAATGTATGCCATGGTATGTGTAGATGGCTGGGTTTAGCGTGCGTCCAAGATTTTAGCAACTGTGATACTGTTTAGGCTTAGGGCCTTAGAGAACACACTATTATGCCACAAAGTCATAGCGTGGAGATGAGGAGTCGCCACCCAGGGTAATAACTAGGACAATTCGATTGATGGTACTCAATTCTCTAAAAGAAAGTTAGCACTACAACCAGGAGATTCTGGGAACGGAATACTAACTTTTCTTAGTCTCGTGTTCATTTACAATTACTTTATAAATCATTACTTCATTCTCTAATTATATGCAATTTTATTAAACCCTATTTGAACATCCATCTAACACTAAGGCATCTAGTCAATAAAATCACACATAAAAAATGCATTCAAGTGCATCGTCCCTAAATCTAAACTAGGTTAATTTTATTGAAAGTTAGCTAGATTTACAATTTTTATTTCCAAATGAAAATGGACTAAATGTGGGCCAATATTATTATTAGTAATCTTAAGTCTACTTGTTTTAATTGCCTAAAGGTAGGCCTAAATCTATAAGTTTTAAAGAAATTGGATTTTATAAGTAAGCCTAGTCTAATTTGATTTTATTTTAAGTGAAATATGGGTCTAAGTCTATTATTTTAAAGGAAATGAAATTAAATGGGTTGAGCTAAGTCTAAATTAATTTTAGTTAAAATATGAATGAGATTAAGTCTAAATTAACCTAATGGGCCTAAATTGATTTTAATTAACATGAACCATTTAAAGCCTATTTTATTTAGTGGGTTTGAACCTATCGTGGCTTGGGACCCAAAGAACTAAAAGATTTAAAAAAACAAAACCCAAATAAAAATCATAACAAAATCATATCAAACACAAGATTTATGTGATTTTCTAAAAAAACCTAAATCAATTTACATGCAACCGTAAATTGATTTACATCCATCATTTATTTTAATTGATTTTTACCCAATTGAACCTAAATTACTAATTTATTTTAAAAGTAGAAAAGTAAAATTTTACTATTCCTCCTACTGGGGTTATTACAATATTCTACATACTAAAAATTAAAATTAATTACAACCTAAATTAATTAACACACAAAACACAAAATAATAATAATAATAAATGTAGAAACATCAAATCCTAAAATCTAATCACAGTTTAGAATCTATGGCATTCCATGGATCTTTTATTTGATTTCTAAATATCTGGCAACGACCTCATCAATCCCCAATTAGATTCCAAAAGGAAAACAGAAAAAAAAAATCACAGAAATCACATTAGCCAAATGAGTAAAATAACAAAATAACAATTAAGGAAATTAAATAAAAAAGAAAATCAAATAACAATTAAAGGACATTAAATAAAAAAGAAAATCAAAAGACAAGAGAAAATGGAAATAAGATGTTGTGCATATGCTCTTGGATGGCACTCAGATTGGGATTGTCACCATTTTTTAAACTCGTTGTTTGATTCTGGACAAGGACTGATTGCATTTAAAGACACAAATCATTCTTTTCAAAGCCTCTGAAGAATAGTATCAAGAAACTAGGGTTTTGAGAAATAAAAGAAATCAAGATTTAAGTGTTGTGTATGTTTTCTTCTTAGTAGCGTCTCTAGTTTTTTCACAATTCTAGGGTTTTTGCGTGGTAGATTTTTTTTCTTTCATGTCGTCCTCTCCTTTCACTCACGCAATCTCTGCCTTTTAAAAGCAGAGACTTGCGAGCTGACCTTCCTCAATTCCAGGAAACAGACTCTATCTAGTTAATTTTTAAAATTTTTTACACGTTTTGACCACATTATCTACTAACAAAAAATAAATAAAATAAATTTTTAACCAATCAAAAAAAGAGAAAAACTGATGAAAAAATCAAAAAATAGATTTTTCACGCATTGGTATTATGCAATGTCGATCGACATTGCATAATGCCGATATTGCATAATACCGGTCAACATTCTACAATGCCGATCGACATTAATGATGCCGATCTTAAAAATTTTTTTACTTTTAATTACCAAAAGACCACTGAAAACTTGATTTTTTGCAATCAAATCCTAAAAACATTGCAATTTAGTCCCTAAAGTACAGAAAATCAATAATTGAGTTCAATTTTTGAATAAATTTCATCATAGGGGCTTACGTCGCAATTGTACACAATTACATCCTGAAATTTGGTACTTACAATATGTACATGGTTAAATATTGCACACTCAGTTGGAGTTATGAGTCGGTTCCTTTCAAATCCTAGAAAGGAACGTTGGGCTGCAGTAAAATGAATTTTCAGGTATCTTTGTGGAACGTCCAAAGTATGCTTATATTTTGGAGATACCAAACTTGTGCTAACTAGATATATAGATGCAGACATGATAGGTGATGTTGACTCAAGAAAGTCAACGTCTGGTTATCTGATTACATTTGCAAGGGGAGCTATGGCATGACAGTCAAAATTATAAAAATGTGTTGCTTTGTTTACCACCGAAGCGGAATTTATTGCAGCAACTGAAGCTTGTAAAGAGTTGCTATGGATGAAGAAGTTCTTAAATGAACTAAGTTTTCAGCAAAACAAATACAAGCTATTTTGTGATAGTCAGAGTGCTATCCACCTTGGTAAGAATTCCTCCTTTCATTCAAGATCAAAGCACATTGATGTGAGATATCACTGGATATGGAATGTATTAGAGAAGAAGCTGTTGCAACTTGAGAAGATCCGTACTAATGAAAATGGATCAGACATGTTAACAAAGACTCTACCAAGGAAAAAGCTGAAATTCTGTTGATTGGCCGCTAAAATGGTGATGACCTCTATGTAGTCGGGAGGGAGAGAATTATTGTGGGTCCGTCCTAGTGGAGCCCATAAGTTTTTTTTTTTTTTTAAAAGTCTAAAATGTAGGCACCAAATTTTGATCAAACTATTTATAAATTGATCAAACTATTTATGAATGGCAACTTGCACTCTGCCAACATACTGTCATTGCTTGCATTGTGTTGTCTAAAGGAGAAGCTCCATGGAAGCTCCCATACTTGAAATAAAAACTCTCCACTACTTAGGGTCTCTTGAATAATTGGAAATTTATTTCTGTAGGCCAGGTTATTATCATGTGATTCTAAATTCTACTTCCAAAAAAAAAATTATATGGAGTAGAGGTCCTAGTGCTTTGAAAGTGGGAATTCTTCGTTTGCAACATTGGACAGCATATTTTGATCCACTGGCTCAGAGATCAACTAATGCTCAAATTTTGGTACATTTTTATAAATCACTATAGGAATATTGGCATCCACACATATTAGCCTCTATTGCTAAATGAGTGGGTGTCCTTTTCAAGCTTGATGCAACCACAATTAATTGGAAGTATGGTCATTATGCACGTTTGCTGATAGATGTTGATCTATCCTCTCCCTTACAGAAAATCTTTTCATTGAAAGAGTGAGGAAAAGTTTTTTCATTGATGTGGTGTATGAGAATTATAATATTGGCCATGATTCACAAAATTGCAGTTTTTGCTATAATATTGGCCATGATTCACAAAATTGTCATCTAAATAATAAAAAAACCTATCAAACATAAAGCTTCACGTGAGGATGCAGTTTAGAAAATTTGGCAGCCAAAATCCACTTAACATAATTCAATTTTGGTTCACAACGCTTTTAATATTTTATTTTCTATTACTAAGGCTATCCCTTTTAAGTCAGTGCATGTGAATGATCCTCAAAAAGAAGGGGTTGTTGTTGTAGATCAAATACAGAATTTTAGGGTTGAATTTTAGGAGCCACTTTTGGATGAGGGTCAAGCAAAAAATAACTAAAAATACTGTTGACAAAGCTGAGTTACAAGAGCATAAAGACACTGATGCTGACAGCGTTACGAAAATAGGGAACCCGCCACACCAACATTTAACGAAAATCATGATTTCCAAATTCCTGTCCACCAATAGAATTTATCTTCGACAGATGAAATAGACATGGTAGACAATAAATAGACTAAAGTGACAAGGGAAAAAACACCTAACACTTAGAAATACAAAGTAACTCTCTCTAAAAGAGTTACTAGAAAACATGACAAATTGAATTTATGAAGCTTTTTTACTGGAATTGTCGTGGTATGGGTAACTCTAATACCCAATGTTTTTTATTGTCGTCGATATTCACTTGACTTTGTATGTACTGTGGAACTAATGGTGCAATTTTCTTCCATTCCTAGCTTTTGTTGATGTAGATTGGATTATATATTGATTGCTTATAATGACCGCATTTTACCTTCTATTTGGGTTTGGGTAAATGTGTATCTTCCGTTCCTTTATTCATTCATGTTTATGATCAACATATGACTTTTGATGTTTCTATTGTAAATCCTATGTAGAGAATTTCTTTTGTTTATGGCAATGTATCGAGGAATAAATGTATAGAGCTTTAGTCCGACCTTCTGCTTTTGCCTCTAATTTGTCTTCAAGTTAGAGCATTATTGGGGATTTCAATGTTGTTTTAGGCACTTATGAGAAGATGGGGAAGGCTCCAGCATTGGGTCCTTATAGGGACTTTTCCACTTTCCTGAATGGTTCCCTTCTTTCAAAAATTGTAACTTGCGGTGCTATTTTTACTTGGACTATTGGCGACATAGTAGCTCTAGATTGGATAGTAAAATAGATAGAGCTCTAGCTAACTTTCACTTTTTTAATTTCTAGAATTCAGATTCTTGTTCTGTGTTACTGCAACATCACTTTAACCATTGTCCTTTACTTATTAATTATGCACTTTAGGAGAGAATGGTATCTAGATTCAGATTCCAAACCATATGCATCATCCATCCTAATTTTTATGATGTGGTTACTGAATATTAGGAGTCTCCCATTACTAATCTCCGTCTTATGCCACTTCTTAAGGCTAAGCTCAAACATCTTCATAATGAGCTTAATATTTGGAATAGTGATTCTCTTGGTCATCTGGATCAGAACATTAACAGGGTGACTTCTTTATTGCGAGTAATTTAATTTGAAATCTCTTCTTCTAGCATTTTAAAGGATCTTATTAATCAAGAGTTGGCTGCTCATGAAACTTTCGATAGATGCTTCAAACAATAAGAGACTTTCTTCAAAGAATGTAGTAGAATAAAATTGCTGACTACAGGGGATAGAAATATGATATTCTTTCATTAGCAATTTTCAAGGAAAAAATCCAAGTAAGGCATTCATCATCTTAATATAGATGGAGTGACGACTAATGATCCTTCTATCATAGAGCATCATATTCTTGATTTTTACCAAAACCTTTTCAAAGTTTATCATTTGATGGTTTCCAACACTCATTTGATAAATTCAGTAATTCCTAATATGGTTTCATATAAGGATAATTTAGCTCTAGTCCGTTGTCCTTCTCAAGATGAAAATTAAAGAAATGATCTTTTATATGGATGCTAATAGTGCCCCAAGTCCTGATGGCTTTTCAGGTGTGTTTTATAAAACTTATTGGGAGATTATTAAACATGATGTGTGTGTTGCTATTTGTAGCCTTTTCATTCTAGTGTTGTCACTATAGGTATTAATTTAAGTATTATAATTTTAATTCCAACAGTCATTAATGCTATTAGTATTGAGTAATTTAAGCCTATTGTGCTTAGTAACTTTAGCATGAAGATTATGACAAAGATTTTAGCTGATCGCCTTGCTCTAATTGTGACTAAAATTATTTCTTACAATCAATTCAATTTTTTAAAGAATCATAGCATCTATGATTGTATAGCGGGAGCTTCTAAAGGGGTTAATCTCATTAATCAAGCTTGCTTTGGTGGTAATATGGCCATGAAAGTTGATATTTGTAAGGTTTTTGATACTGTTAATTAGAATTTTTTGCTTGATGTATTGGAAGCTTTAGGGATTTCTTTACAATTCAGGAATTGGATTCTTGCCTTATTCTCTTCTTCCAAACTTTCTATTATGATTAATGTTAAAGTTCAAGGATATCTTCCTTATTCTAGAGGTGTTCATCAAGGTGATCCTCTATCACCTCTTTTATTTTGTCTTGCTAAAGACTTTCTTAGTAGATTACTATCTGCTAAGGTTACTAAGGGTGCAATTATTCCAATGCTTTATGCTAGGAATAACCATTTTCTAACACACTTCTTATATGTTGATGATGTTCTTTTGTTTGGCAAAGCATCTCTTCATAATATTCGAGCTATAAATGACACATTCATGCTTTATGGGCAAATTTTAGGTTAGATAGTTAATTGGTCTAAATTTGAAATTTACTTTGCAAAGCTATTTCTAAAGCTCACACTTCTAAGCTTAGTTAGGTTGCGGGTATGAAGAAGGGTACACTGCCTTTTTTGTATTTAGGAGTGCCTTTGTTCTTGGGTGCTCCAAAAAGAAATAATTGAAGCCTATTACTGATAAAATTTGCAACAAATTTTCTAAGTGGAAAGGGACGACTTTGTCCACGGTTGGATGTCTTACTCTTATTCATTTGGTGTTAACTAGATCTTTCTTGCATTCCTTTGTTGTTTACCGATGGCCTAATTATTTGCTTTCTTTAATGGAACACTGTATAAGAAACTTTTTGTGGACAAGTTCCATCAATAAGAAAAAGCTTATCACTGTTCCTTGGAATCTCACTTGTCTTCCTCTAAAGGAAGGAGGGCTAGGTATTAAGCAATTAAAGAGTCTTAATGAGGCCATGTTGAGTAAAATGGCTTGGAAACTAATTTTTTCTCAAGATTATCCTATTTCTATTCTCTGCATTAGATTTTTATTTCCTTCTAGAATTCCACAGGACACTTTTTTTCGTTCTTCTATTTGGTCTTCGAGTAGAAGAATTTATTATACTCTTCGGTTTGAAGTTAAATGGTTCATTGGTGAAAATTGCAATCTTAATTTTTGGACAACTGAATGGATTGTTCCTCCAGTGGCAGATCAACTTGGTATTCGTTCTAAAGAACAGAGAGGGCTGGTGGATTTGGTTCCTTAATTCTTAGTTAATGATTCCTGGCATCTGCATCACATTTTGAATGATTGAGTCAAAAATAACATCGTGGCAATTTCTGCTATTAAGCATACTTCTGATTTGTGTGTATGGACAGCGGTTTCATGGTAAGCTTTATGTTAAAATCATGTATAATCATTTGAGTTATTAAAGAAATATTGTTCCATGACATTCTTTTGTTTGGAAGGAGTTTCTTCCCCCTTCTCGGTCTATGATTTATTGGAGAGCTATTATGGGATGCCTTCATACGGATGACAATTTATTAAAGAAAGGTCTTTATTTTGCTTCATGCTGTGTTTTGGGTGCAGCTCATAGGGAGGATAATTCTTATATATTTCTTCATTGTCCCTTTGCTACTTCTATTTGGCAAGCCATTTCAAGGTTATGTGGGAAAAGAATTCAGGTATCAGGTTCTCTACCTAATCTCATTTTGGAGCCATCACAGAATGAGTTCAGCTCTCAATTAACTTCCCTTCGGTGTTCAACCATTATACATGTTGTTGCGATTATTTAAAATATTCGCAATACTGCAATTTTTAATAATGAGTCTCCTAGCATTCATACAGCTCGTAGATTACTTTGGAAATCAATAAATAGGACTGATTATTTTCGAATTGGAAAGATGTTTAACTCAATGGATGAATTTCGCATCCTTAAGCTTCTAAACATTCAAGGAATACCAAGTGCTGCTCCAAACATAGTCTTTGTTTCATGGGAACCTCCTCCATCTGCTCGGATCAAAGTGAATACTGACAGTTCTTCCTTGGGGATGCTGGGTGTTGCTGGAGCGAGGGGAATCTTTTGAAGTACTTCAAGTTTTCCTCATGGTGCTTTTGCTTTCAGCATTAGGTCTGATTATGCTTTTGTCTCTAAGATTTCTGCAGCAATAAAGTTGCTTGGTCTAAGGATTCGCTTAATTTGTGGCTTAAGTGCGACACCATGTTGGTTGTGCACCTGTTTCATAATTTATCGACCCAAGTTCCTTGGAAACTTCAGCAATAATGGCTGCAAAGTCTTCATTTAGTCTCCAAAATGAACTTTCGAGTGACTCACATTTTCAGGGAAGGTAATTATGTAGCTGATGCCTTAGCTAAGCATGGAGCTAGGTTTTGGCGTTATAATATCTTAATACTCTTTGTATTTATTTTTATTTTTAATTTCATTTTCTTGGACTTCAGATGTATGTTGTAAATGTTGAGAGGATGTCAATCTAGTTGAGATATTCAACTGCATTTTGAACTCTAATTTTTTAATAAAAAAATAATAGAAAAGCAACATAACCACAATATCCCCAAAGTGGAACAATCTTGCCCAAATTCAGTATTATACAATGATAAAATGTTTAGATGTGCAAAGAAAAGGGATATGTTTATAATACGTCTTGCGGGATGCACACTTGGGCTTTTTTTTTTAATTAGCCACAGTTTGACTTTTAGTCTCACATTTATTTTTTTATTTTTGTAGTTAAATTTTTATAAAACTAATTTTAAATTTTTATTTCAAAAAATTAGAGCAACTATTACTTGTTTGATGGCTATTATTAATTCTGCTTCTTTAAAGCAGAGTATTTAATTTATTGAATTACTTAATTTTTTTTATCTATATAATATATATAACCAAATACAAACATTTATACTTATTAAAAAGATAAATTAATTCAAACCAAACATATTGAAATTTACTTTTTAATAATAATTAATAATAGTTGGTATCAACTTGTTTATTGTGAATATTGTCCGTTTTAGTACTTCAGGATCTTACGACTTTAAAATGCGTCCAGCAGGTTCGAGGGCCTTCTAGGCCACCTGTGAATACTGTCCGCTCTGGGTGCTTCTGGACCCTCACGGTTTTCTACGCATCCATTAATAAAAGCTTCAGACCCTCCTTATAAGCACGTACATAATTCCGTGTGCGAGCGATGTGGAAACTTCAAATTCACAACACAACTCAATTTTTTAAACTCTTTTTAGCCTTTTTAGTCTTAATAAATTATATGCCACTTGTATTACAGTTGATGCTGCTTGTGTAGTAATTTTGCAATTGGCCTGTTATCTTGACTTGGCAGTCTCAAATTCTTATTGATTCTGAAGTCAACAAGAGAGAAATATATTACATTAAATTCAAGGGCATGAACTTTTTTTTTAACAACTGGATATGCATAAGATCTAATGAACTTTAATCTTTATCACTTGTATCCATGCGGCTCTAATCTAATCAACTAACATTACTTAAATACGATTTGAAGTCACTTATAGTTTTAATTTAAATAACTTATAATTTTAATTTAAATAAGACATATTAAAATTTTTTGTTGTAAACATAGTACTCTATAAAAAAAACTTTAGAAAATCTATAAAAATAAATAAAATTTAAAATTATAATTTACAAATAAAACTCAAATATTATTTTTTATAATTTATAAATAATAAAAATAATTTTTTTAACTCTTAATGGGTACCAATTTTTTCCAATTAAACATAATTTTTAAAATTCTAACCGTTTCATCTCTATTTTCTTTTTAGATTTTTTTTTTCAAATACTTTTATTTTGGGCTACCACTTATCATCTTTTAGATTAATAGTGGTTCTTTATTGTTTTTACTTTTCTATTTTATTTTTCATCAAATAAATACAGATCTTTAATCTGTTTGTTTTATTTTATTTATTTTATTTTTATTTTTTTCTTCATTTCATGAAGTTATTAATCCTTTTATGGAATTTTTGTGGTTTTTTCTATAAAATTTATAGTTCTATTTATTATGAAACTTTTATCAATATTTTTACAATCGTACTTAATTGAAGATCATATAGTTGATTTATGGCTAATGAATGTCATGAAGTGGAACATAAAAATTGTTGAAAAAAACCTCAAGTTGCAAATAAAAATATCTCTATCAACACGATTGAAAAATAGCAATGAATGATTTCATATTTTCAGTAAGAGTTTTTTTCGATATTTCTTGATTATACTTTATTTATATTATGTGTTCATTAAGATATATTATTGATCTTCAATGAATGAAAGATTTATTTTCTCAAAAAAAAAAAACTCTTAGTGAGTGCCAACAATCTAAACCTTTGTATTTTTGAGCGAAGAGGGTGAAGAGAGGGGGTATTCGAATCCTCATCTCCACATCTAAATATTCACACCTTTTATGCTTGAGTTATTCATGA
The DNA here is from genome assembly GCA_947683625.1 of Mallotus nudiflorus. Lineage (NCBI taxonomy): Eukaryota > Viridiplantae > Streptophyta > Magnoliopsida > Malpighiales > Euphorbiaceae > Mallotus > Mallotus nudiflorus. Next base: position 1,450,057 of record CANTUR010000649.1, read on the forward strand.
TACTCCAAATCTTTGTATAGAAGTGAATTTGGATAGGATTTAACATAACCCTACCAAATTCATGTGGAGATTTAAACCTAGTTTTAAATCCGTTTAAACACCAATTATAACTATCTAAATTTATTCTATTACGATTTAGGCAAGCTGATGGATACTCTACATATAAATTCAGAATATAACTCTCGAATGCAAGGAAAAAAAAACTATGGCTGATATGTCTAATTTATGTTTGGAAAATTTTTACATACTCCATATGCATTAAATCTTATCATAACTAACCACTCCATTAATTTGCTCATAAAATTAATTTATTTAAATTTTAAGGAACGGAGTTGGAAATTTCAGTAATAAAACAACTAAATTTATGTTCTTTTCTAAATGATTTTAAGTGTGTATTTAGTATAAATGGTTTTTGCAAGATTTTATGAAATTCATCAGTAAATCCAAGTGAAAATTTCTAGTTTAAATGAAAATTTTATGAAATTTATTTTTAATTCTAAATTTTTAATTTTGTGGAATTCCTTATTACCAAATTAAAGTTTTAGGATTTCCAAATAAATTCATCCTATAAAATATTCATTTAAATCAAATACATTTCATTAGTAAGAATTCATTTGGAAATAAATTCTACTTGGAATTCATTTGAAAATGAAATAGTTTTTTAGTGGAATTAACAAAGAAAATAAGCACTCAAGGGGTTAATTTACCTACTAGTGGCAAGAACTGAATTGAACAAGGGTCCTGCTAAGTTAGATGGAGAGGAAGGCACATCATAATTTGGAATAGACATCTTTACAGGAAGATTTGGCAATGCTGCTTCAAAATTTAGAACCTGTAATGTTTGCCCTATTGATGGTTGAAGACTGTAATCCAGATGAGCACACCACAATCCAACTATCGACAAACATTCCATATCTACTACATTGAAGTCCATACTCAATCTTCTGTCAGCTACATAAAAAATCCTTCCATTTTCGTATGATTCCCAAGCCTATGACACCAATGAAATCTATGCCTCTTCATTTCTTGCATCCATTGATTATCTCCTATAAGCTATTTCAAGTGCCACAACACTAAAGCTAAACATATCTGAACCTTTACAAGCTTTTCCTATGATAATATACTTGGGCGCCATGTAACCGAACATTCCGACTAAAGCAGTAGTCTTTAGGCCAGTCTTAATATTATCCATGAGCCTCACTAAGCTGAAATCCCCAAGCTTGGTGTTGAAATTTAAATCTAACATCAAATTGCTTGATTTCACATCTCTGTGCAGTACACATTATTCAGATTCTTTATGAAGATATAATAAAGGTAACTCTAATCCAAGGGCTATATTGTACCTCACAGGCCAAGGAAGCACCTTTTCTCCTCTAAAGAGATGAAAATCAAGACTTCTATTAGCCATGAATTCATAGATAAGAAAAAGCTCACCCTCTTCATGGCACTAACCTGCAAATCGCACAAGATTTTTATGCCTTAATCTACTAATAATTTTCACCTTGAACATATACTTCTTCTTCCTTGTTTAGATTTTTCAGATACCCTTTTCACTACAACACTTAAATTAGACAAGTAACCTTTGTATACTCCTCCAAATCCTCTGACCCCAAGTTTTCCTTCTTCACTGAAATTGTTGGTGGCTTAAACCGATTCATTATAAGAATATCTCTTATGCCAATTCCTTGCTCGAATTCATGATCTAAAGAATAATATGTTATAGCATCATCATCCTTAAATTCTTGGTTTGTGTATGAGTTCTTGCCTTTAGATCGCCATTGGAAAATAAAGAGAAATAGAAGATAAATTACCACAAGCCCTAATGCAACACTATCAACAATAGCGCCTATTGTTTTACTATTATTCGTGGTTAATTTTTGAGCTAGGAAGAGGTGTAGCAATTGGTGGACTAATTGGAGTTAGCTCAGGATTTGGTTCGGTAAGATTGTATATGCTACTCATTTTGAAGATTTCGATCCCATTGAGAATTGCATAAGAGAAACTTGACATATACTCTTTGATAGTGTGTAGTGTAACAGACAGATTTTGGAAATTTTCACTTCCTTTGGCTCCTATTAGCACCATGTAATCTCTGGTTATAGGAATTCCATTCCCCCACTCCACCAAATTACATTTTTATGGATTTTAGCTGTTATATTAGCTATGTCAATTAAAAAAACTCTTTCATCTTATCTCTGTATCTTTGGTTGAATCTTGCAAAAGTGAAGCCTATTGGCACTAAATTACATGTAGTTTTAGGATCCATTTAAGCATGCATTTGTTTATATTAGGTTGAATTTAGGTTAAATTAACAATAAAAATATATTCTTTTATATATTTTTTTATTTTTCTAGGGAAAACAAGTTTTAGAGGCTTAAAGAGTCCTAAAGGGGAGTGAATATGACTATTGAATAAAAATTCGAATTAAAAGGTTTGAACATGAATTAAAATAATTATTGAGAAGGAAGAATGAAGAACACAATGATTTAAGGAGTTTGGATTAAAAAATAATCCTATGTCTCCACCTTACTTATCTCCAAATTAGGATTTTTAATCACCCACAATCTTATTCATAAGATTGAGACTACACAAGAGTTTAATGGCTCACTCTTACAACCTTACGACTTGAGTTTTCTAGGATCGCTTAAAACCAAATTACAAGTGTTTTCAAGGCTCACACTAAAATTGAATTCCCAAGTGTTTTAATGGCTAAACACTAAAACCAATTCGTTTAAAATAGAATCTTATTTCTCATTTTCTAATCCCAGAAAATAGAAAGAATAAGAATTTATATTCTAACACTCACCAACTCTCATAAGAGTATACAATAACAAAAATGAATTTTAGAAGAGTTTAGAGAGCTTAATTGATTGATTGAATGTATAAAATGAATGAGCAAGTTTCTTAACCTCAAAACAATCTTTAGAGGTCATATTTATACTTGAGCAATCCAATTATAGTCATTCGAAGCAATAATTTCTCTCCCAATAAAAACCAAGTCCATTTGAATGAAAATTTGGACTTTCAAGCTGCATTTTGTCAGGTTTCGATCGAGATATCATCCGTCCAGTTAGGACTAGCACTAAATAACCGTTATGAGTCGTTGCATTTGAAAAATTGCCCTGATCCCAATTAGGATGACCATGTCCCAATCGAGACTACCCTGTCCCGAGCAATGTCCCGATTGGGACATCCAATTGGAATGGGTACTGCCCTTTTTGATGTTTTTACTCTTCTTTGGTCCCGCTCAGGATTGCTTTGGTCCTGATCGAGACTTTAACCTAAATTATAACTTTTTATGCAATTTAGTCCTTGTGATTAGTCGACCAAGATAGTGCTTAGAATGGCTTTCTAGAATTATTTTCTTCGTTATTTCATTATTATTTTGACTTGTAAATTATTTCTAACTTATACACACTTGAAGTAAACACATTAGTTGCTTAAAATTAAGTTCATTAAGATCAAAATCAAGATTGCTAACTTGCTAAGGTCAATGATCTCCCATTTTTTTTATTTTGACAAAATTATTTTGAGTTGATAAAAAAATGTAAAGTCTGCAATTGATACAAATTTGTGATAATAATGAATATATGAGATGAGAAAAATTATATTTCTTTATTTCTACCCCTATGAATATGGACATGATAAGAAATATAAATTTTTATTCTAAATGACATAAAACATATCATGACAAAGATTATGGTCCTCCAAAGTGTAAAAAGCATAAGAGGAATGCTTGATACTGTGAATGAAATAATTTCAAACATATATAATGCATCATAAAATAGTGCTTAGCTAGTCAATGGATCATGTGACACTTAGCATATTACAATCATGAACATTAAGCACAAAAAGAAAAATTACATTGCTTTTTCTCTCCCTTTGTTAAACACTAGAGGAAACAAAAGACCATAAATCAAAACAATAAAAAAGCAAAGATGCATAAAATCTTTATGAAATAATATATTATTTAAAAAATTTTCTCCCCCTATATCAATGAATAAGTATATAAAAAAAATATTTAATATTAAAGACACATTATCACATAGTTTTGTCACTTACATAAACACATTTTTAAAAGAGAAATTATTTTAAAAGAAATTAACTAGGTATACATGCAAACTTAATTATTTCAAAATAAGGATCAAAACAATTCCTAAGAAGAAAATTTTATGTTAGGAATTTGTACATAAATAAATGGATTTTGCATGTATATATAAAAAAAATATTAACATTATGAATATTTAATAATATTCATCAAACTCAAATATTTCTCCCCCTTTGTCAAAAATAAAAAAAAATAAACTCAAACACTACAATTGAAAAAGGAGAAATTTCATTAATTAATAAAAAGGTGCAGTAAAAAGATAAGATATGGAAAATAAACTAAACATAAACACGAGACAATAGCCTAAAAAAAATAAACTAACAGCTAAAGGCTCATATATAAAAAATAAACCAAACATAAACAAAAAAAATACAAATCATGTTTAGTCTTGAGGAGGAAAAGGAGGAGGAGGATAGGTGCATGCCTTGTTGCTCATATTAAAGTGTGATGAACATCTTGTTGAAGATGAGCAATGTTATCATCAATTTAATTGAAGCACACATTAAAGTTATATTCAACTTTATCAAAGCATGCATTGAAGTTGGATTCCATTAGGGACATATGCTCAAAGATTTGGCCAACCCAAGAAGGCTCATCCTTTTTATCTTGAGCACCTTGCCTTGAGGTTCCTTTACTTCTTGTTCACTTTCTTGGAGGGGCAACATGAGGTTGAGGGTCTTGTTCTTCTTCCCCTTGACCTTTTTATTCTTTTAATTCTTGATGCATAGCCTCTATGTTTTTGCTAGCTCCAAGATCATGCTTCCAAACCCAAACTCTATTGATAAAGGTGAATTGCTTTGATTTTTAAATGAAAGTAGCATCAAGAAATAAGGGTTTGGTAGAGGGTAGAGAGTCAAGATTAATGTTGTAAAATTTATTTAATTTCATAACAATCCTACCAATACAAATGGCATTGGTTTGACTACCACTAATTAGTCAAATTCTCCATTATAAAAATCTTCTTAAAGCAATATTCTCAATGTGATGAAGACAATAAAGAATAAAAAGATCATTAAAAGAAATTCCTTATTAGAAAGAGCGTACCATTAATGGAATAACTAATAAAAAGAGGAGCATACCAAAGTGCTTTGGATTTGATGAAAGAAGCTTTGGTGTGTCCAATGGAGAATTAAGGAGCATTGGGAGCTTTGATTTTATCCCAATAAGAAGAGGCAATCTAATGAGAGTTGGCTTGAATGTGTCCTTCTTGAGAGAATCCAAAAAGAGTATTAAACTTTTAATAAGTCATAAAGCAATCTCTCCCTCCCAATTTAATCTCATTAAGGAATAAGAATTATCTTTATCAGCAAAGAGTAAAAGATGAAAGAAACTCAATGATAAGAAATGTGTAAGACGGAAAAGCAGAAAAGGCAAAATCATAAATCCCACCTTTGAGGAGAAGATCTTGGATTTCATCAAAGCACCCTATAGCCTTAAGTGTTGGTTCATGCATAAAATGTGAGGGAATGAAAGCCCTTTTTTGGAATAGAGACTTCCTCTTCTTAATTTCTTGAGAAGAACAATAAAAAGGAGAGTGAGTTCTCTTAGGTTTATCCTTCTTGAAAAAAGGAGGAGCTTGAGAAGATCAAGGAGCTTTACTTAGTTTCTTTGGAGCTATTAGGAGAGAATAGATAAAGAAATTATAGAGGAAGAAAACATTTTTTTTGAGATGAAAAATCAATTATGAATAGAGTGGTATTTATAGGCATGAGATTAGGGTTGGAAATAGTGTAGAATTTGAATTTGAATTAAATAGGAACCTTAAAATTCATTCCTGATTTTGATTAGAGAGTCAAAAAGGTGTAAAATATTTGAATTCCTAATGATGTTAGGAGTTATGTCTCGGTCGGGACATGCTTCTATCCCGATTAAGATATGATGTCCTAATCGGGACATTCGTTCAGGATCGATTTTGTGTAAAAACACATAATTGACAAATCATGTCCCAATTGAGACATGATCTGGTCCCTGGCAGGATTAGGTTTCCTTAACGAAAGTTTTAGAAAAATGTTCAATTAGGTCCAAATTGTCTTATAAATAAGTCTTTATGAATTTGATTTGCATTATTTCGACAAAATTAACAATTTTTAAAAGAAGAAAATGGGTAAATAAAAGAGACACTTTTTAGGAAGAATATATTTTGGTAAAAATAAATAATTAATTTAATAAAATTTTCATAAATTAATTATTAATTTTGTAAAAAAAAAAGGAAGAATAGTAAAAAAATTAAATAAACATATATCATATACCAAAAATAAAAAATAAATATACTTAAGATTTTTCAAAATCAAGACAAACTCGAACCATCAATCATGTCAAGTTCATGTTTAATGAAGTTTAGTCTCTCTTCATTGAGTGGTTTTATGAAGATATCAGCAAGTTGATTATTTGTATCAATAAAATCAAGTGTAATATCACCAAATTGAACATGATCACGTAAGAAATGATGTCTAAAGTCTATATGCTTAGTTCTAGAATGTTGAATGAGATTCTTGCTAAGGTTAATAGCATTTGTATTGTCACATTTGATGGGAATGTGATCAAGCTTTATACCATAGTCCATCCATTGTTGTTTTTGCCACAAGACTTATGAACAATAAAGGCTTATTGCAATTTATTCAACTTTAGTAGTGGGTAAGGAAACTGCAACTTGTTTTTGGCTAAACTAAGAAACTAAACATTGTCCTAAAAATTGACAAGTTCCAAAAGTGCTCTTTCTATCTAGTAAACTATCAGCAAAGTCTGCATCCAAATAACTAATTAAGTCAAAGGAAGAACTCCTGGGATACCAAGTCCTAAATGCATTGTATCATAAAGATATTTGAAAATTCTTTTGATAACATTCAAATAAGACTCTCTAGGACTTGCTTGAAATCTAGCACACAAGCAAGTAGTAAACATAATATCGGGTCTGCTAGCAGTTAAATAAAGAAGGGATCCAATCATACCTCTAAATCACTTTTCATCAACCGGTTTGCTATTCTTATCTTTGTTTAGTTTGGTTATGGTACTCATTAGAATTTTGCTTATTTTAGTTCCATCCATTCTAAACTTGTTGAGAATGTCTCTTGTGTATTTTATTTGATTGATGAAAATCCCATCTTTACATTGCTTGATTTGTAATCTGAGAAAGAATTCAAGTTCTCCCATCGTACTCATTTTAAATTCTATTTCCATTAATTTAGAGAATCGCTAACACAAGTAATGGTTAGTAGCATCAAAAATAATATCATCAACATATATTTGTAGATTTAATAAATCATGTTTAGACTTCTTTATAAAAAGAGTTGTGTCAACCTTTCCTTTAGAGAAATCTTTCTCTAGTAAAAAGTTACTCAATCTTTCATACCAAGCTCCTGAAGCTTATTTCAATCCATATAATGCTTTTGAAATTTTAAACACATGATTTGAAGAGTCAAAATTTTTAAAACCCAAATGTTGCTCAACATATACCTCCTCTTCAATAAAACCATTTAGAAATGCACTTTTAATATCCATATGATAAAGGTTAAAATTCATGAATGATGCAAATGCAAGTAGCATTCTAATTACTTCTAACCTTGCAACGGGGGCAAAGGTTTCATTATAATAAATGCCTTCCTTTTGATTATAATCTTTTGCTACTAATCTAGCTTCGTTCCTAGTTATGACACCTTGTTCATTAATCTTATTTCTAAACACCTATTTGGAGCCTATAATAAGATGATGTTTTAGTCTAGGAACCAAGGTCCAAACCTTATTTCTCTCAAATTAATTTAACTCTTCTTTATAGCAAGGACCCAAAATTCATCACTCAATGCATCATCAATATTTTTTAGTTTAATTTGAGAAATAAAGGCTAAGTTAACAATAGATTTTAATTTAGATCTGGTAGTTACCCCTTTTGTAGTGTCACTTATGATGAGATCTTGAGAATGAGCTTTCTTGAATTGTCAATCCTTTGGAAGTTCATCCTTCAAGGTAGGTTGAGATGTCTCCTCATTATCCTTCTTGGTTGGACCTTCAAGTTCCAAAGGCATACTAGCATTTTCTTCTTAAGTTTTTATAATTTCATTGTCACATACAAGATCATCAATACTACAAACATCTTTTCTAAGATTAAGTGAGTTTGATTCATCAAATACTACATACATTGACTTTTCAACTACTAGAGTTCTCTTATTAAAGACTTTATATGCTTTACTAGAAATAGAATAGTCTAGGAAAATTCTTTCATCGGCTTTGGAATCAAATTTTCCAAGAATTTCCTTATTGTTCAATATAAAGCACTTACATCCAAATACTCTTAGATATAAGATTTTAGGTTTTCTATTGTTCAATAGTTCATAAGAAGTTTTGTTTAAAATTGGTCTTTTGAAAACTTAATTTGCAATGTAACAAGATGTGTTAACAGCTTCCGCCCAAAAGTATAGAGGTAAATTATGCTCATGAAGCATTGTTCTCGCCATTTCTATAAGAGTTCTATTTTTCCTTTCAACTACCCCATTTTATTGAGGAGTTCTAGGAGAAGAGAATGTATGTGAAATACCATTTTTATTATAAAAGATTTTAAAGAATTTATTTTCAAATTCGGTTCCATAATCACTTTTAATAAATAAAATACAAAATCCTTTTTTCTTTTTTAACTCTTTTATCAAAAATTTTAAAAGTTTTAAAAGCATCATTCTTATAAGCAAGAAAACACACCCAGGTAAATCTAAAGTGGTCATTAACCAATATATATACATAGTGCATTCCACCAAGATTGGCAACTCTAGTTAGTCCAAATAAATCTATATGTATAAGTTCAAGTGGTCTAGAAGTGGATACTGCATTTTTTAGCTTAAATTAGGACTTGGATTATTTTCTCTTTTGATAAACATCATAAGGTTTATCCTTAGTGAATTCAATTTTAAGTAAACCAATCATAAGTTCATATTTACAAAGATCATTTAAAAGCTCAAAATTTGCATCTCCTAACCTTATATGCCATATCCATGTGTCATGGAAAGTAGACATTAAGCATTTGATATCTTTGTTATCAATTTTGTTTAAATCAATAACATAAACATTATCTAATCTTTCACCACTAAAAAGAACTTTGTTTTCATCAAGACTACTAATAAAATAATTTTTAGGATAAAAGTGACCTTATTTTCCATGTCACATAATTGACTTATACTAAACAAATTATGTTTAAGACCATCAATAGACAACATATGATGTATAAATAAGGATAAAGGATTACCTATTTCTTTAATGCCAATAATTTTCCCTTTTGCATTGTCTCTAAATGTAACATGTCCTCCATCTTTGGCATTAAGCTTGTTGAATTACTCCTTGTCTCCCGTCATGTGCCTTGAACATCCACTATCAAGATACCATTTGTTTTTTGTTCTTATGGATTTCAAGCACACCTATACAAAACAATTTAAGTGTTCTTTTGAACCCAAACCTTTCTTGGTCTAAGTTGGTTACTTTTCAAGATAATCCAAATGAAGTGAATTCATGTGTAGTCTTTTATAGAAATATACATTTTTGGTAAATTCATGTGTAGTCTTTTATAGAAATATAAATTATTGGTATGTCCTTTGATCATTCAACATGAACATACAACATTTGTAAATTTATTTCTCCTAAGATGATATGTTTCCCTAGTGTTTAAAACATGCCTTTTATGTTGTAGCGGTGTGTATCTCCTATTATTTTGAGTCATGATGTGAGACATACATTGGCAATGATAATGTGTATTTTGATAGGTTTATGCAACATGTTTATATGAATTGTGTCATGTAGCACGCCTAATGTGATTGTGTCTAGTGTATATATAAGCATGTTTAGGTTATGTTTGTCTTACATGATACTTACCTCTTTGTGTCATATAGGATTGGGTCTTATGGGACTTTCCTTTAATATATAACATATAAGACTTATTAGCTTTAAAAGTTTGAGCCTCAATCAGTTTAAAGGTAAAGGGAATAGAGTCATATGAGGCTTTAACAAAATTAAGGTATGATGATGATAATGAAGGCATTCCATTTTTATATATAATTCTATGGGTATCTCCATGAAATTTTTAAGAATCAAGAAGACTATCTAAAGTTTCTTTTCCTCTCTTGAATTTAGTAATGGAATTCTTTATTTCTAAGATCTCATTAGAAAACTTATGATTTTCATCATTTGCTTTCTTGAGGTGATCTTCTAAGGAATTAGAAAATTTAGCATTACTAATAAGTTTTTCATTTGATTCAACAAGTTTAGTAAAATAAATTTTTAAGCTATAAAATTTTTTAGTTAAGCTAGATAGCTCATGCTTATAAAAAATTTTCTTAAAAAATAAACTTATATATTTAACTAATAATTTACTCACAATAGAGCTCTCATTATGATCATCATCATCGTAATAATCATCACAATCATCAAAGAAAGAATAAGAAGTATATGGTACTTCATTTTCATTTTTAAGAGCCATGACACAAGGATTGGCCACTTCTTCTTATTCTTCTTCCTCTTCATATTCAGAAGAATCATCCCAAGTAGCTTTGAATGTCTTCTTCTTATATTTTGCTTAATTGTTCTTGAATTTGAGTTTGGGGCACTCATTTTGAATGTGTCGTGGTTTTTTACATTCATAGCAAGTAACCTCTTTGGTTTTCTTCTTACATTCTCCTTCATAGTTTTTATTGAAATCCCTTATTCTTAAGAAATTTTTCTTTCTTAAAAATTTCTTAAAGTTCCTAGTGAGCATGCAATATCACCATCTTCATCACTAGAATCCTTAATGCTTTCTTTATCATTTTCTTCTTGAAAAGCTTTTAGTGCTATGCTCTTTTTTTTTCTTCCTTTTCTTCTTGCTCTTAACCTCTTTATTTGCTTGTTAGCTTATATATTAGTAGCTTTTCAATGGGCACATTGATTTAAGAAAGTAGAGAGGTCTTGAGCTTCCTCAATTAAAGTAACTTGAGATTCCCAATCCTTCTTAGGTATGATTCTTAAAATCTTATTTTTTACCTCTTCCTTAGTGAAATATTTACAAGTTTCCTAAAGGTTATGAAAAGAGCATTGAGTTGATTTATCATTTCTGTGATTAACTCTTGAGGTTTCATCTTAAAGAGTTCATATTTGTACATGTGTACTCTTACAAATTAGAACCTTCTCGCTTCTAATTTGTATATTTCCTTTATAATGATTTTTTAAGGTCTCCCATATTTCCTTGGCTGACATACAATATTGAAGTTTGCCTCCTTTTTCTTTTATCTTAGAAGAGACTAGAGTAATCATAACGTTTTTATTTTTATGATTTTCTTCCTTTTGATCAATGTTCCACTAGCTTTTTATAAGAGTAATTACCATACCATCAATGATAGTTGTAGATGGTTCCCAACCTTTTAGGATAGTGACCTAAAGTTTGATAGAATCTCAATCAAGATATAACTCCGTTTTGAACTTCTAATGAGGATAGTAACTACCATCAAGGAATGGTTTAAGTGAACAAATGTTTTATAATTCACTCCCTATGATCTTGTATTCTAGCAATGAAGTTTCTAGAATTCAAGCTCTGATACTAATTGAAATAGTCATAGGGGGGTGGATAGGACTATCGAATGAAAATTAAAAATTAAAAGGTTTGAATAAGAATTAAAAGAACTATTGAGAAGGAAGAATGAAAAACATAATGATTTAAGAAGTTCGGATTCAACAACAATCCTACGTCTCCACCTAACTTATCCCCAAGTTAGGATTTTTAATCACCCACAATCTTATTCATAAGATTACTAACTTATCCCCAAGTTAGGATTTTTAATCACCCACAATCTTATTCATAAGATTAAGACTACATAAGAGTTTTATGGCTCACTATTACAACCTTACAACTTAAGTTTTCTAGGATCGCTTAAAAACCAAATTATAAGTGTTTTCAAGGCTCACACTAAAACCGAATTCCCAAGTGTTTTAATAGCTAAACACTTAAACCAATTTCTTTAGAATAGAATCTCACTTCCCCTTTTCTAATCCCAAAAAATAAAAAAATAAGAATTTCTATTCTAACACTCACCAACTCTCACAAGAGTATACAATAACAAAAATGAATTTTAGAAGAGTTTAAAGAGCTTAATTGATTGCTTGAATGTATAAAATGAATAAGCAAGTTTCTTGACCTTAAAAAAAATCCTCATAAGTTATATTTATACTTGAGCAATCCAATTATAGTTGTTGGAAGCAATAATTTGGTTCCAGACAAAAACCAAGTCTATTTGAATGAAAATTTAGACTTTTGAGCTGCATTTTGTTAAATCCCGATCGGGACTAGTACCAAATAAGAATTACAAGCCATTGCATTTGAAAAATTACCCAGATCTAGATCGAGATGGCCATGTCCCGATTGGGACATCCAATCAAGATGGGTATTACCCTTTTTAATATTTTTGCTCTTCTTTGGTCAAGCTCGAGATTGCTTTGGTCCCGATCAAGATTTTGACCTAAATTGTAACTTTTTATACAATTTAGTCTCTGTGATGAGTCTGGTTAAGATAGTACTTGAAATGGCTTTCCAAAATAATTTTTCTTGGATATTTCATTATTATTTTGACTTTCAAATTTTTCCTAACTTATACACACTTGAAGTAAACATATTAGTTGCTTAAAATTAAGTTTATTAAGATTAAAATCAATATGACTAACTTGCTAAGGTCAACAAAGGTGTTTGGTAGTGAAAAGGAGCAAAAATAAAGTAAGGGAGCTTAATTAGGTATCTGTCGTGATCGCATCTATCGCGATGGCATAAAACCCATGATCACGTAAAATTCATGATTGCAAATCCATCACTACTAAACTTTCCATCACGATCACGTATCCATCAATACTGAGCTTTCTTTTGCGATCATGAAAAATGCCACCATTGTAGGAGGCTTGATTTTAGATTTTTCTTGGCTGATTTATAAGCTAGCACATACCATTTTAAGGTTGATCCAAGGGTCATTTAAGAAGACTATAAAAGGAGGACCAAAAATCTAATTTAGGGATTAAAAACCAGATTCCAATATCTAATCCAATACACCCAAAAGAAGAGAAGAGGAAAAGAAGAAGCTTGAAGAGGAGGCCACCATTAAAGATCCTAAAGCTCCTTCATAACTTCTCTCTATCCTTTCTCATTAAAGATCCTAAAGCTCCTTGATAACTTCTCTCTATCCTTTCTCTATTATTTATAGAATTGTACTGATCATTTAAGTTGTATTCTGATTGAATATTGAATGCTAAAGCCATAAGTGGCTAGTTTACTTGGTGTTCCTAGGGATTTAAGACCCATTTTATTCGAGTTATGAAATAGATTTCATTTTAATTTATGTTGTATATTTTATTTATTGTGCTTATTTAGAGATTGTATTATGGCCATATATATTCCTTTGTTTCGTTCTACACATTGAGAAATGGTGGATCTAATAGACATATAAATATAAGTTATATTGGTTAAATGTCTTAAAAAAGCTTAACATGATCTAATTCTTATATGGGTTTTGGTTAATGCCATGTAAGCTTGATTTTGGCTTGTGTTCATAATGATGTTGAGCATCAAATTATGACTTTAAGTGTTAATTGATTCATATGCATGTTGAGTTTAGCAATATCACTTGAGAGAGGGCGCTCAATGGATTTTTTATAAACCTAAGATTTGAAATTGATTAAAGGACATCGCTCTGGTAACTTGATGATTATGTGGTTATCATTCTCCCAACAACATTGTTCTTATAATTTATTTCCCTACTCCATCAATTAGCTTAGTTAGTATTTTATTTGTTAAATGTATTAGTTTCTTAATTTACTTGTTAATATTTGCTTGTTATTTGTTTTATTCAAATCCTATTTGCAAGCTCTAAACTAACTCAATAGAACTAATAGGTGCTTAGTTCCTAATCCCTATGAAGATGATACTCTACTTACCACTTTATTACTTATTTGACTTGTGCACTTTTGGTAGTCACACTTACACAAATAAAGCCTAACAAAATAAGCAAATACAGATTCCACTTAAAATTCCCAAGTGAGATAATAATTCTTATTCACAATCTTGTCCATCCCCATTGAGCTTATAGTTTCATAGACAACAGTTGGTGAAGTGTAATTTGGTATGTCAACATTAGTGAATGTGAGTTCAATTATTATGTTGTAAGGTCAAGTGCTTGATTTTAAGACATATAAGTAATCATAATCAGCAGACCAGCTTCAAAACATGCTGATGTCCTATGCAAATGAGACAAAATGACCTCCCATATTTACTCTGTACATAAGCTCTAAAGCAGTATCACTTTCAAAGCGACGTGGTTTAGCCTAGCAAACAAAATTGAACCCATTATCCCCATCCTTACTATAATAAAGATTTGTAGGCATTAATACGATTTCAATCCCGTTGATAAAAGCATATGCATAATCCACATAGGGACTCGACATGAATGTTATGTTCAACTGTTGGTGATCTTTAACATATAAACAGAATTCTCTATGAAATGTTTCTAAACTAAAAGACTGAGTGTGAAGTGTAGCACTGAAATTACTAAAAAGGGTGTAGGGACCAACTTTGACAAAATAAATGGCATTGAATGCATTGAACCCAGAGTAGGATGTAGGGTAAAAGTAAAACCGAATAAATTTTGGTCCAGAAGAAACACAGAATATGTAGCTGAATTGAGTGTAAGATAGGCAAGCCATTTTATAGCATACAATGTACTCCATTTCAAGGGTTTTAGTTGCCTATGAGATTATTGATGCATTGTTGTGATCTAAAAAGGGTGAACTAGTGTCTACCCTCTAAGTTAAGCCCTCTAGGTCAAGAGTTGTGTTGTCCACAGGAATATAAAAAGGCGTTAAATCTCCGACGATGAAGATGGTCATGTGTTACAGTAGGAATGATAGGTATAGAGCAAAAATGAATACTAGGTTCCACCTAAGACAAATAAATTGGTTGCTGGTGTTCTTCAAAATCATTCTGATAAGTAGAAGGAGATAAAATCAATGCTGGACCTATTAGCAACAATGGGAAACTTCAGCGGTGGGCTACTACTAGTTGACAAATTGAAGACTTTGCCAATGGTTGATCCAAGTCTTGGTTGTCCATCAATTTGAATATGATTTGGAAAAATTAATTTTTCTAGGTAGACTACATTTGACAACAACAAAATAGTCGTACCACAACTACTAGGAAGGGTACAAAATTTAGATCCATTTTCAATCAAATATTTTCATTCATTTATAAATATTAAATGTTGAGACTTTAAAATCAATTATTTTAGGCTAAAGGATCAAACTAGACCCTCAATTGTATGTAAAAATTAACATTGAATTTTAAAGTTTATTTTTTTGGAAAAACTATTCGTTTTATCTTAAAATTTGAGTCAATTATCAATTGCATCCTACTTTAAAAGTTATATTAATTTGCTCCTTAACTTTATAAATTGTGCGAATTCTATCCAATTTTATATGAATGACCTAACTGTATTTTTAAAAAATTACTTTTAGGTCCCTATAAAATAAATTCGACACTTATTAAATTTTTTATCCTCTTTTTCCTACAAAAAAAAATGTAAGAAGATATTTTTAAATTCTAATTTTGTTACTCTTGACATAAATTTAAAAACTAATTTTTAAATATTTTCATAAACTTTTAATTTTCATTAAATCCTTAAATTTTTATTTTAAAATTTACTTCTCAACCTTCAACTACATTATTTAAAAAAAAATTAATAGGGGTCAGACCAAAAAAGTATTGGATAAAAAAAGGGAGAATTTTGAGACACTAAAAATATTAGTCAATAATATAAAAATATTTAGTTTTTTTGAAAAAGTGAAACAATTAAAATATTAAAATTTTATGATTATTTATAATGATAGTTAAAATAGTTACTTTGTTTATTTTTACTTTTAATAGTAGTCTATATAATAAATTGATTTTCAAGTTATCAATTTTTTCTTATTATTCTTAATTGATACATAAAAAGTTAAAATTTTATGCAAAAATTTAAAAATAAATTGTTAAAATTATTTCAAAAAATATTAAAATTAAAACTTGAAAATATTTTTCAAATTTTTTTTCTTAAAAAGGAATTTTTAAAATTACAATTAGATCATTTACAGGGATCTAAAAGTAATTTATAAAATTACAATTAAAACCTTTAAATAAAATTAGATAAAAATGATACAATTTATAAAATTGAAAGAGCAAATTAAAATGACTTTCAAAGTAAAATTTAATTGATAATTAGCCTAAAAATGAGATAAAACATATCATTTTTCCAAGTTTTTTTTGGTACTAATAGAAATTTTTTCTTCTAAAATAAATTAAGATACTTATGCTATAAGTATGTTTGTTCTAGAAAAAATAAATTAAGACACTTATGCTATGAATATTAATACAAATCTATTTTTGGGACAGTTTTTGATTGAATTGAAAAAAAAAATCTTTTTTTTTTATTTTTAAATTTTGGTATTCTCTTTTAATCAAGGAATTTAATATCTAATTCCTAGTAATTCATGATTCAACGGGTTTAAAAAAAATTGATTTTGTGGTATTCATGTGGGAATCAACATATTTCAATATTTATTCCTTAGTTTACAAGTTTCCGCTATATCAATAGTAATAAATTTTTTATCTAATTTGAATATATTCAAGTAGATTTTGTAAAAAGACTGCATGTTGGTAAAGAAAAAATATTTTTTAAGTAAAATTTTCTTCAAAGTAACTAGAAAGGAAGCACAATCACATCCTTCTGAGATTTTTCGTTGAAAAATGTAGAGGTTATGTACATAATTGTTGATTTGAAAATTCTTTATTAAAGTTTAAGAGTGTGTTTAGTCCAAATGAATTTTATAAAATTTTATGAAATTCATTTGTAAATTTAAGAGAGCGTGTTTGATTCAAACGAAAACTTTATAAAATTTATTTACAACTCTAATTTTTCAATTTTGTGAAATTGATTAACACTAAATTTATTGTTATTGATAAAATGTGTTTGATTCAAATGAATGGAATTAATTACAAATGAATTTTATTTAAAATTTAAATTATAAATAAATTTCATAAAAATGTATGAAATTTATCTATGCTAATACAATGTTAACGATAATTTTTTTTCAATTGGATTCTAATATCAGGCTTGAACTTATAATTTTGTAATTTTGAAAACTATTAAACTTAAAATTTATTGATAAAAATTTCAAATTTTTCAAAAATTATGAAAAAAAATATAAATTATATTATGATGCTATGAGCCAATGCCAAGTAAGATTCAGATATTAATGTAATATCACATTACTTTGCATTTTTCAATTCTTTACTTTTACAATTATTTTATTTTTGCGCCATGGTACTATTTGGGGAGGGAACAAAGGGGAGGACTCGGGTGGAAGGCTTTCACCATTAGGCCTCTGAAGGAATTTTGGCCATTAATTTAGTTTAAAGCTGCGTGGATGGTACAACATTTACAATATCATAAAAATGTTTAATATTGTGAATAGCCGTGTAAATACTGTATCATTATTTGTCATATTTTATTAATTTATTTCTTTTCAATTTATTTGCCTCCATTATTACTAGGGTAAAAATAAATTTTTATTTTTTATCATGTAGGCGACTATTATTATCACAACCTTTTACACATTAACAAACGTCCATTCAATTATTTAATAAAAAAAATATACCTCAATTATATATATATATATGAAAAATCATAATTTAACCGTCAAATATTATATATTTGGTGCCAATAAAGATATTTCATTTTAATTTATTTAATGTGAGGCAAAATAAGAAAAAAAAAAGACAGGCAATAGTGTAATAGTTTCATAGTTAAAATTTAAAATTAAAATAAAATAAATACTTTTAAAAGTCTCGCTTCAATTTTTTTTTTTTTTCCAAATTCTTAACCTGGACCTAATAAACATCTAAAACTTTAAAAATTATTAAACGTAAAAAATTTATTTTATTTTTACTACATCAATACAATCTTCCCATTTATATTCTTCGCCAACTTCTTCTGTTGACTTGCTCCACATATGGGCGAGTAAATGATATAAGGTTGGGTAAAAATATCTCAATTTAACTGATTTGATGTGAGGTTGATATAAATGATAAAAATATGTATTCTGTTTTTACTAATTAAGTATGTTACACTTGATTTATGTTGGTGTAGTACATTAAGTATAAATCCCTAAAATTTATAAGGACAAAATTGCAAATTTCGGAGATCACTATATAGGGGTTGGCATCCTCCACTTCTCTGGCTGCAATATGCTTTCCGGGGTGGGATAGAAAACAAATAACAGAGATTTCCATGCTTGCTAAGTTATGTTGAAAATTTTTAATTCTCCAAATAGAGATTCAGGATTTTTTTGCCATGCAAAAATTTTAAATTTTTACCAATTATGGTGCATTTGAAAAAAAAATTCATTTTGTGGTGAAATGAAAAAAATTACCAATTTTTAGTATTTTTATTGGTAAAAATCACCACAATTTGATAATTTGTTTTCATTCCACCACAATGGAAATTTTTTTGAAGTGAAACATAAATTGATAAAAAATTTAAAATTTTTGCCACAAATTGGCAAAAAGCCCGAGTGTGCATAGACAGTTGCGCTGTAAGGTGTTCTTATAAGCAGACTTGCATTACATGCTAGCCCTTGTTTACTCGTTCACCGACTGCGATTGAGGGAGGCTACTGCTAGCCAGTAAACTTCATGGAAACAAACTCGGAAGATAATTGATGAACTGAGCCATCATTATAAACAGTCTGCAGCAAAGTGTAACCCTCCAAGTCTTCTCTGCTAAGTCGCTAATAAGTCTTCTCTACTAAGTCTTCAAATTATATATTTGAATACTCTTCTGCAACTTTGAGTCAAGATCGTAGGAAGTGTTGTGCATCTTCTTTGCTAACTTGATCATGAGCTTATCCAAGCCAAAATATTTATGCCAAAAATAAAAATTTAGTACAAATTTACCAGAAATTACAATTATTTAATCTTTTTATATTGGTAGACTTTTTTTTTTCAATTAGATTTGCAAATTAAGGAATTAGATTTGCAAATTAAGGATATCGATATCTTTGTTATATAATTTGAAGACTTTTAATTAAAAAAATGAATATTAAGAAGTTTGAAATTTATTTCAAAATTTTATTTGATAAGATTTGAGTTAGTTATAACTAATTACATGAATTTAAAAAAGATCAAAATTAAAAATAAATTCTGTTTTATATCAAACACATAAAATTAAAATTATATCTCTCACAAAAAAATTTAAAATTATAAATAAACTTCATAAAAATGTATGAAATTTATTTATGCCAATACAACGATAATTTTTTTTAATTGGAGTCTAATATTGAGCTTGAGCTCAAAATTTTGTAATTTTGAAAACTATTAAACTTAAAATTTATTGATAAAAAGTTTATATTTTACAAAAATTATGAAAAAAAATATAAATTATATTATGATGCTATGAGCCAATGCCAAGTAAGATTCAGATATCAATGTCATGAAAAAATCTTTGGACAAAAAAAAGGATTTTTTAAAAAATTAAAGATAAAAAAAAAAAAATAATTTCGAAGCATGCCCCTATTGACCAGTTTAGATGGTGGCTACCACCAAAACGTAAATTTCAGTTTGATTTAATGTTGAGAATTAAAGATTCATATATTAACGAAATAAAGAAAAACTACAATGATAAATGTAATTTTTAGTAATATGAATAGTATTGTTAATGAAACTAAATATTTGAATTAAAATTATATATTGACCTTAAATACATGAGACTAATCAATTAGGAAATAATAATATAAAAGGAATTTTTTACTCCATTAACATACTATTTTTATAGTTATTAGTCACATAAAGTAGTGTTTGGGAAGGTAGCAAAGGGGAGGACTCAGGTGAAAGACTTTTGCTATTAGGTCATCTCTCCGGCCATTAATACTGAAATAGTATTAAATTTATAATAAAATACAGTTTTTATAGTAATTTTTTTTATTTATTACACTATTTTTAACATCAAAAAGAATGTTTTTTACATATTTTTTTTATATATTATATTATAATATTTAATCATTTACCACATTACACCTATATATATATATTTTTAACAAATGCATCCACTAATAATATAAAATGTTATTTGCAATGAATATTATTTTTATGTAAACTTATTTAAATATAATTTATATTTTTTTAGAATATTATATATATATTAAGAAAAATATTTTAAATAAAATAAATATTTGGACTAAATTATTAAAAAAAATTATGTCTATACAATAAAAAATTAAATAAAATTGAATATTTTAAAAATTAATAATATAATTCAAAATAAAAAAAAATTACCCAGTGAACATGGCAAACTCATTTACACAAAAAAAAAGTAAAGAAATGGGTATGGAATGGAGTAAAGCACAAAAAAAAACCTCATTTTTCCCCTCTGATCGAATTTCTGCCATTAAGTCTAAAGCTGCGCAGACGGTACAACATTTACAATATCATTTTTTTTACGAACATTTACAATATCATAAGAATGTCTAATATTGTAAATAGCCACATAAATAGTATATCATTATTTATGATATTTTATTTATTACATCCATAATTATCATAATCTATATACAAAATATAAATAAATATATTTACAAATATACTTCATATAGGAATGTCTCCAAAACTTTAATCTTGGAATCTAAGCACATTAACCAATTAAACTGCATTTTATTAACTTATTTTCAATTTATTTGCCTCCTTTATTACTAAGACAAAAATAAAATTTTATTTTTTCATGTAGTAGACTTTATTATCACAACCTTCTATACATTAACAAACGTCCATTCGATTATTTAGTAAAATAAATATACCTCAATTGCCATATATATAAAGGAAAAATTATCCATTTTATTCTAAACTTTGAGTCAATTATTAATTAAATTTTACTTTTAAAGTCATTTTAATTTGTTAATTTAACTTTATAAATTGTATTAATTCTATTCAATTTTATTTGAAACGACCTAATTATATTTTTAAAAATTATTTTTAAATCCTTATAAGATAAATTTGTCACTTATTAAAGTTTTACACTCTTTTTCCTATAAGAAAAAAACAAAATGTAAGAAAATGTTTTTAAAATCTAATTTTGTCACTCTTGACATAAATTTAAAAATTATTTTCTAAATTATTCTAAAAAAATATTTTCTAATTATTTTCATAAATTTTTAATTTTTCGTTAAAAATCCTTAAATTTTAACTATTATAAAATTTACTTCTCAACCTTCAACCAAATTAGATAGAATTTTTTTAATAGAAGTCAAACTAAAAAAGTATTAGATAAAAAAAGAGAGAATTTTGAAATACTAAAAATATTAGTTAAGAATATAAAAATATTATTTTTTTGAAAAATATGAAAAAAATTAAAATTAAAATTTTTATTATTATTTATAGTGATAATTAAAAGTGCTTTATTTATTTTTATAAATATTTATATTAGTCTATATAATAATTGATTCACAAATTATCACTTTTTTCTTATTATTCTTAATTAATTCATAAAAAGTTAAAATTTTATATAAAAATTTAGGCAATGGAGCTTTACCATTGAGTACCTGGCGGAACGCATGAGAAAATTAATATTTTCAATACCACCATAAATTGGTAATTCTTTTGGTCATAAAATGGCAAATAGCCCTTTTAGTTGTAGGTTTGATTTTTCAACCGATTGAGATGTCTATCACTAAATAGGGAATTTTTTTTATATTTATACTAGATATATTATAGTTTATAATTAGATTTATAATATTATGATAATATTTTATTTTTATTAATTAAATATAAAATATTTGAATTATATATTATAAATGCAACAGTAAACTATGATAAACTATGATATATTGTCTAACCCTAATTAAAGAGGAGGGAACTTTAAGGATAAAAAAAGGAGGGAACTTTTATTTTTATTTGGTATTCCCCCTAAAACCTGAAAAAATAAGAGGAAACTATAGACAACTCGGCACTGGTTACATTAAGCAGATCTGGTGGTTCAACAATAGCATGGGGTGAAAGAAGATCTGTCAGGTGAGCAAGCACGGGAAAAGCATAGGAGGAGCAGGGAAAGTAACATAGCAGGCATGGCGAGGTAAAAAATATTTAACGTTGTCGCGAAACGGCTTCTCCTCTGCCACAAGCACCACCGCATCAGGGAAAGTGAAGAAGTCGTAGAGATTGGCGGTGACACTGCACCTTTTGGGTTTCGCAAACCACTTCTCCTTTCTCTGTGATTTTTTTTTTGGGTTTTCCTCTCTGTCGCGTTCTGTTATAAATAAAAAGGATATTCAATTTCGATTAGTTTTTAGTATTTTATGTGTAATTGATTTAACCTAACGATAAACTTTCCCTCTATCAATGGCTTATGGTTGGCTGTTAGGGTTTCGGTCAGCAGATCCAAGCTATGGCATTGAATGTGTTTTTATTTTTTATTGTTTTCCTTTATTTTGAAATTTTTTTAGCAGAAAGAGGACGATGAGATGCTAGTTCCACACATTGAGTTCCCTTAGCCTATGGAAGCTACTTTCACTATAATATCACTGCTTCTACTTATTTTTTTAACAGAATTGAAATCCTTAAATTTTATTATTGTTTTATGTTCATAGTTTGATTGAGTTCAAGTGATTATGTCCATGGTTTGTTTTATATTAAATTCTTAAGTTTACAATTGTCTCATGGTAGTTGTTGTTGTTGTTTTATATTCAAAATGCAATTTAAAGGAAATCTATTTACAACGTCCAGTGCTGATAATTCCCCATTGAAATTTTGTGAGATAACATTTGTATTTACACATGCTGTGGATTTTGGTAATTGCCATTAATGAGACTAAAAATTTGTGCTTTGTTGATTAGTTATATTAGTTATACAAATTACTTACTACTTTGATCTCCACGCGAAGCATTTAAGTGAATGAGTGAGTAAAATGTTAATTTCATGCAAGTTTAGTGGTTTTTATGTGGGTTAATGAGAATTTTATTAATTAACTACTTGTACACATATATGTAAAGGGTTAAAAAAACAAGAAACAGGGCAAAAAGTTTAATACTTATACACATATGTAGGAAGTACATGCATTATCATGTTTTATTTATTATTGTTCTCATTATTGTTGTTTTTTTTTAATTTTGATTTCCGAAGACCTATATATATATATATATTTTTTTTCTTCTCGAGTATTAGACTTAAGCTAAAATCCTAAGAGTATACGTCATGCAGTTCAAAAATAGCTAAACTGGTGGTGGCTGCTGTGAAGCCAAATGCAAGCCATTCTGTTAAATAAGGTTATACAGATTGCTAGTGGTGAAATTCTCTTCATCGCCATTCATCACCAGAACGCTCAAATTCTTTGAGCTAGAATTATACTCAATCCAAGCATCAATCCTTCCACCATCATAAATTTTATTTTTTAACCAATCTACATATATGGAAGCTCTGTCTATAGCTACACTTTGTCTTGTGTCGATTTCTACTGCAACATATCTGTGGCTGTCAGATTTGGGATTGGTTGAATTCAACAGACCAAGGAATTCAGAGCGTGTATTAGAAAGCGGAAGTTGAGAGATACTTGGAGTAAGGAAAAATGTCATGTCATGTCACTCCCTCTGGTATTATTTTTTTTCAGAGTCGGTAACAAAGAAAAAATGAGTCTTGAAATCCGCAAGATGACCAAAGAAATTGTCCCAAAGGTGGAATTGTTTGAATTATGCCGCTCGGCTGATACTATTATTAGCGACATCAGAAGTTAACTCATTTCGGGTTGCCATCAGACTTTCTGATTTTGAGAAATTTTTAAATGAATTCAGTTAGGCAATTAAAATTATAAATTTTTTATTATAAATTTAATATATAATATAATTAGTCAGTATTTATTATATTTTTAATTTTAAAAAGTAAATATTTAACTATGATTACTTTTAGCACATTGAATTTTTTTTAAAAAAATTATGAATTATTTTTGAAATATCATATGTTGTGAATTACGGATTATTTTCATAATTTATTAATTTATTAAACTGATTTAATTTATTAATTTTAAAATTAAATTAAACTACTTATTTTTGACACATTTTAATAAATATTATTTCTAACATATAAGTCTTAAATATATCTATTTAAACTAATTTTAGTTATAAATTTTTAATAATTTTTAAATATTAAAAATATTACTCATTTATAAAAAAAATATACTAAGGCAAAAAAAAAAGGGGGCATTAACTCCTTCTTGAACCAAATTCTAACAAGCTATCATTATTAATAATTTACCTATTCAACCTCTTTTTCACTCCTTTTATAAGGTGAAGATCTAACCTCTTATACATAATACAATGATGGGTGCCAATTAGAATCAGATAATTGCTTATCAAATCAAATATGAGTTTGGGTTATATGCCATGTTTGAAATGCCTTGTGTAGCTGGCCGCATCATGTTTGAAATGCTTGTTAGAATTTGGTTCGGAGGTAATGCTCTTTTTTTTTTTTTTTTATTGGTTCCTTAGTCTATATATATATATATATATATATATATATATATATATTTATAAATGAGTAATTTTTTTATATTTAAAAATTATTAAAAAAATTTATAACTAAAAATAGTTTAATTAAATATATTTAATACTTAATATGTCAGAAATAATATTTATTAAAATGTGTCAAAGATAAATAATTTAATTTAATTTTAAAATTAATAAATTAAATCACTTGTTATTATTTTAGAAAATAACTCACAATTTTATATGAAAAAAATTCACAACATATGACATTTTAAAAAATAACTCATAATTCTTAAAAAAAAAAAAGCTCATAAATGTACTAAAAGTAATCATGGTTAAATATTTAACTTTTAAAGTTAAAAACATAATAAATACTAACTAATTGTTCTCAAATTTATAGTGGAGAATTAATAATATTATATTGTGAAATCGGTTCACCCAAGAATTTCTTGTTTTGATGATTCTAATGGTTTGCCCTATTAGATATGTGTCTCCCTTGAGGATGATATCTGGCATATTGAGGTTGAATTTTGAGAAACTGAAAGTACTGAAGTCTGAGGATTTCTTTGCATTTTCCTTTTTATAAATTAGATTTGTGTATAATTTGATTGTTTATATCAATCGATAGTTGGTAAATGTGAATTATTCGTAAATTGTGAGATTATATAACTTTAATATTGATGGATTTTATAGCAAGGGTCAATTTTTCCATTTTAAACTAACGATGACAGAAATCGAATCCTTCACTTCATAACTCATTTGAAAATGATTTACTATCTGACTACTCTCTTATTAGTAAAACACCTAAATTCTTTAGTATAATGCACACAACATTGATTATTCTAATCATTGCATTTTTTTTCTCAAATTCTTAATATGGACTTAATAAACTTTCAAAATAGAAAAAGGGATAATGAATTTACAAGTCTTATAAGTTATCAAAAATAGCAATCAAGTCCTAAAAAATTTCTTTTTTTTAATTGAATCCTAAACGTATTTAAAATATTTGATGTTAGTTCATCTTTATTATCTTAAACGAAATAGACTAACGTGACAATTAGATCTCATCCAATATACTAATGTATGCAGCCAACTCATCAATGATATTGAACTCATAAGTCCTATAAGTTATCCAAAATTTCAATCAAATACTAAAAAAAGTCGGCACAGTCATCGACTGTAGGGATGATGGAGTTATAGTTCAGAAAGTCAATTTGGACAATAGTGCAAACAGTGTAGCTGCGTTCGAGAAGACAACACAACAGACTTCAAGTAGTTGAGTTGATGTTACAAATAAGAACTGCAGCTGAACAAGGCGATCTTACTGGTGCAGTTTCAATTCTTGAAAATTTTAGAAGAGCATTATCGATTCTTAACTTGGCTTCCTCTATTTCACTTCTATTGTTCTTTCTTTTTTTTTTAGATATGAAATTCTTGAGAGATTCTTTCTTTTCACTTTTATTGTTCTTTTTTTTTTTTAAATATGAAATCCTCTTTGCAGTTCTTCGATATTGAGTAATGAAATTTCTAAAATGGACATTCTGTAATTTTTTGGAAGATTTTTCAATGTATGTTGATAATGATCCGTGATGTTTGAAATGGAGATATTATGCAATGGTTTTGTTTTATGTTAATTGAGAGAGAAAAAATTTAGGACTTGGTTAAAATTTTAAATAATCTATAGGATTTATGGTTCAGTATTATTGATGAGTTAGCTACACTCGTTAGTTAATTGGGTAAAGTATAATTGTCATGTCAGTACATTTTGTTTAAAATAATAAAAATGGATTAATGAGAAATACTTTAAATACTTTTAGAACTCAATTAAAAAAATATTTTTTTAAGTACTTAATTAAAATTTTAGATAATTTATAAAACTTGTAGGTTGATTATTCCATAGAAAAAGGATTAAAACCAAATATTTTATTTTATTTTTTCTACATCTATACAATCTTCTCAATTAGGTTATTCGTCAGCTTCTTCCATTGACTTGTTCAACCTCTCGTGACCTAGAACAAATAATAGGGATTAAAATATATTTTCAAGAATAAGTAACTTCACATTTTCATTATAACTTCCCATTTTGAGAGATCAAAATGTAATTTTAACTTAAACGACATTATCACTGAGCAACAACTAAGTTTCAAATATATTAATGTATTACAAAATCTTCTGACAGAAAATTGACTTTTTATCCATATATAAAATATTATATTTAATTGCTGACTGGACCGTAAAGTTTTAGTCTAACAACCAAATTTTCTGTAAATATTGTGGAAAATAAGAATCAAATCTTCGTGGTAAAAAAAATCAAATCTCCATTTTTCCGTGAAATTTTAGAATAATTTCATTTTTTTAGTTGTATAAAATATGGTTTTATTAGACTTCAATAATACTTTTGTTAAGAAAAAAATTTAATATCAATAATTACATAATCTATTTATATACATATAAAAAAACATGAAACAAAATTTCACTATTTATTCGCATTGTTAAATGACCATTCAATTTCATTAGTGATTTCAAAATTTCCACAGGATTCTTCCTCCATTTGCTATTTCTTTATGCCCTTAAATTTCAGTCAAATCACGTCATTGCCATTGACTTTTTTTTCGATAAATAGTGTGTTGTAACTAAAGAAGAAAATGAAGCCGTTTTAAGGAAATTATCTACGCCTCCATGTCCAGCTGCCAGAATGATGTCGTTTCTCTTGACATTTTAGTCATTTTTTCTTTTCCATTTATGCCCCTGTCTTCATGCTGGATGTATATAACTTTTATTTTATTTTTTTGCTTTTTGGATTTTATTCATTCACATTTTTGAATTTAAATTGGTAAAGGTAATAAAAATTTTGAAATTAACCGATGCTAATTTTTTTTCAACAATAATTTTTTTTAATTGCCATGTTAAATTATAATTTCTTATAATTTTTTTTGCCATGAATGAAATGATTTTGCATGTCAAATTATAATTTCTTAATAATAAAATTTTATATTTATATATTTTGATGTTAATTTTTCCTTACTTTTTGCTAATGATTAGTTTTGTAATTTTATTAATTATCTGATTTTGTAGTTGTAAGTTTAATGAAAAAAATAGTTTTAAATTTTTTTTATGGTATTCTAATTTCTTTACTTTCTTTTTAAATTGCTGCAAAATATTGAGGATAAACTATGCACAGGTTTTCTCTCTATCTTTATATATATTGTTACTTTTTAGTTAATTTTTAGAGTAATTACAATTTTTAATATTAATTTTTTTGAAAAAATTTCATTACATGCTTGACTATCAAAATAAAAATGAAAAATAATATTATTTTCATTTTAACTGTATTTACTTTTTGACTTCTTAAGAACAATTTAACTAATGAAAAAAAATTAAAGTTAAGTATTGTTAATATAATATTTAAATTAAAAAAATTATTTTTATTTATAAATATTTTATTAATACAAATATATAACCCTATATTAAAGTGTCAGTATGAGTTTTAAGTTTGACAATAACGCAAAAAAAAATTATATATCTATATGTATATCTTGCAATCATTTTGATAGCTAAATTAACAATTAAGTTTCTGTACTTTACCATTACAAACAAAATATTTTCAATTATTCTTTGTAATTTGATACTATCTTTATTCAGAAGAATTTATATGTTAATTTTAAAATGTTTTCATCTTTAGTAACTATAAATTTTTTGATTGTTTTAATTCAATTTTTTTTGTCGGATGAGTTGTTTATATAAATAAACTAATTAATTAATTTATTATTATATAAATTTACATTTCTTGATTAACATCTTAATTATTATTAAAATATAAAATGTAAATGTTGCTGTATCGAATTGCGCATAATTTTCATATATATATATATATACATACATATATATATATATATATATATATATAAAGAGACACGTAATTTAATGTTCATATACAGTGAATTGTGTCCCCCCTTGCCCCGTCGGATTTCCATCTATAGTTTCGTATTTTTCTTGAAGAAAACGACACCGTTTTTAATGATTGCCTTTTATACCCTTAAACTTTACTAAAACAGTACCGTTTGCTTGGATTAATTGGGCAAAATACGAACCACTTTTAAAAAAAGTGCATCTGATACCATATCCCTTTGCATGCAGAGATAAGGCTGCCAGCTGCCACTCATGAATTTTGTACTTTCCCAAAACAGCCTCATTTCTTTGACAAAAACGTCACCGTTTTTCATTTTAAGTCTTTTTTTTCATTTTATTTTTAAAAATTTTCAAAAATGACTTTAATATTTACCTTAATTCTAATATTGACATTTTATATTTTTCAAAATCCAACTATAACTTTAAAGTTTTCAAATTTAATGTATTTACACACAATATTCGAGGGTGACGAATTTTTCAGTTAGAATGAATGGACAATGTCAAAAAATGATTTTTATATTTACTTCAATTCTTATTTTTGCACTTTATATTTTTATTTTGAAAAAAATAAATTTTGATATTTTTATTTTTATTTTAAATTTTAATAATAAATTATTTGAGCTTTAATTTTAATTATTTTTTAACATCGAATTAAAATTAATTATTTTCTAATGGTAAATGGTTGAATAGTTTTTATGTTTATTATAATCTTTTATGTGATATTAAACACATATATTATACTCATTATAAATTAATTAATTAATATTTATGTTATTTATACTATATGATTTTATTTCAATATGTAGTTATTTTTTACGCTACTAGAATTATAGGAAAATACAAAAAAAACTAAAATCAATAATAAATATTAAAATAGTTACTTGTTTAAAGAAAATGACGGGATATATGAAAAAACAAAAATAAAATAATTAGTTTAAATCATATTTTAATTTATATGTATTAAAATTTAAATTATATAAAATTATTAGGATTTGAAACTTAAATCCTTTATTCTTAAAATTTAAAATAAAATAAAAACGAAATATTAAATTTGAATTTGTTTTTAGGATAAAAAAATAAAGTGCCAAATGAGAATTAAGGTAAATATTAAGGGTCTTTTTTGACATTGTCCCTTAATTCCAAAGGAAAAATGTAAAATGTAACAATGGTAAATGTGGTGTTTAAATGCACTAAATTTAGGAACTTTAGGTTATAATTGGACTTCAAAAAATATAAAGTGCCAATGTAAATTGATGTAAACATTAGCATCATTTTTGTACGTCACGACCCAAATTGAGAGTTATGACCAGCGTTAGAGAATGATAATTTGTTTGAATCTGAAACCTTTAGCAAGTCTTAAAAAAAATAAAAGCATGCAATGAAATAAAATAAATGAATATAAATAATGACAAAAATAAAATCGTAAATCAACATGTAAAAATAAATTCTTCTGTCATATCATATCATAAAATATTTACACAATATTCAGAGACAAGCCTCTAATAAAAGATACATGTAATTGATGCAAACTACAACCACTGCTGATACAAAACACGACTACTGCAGTTTTCTAGAGTACAATAAAGATCAAGTAAATAATTTACATAGACTAGCCAGGGCGAAAGAAGTCCGGCGGATAGGCCTACTACTGAGGTCTGAGGAAGATTCTCCTAAAAAATCAATAACTGAGAGGAGTCAGACCTCACTGAGTTAATTGTTATAGTATATATACATGCATCCTAATATTAAATGCAATCAGTTATCAGTATATATAATAAATATATATACAGACATATACGCATAAATGTTGAAATAACTTTATATATATGCAGAAAAACATTTAATTATTTATGAAGGATCAACAAAACCCTAATTAAATCGCAACCTCAATTAAAAATATATATCTAGCCATACAGGCTCAATTAATTCCAATTAAATCACTTATTCCATTTTGGACAATAGACTGGCCCTGAGACATTAAGTCAACTGAGCTCTAGCAGTTTGACTGTCAGTGTGATTGGTCCCGATACACTAGGTCAATCGAGTCCCCACAGTCACACTCCTTAACCACATCAATCTCAATAAATAATCAATCAAATGACACCTCAAATAAGTTAGTAATTCAACCCTATAATCTATTGTACCGGTACATACTCGATCATAGTGTTGCCCACTAGATAGCACATTATATTGATATCTTTCGATTAAAAATTATGTATATTCACGAAAAATAATAAAATACTCAATTAAAATAACGTAGCATACAATATACAAGAATACACTGAAAATATACCAAAAATATACTAAAAATGTATCAAATTATATAACATGCATATGTCAAAATAAACTATAAATATGCTAAAGATATACTAAATGTAAATTAAAAATATGCAAGCATATATATATCAAAATATACTAAAAATAAACCAAAAGTATACTAAACCATTTAAAACATATATTAAAAATATAAAACCCCCTAAAATCATGCATTCTAATGCAAGACATATATATATATATATATATATATATATATATATAATAACTCACAATGTTGCGCTCCTTGAGACTGACTCGACCTCGATTTCAGTGCAATTAGAAAATAAAATAACGATAACCAATCAGAATATATCTAATTTATACTTCTATAGAGACTCGATCTAGAAATGTAAAAACTCAAACAAAAACATGGAATTTCATGATCGACCCGATATCATGTTTTACGAGAATTTTACTAAAAATTCAGCAAAACCTCTTTTGTAACGAATATCTCTCTACCAAAAAGTAGAGTCAGTCTTGTAAGAAAAACACACTTCTAAAATTGAAATATTCAACACCCTCGGTTGGGATCCCAAACTACACAATTTCCCAACTGGGGTTCACAGATCCACCAAAAATGCATTTAAAACAATAAATATTTTAAAAATTAATAATTTTCACAAATATCCTCAAAATATCGAAATATAATATATTAAACAATAAAACACCAAAAATAATTATTTTCACAATAACTAATTAAAAATCTCAAATAATAATATAATATTATTAAAAATCAAAATTTCCAATAATTACAAATAAAATAATAAAAATTTATTTTATAAATCCAAGTGACTTAAATAACCCAAATATATAATAAAAAGTTATAAAAACCCATTTTACCACCAAAATAATAAATAATATATTATTTGAAAATTAGTATTAATTAGTTAAAAATAGTAAATAATTTGTAAAAATCATTTTAATACCTCAAATAATTCTAAAACAATTTAAAACATATTATTTAACTATAATTATCACAAATTACACTATTAACCCAAGTGTTCAAAATATACATAATATATTTAATATTCCACAAAAATTATATAAAATCATAAAAATTATTTTATCAACAAATAATATTCTAATATCGCCTAAAACATATAATTAAACATTTATTTCAACAAAAACTAAACTTTAATCTAATTTTTCAGTATTTACATAATATAAAAATATTCCTAAAAATTATATAAAATTCTCAAAAATTAATTTCTCAACACTAGAATTCATAAAAATTTATAATAATAATAATTTAACCAAATTCATAATTTAAATAATTTATTTACGAAAATTCATTAAATAATAATAAAATAATAAAAAATTAACAGAAATTCAAATAAATTCTAAAAATAAAAAAAAAATTTCATATAGATTCAACATCTAGGAACAACATTTATGAAGGAAGATTAACCGAATAATTCAAGATCAACCTAAAAAAAATTAGAAATTTCTAAAGCTTAAAACTAAAAAATGAAGAAAACTTATAAATAACCAAGTTAGAGCTAAAACCAAGTTTAGATTCAAGATCATTGAAGCTAGAGGAGTTGATAAATGCTGGAAACGAGTGAAGACGTGGCCGGAGGAGGAGAAGGCGATGGTGAGCGGAGGAAGGCTTGGCTTCGGGTGGTTTTTTTTTTTTACAGTGTGTGTGTGTAGTGTATGTGTTTATAGGTTTATGTTTGTGCGTTTTGTTTAGTGTTTAAGTGTTTGTGTGTATGTATATGTGTGCACGTATATGTGTTAATTTGTGTGTATGGGTTTGTGTGTTTTGTGTGTATATATATATATATTATAATATTATAATATTATAATATAAAGTTTCATTAAAAACATATGGTCAAAATATAACTTAGTCAACATATATATAAAATATACTTTATATAATATATCATATATAATATACACACACACATATACAATTATACACACATATTTAACCACATACATACGCATATAAAAAATTACACAAACCCTATTAATTTATCACAATAATACATAAAATAACCTTGAAAAATAATGATAAAAATAAACAATATTTATGGAACAATTAAATAATAAAAATAATACTCAAAATCATGTCAATTAATAAAATAATATTTGTACTTAAAATAATATCATTAAAATAATACTTTTCAAAAATAACATTAATAGTATAAACCCTAATATTAAATTAATAACTTCTAAAATACATATTTACATAAAATATATACTTTAACATAAAATGACAATTAATAACCACAAATAATGAAAATAAATAAATGAAATTTTTAAATTTTGTTAACATTGCATATCTCAAATATTATTTAATAATTTAAAAACATAGTCTCCCCTCCTTAAAGGAATTCGTCCTTGAATTCAAGAAAAGAAACTTATAAGGATCAATGAGGATAGAGATACGGGTAAGAAGCTCGCATTTCTGCTTCGGTCTCCCATGTATGCTTTTCAAAGGTCTTGCTTCGCCACAACACCTTGACCATCGAGATTTACTTCGAATGCAACTGTTGAACTTAATAGTTTATAATCGCAATAGGTTCTTCCTTGAACATCAGGTCTTCATTCACTTTGACATTATCGGGCTGCAACACATCCGAAGGGTCTGAAATATACTTCCTCAGCATCGAGATATAGATCATTGGATGCCCTTGATACAAATTCAGAGGCAAAGCCAATCGATATACAACCATGCCCACTCTCTTCAGAACCTTAAATGGTCTTATATATCTCGGTGCTAGTTTACTATTCTTGTTAAATCTCATCACACCCTTCAACGGAGACACCTTTAGGAACACATAATCTCTAACCTGGAACTCCACATCTCTGCGTCTCAGATTCGCATAACTCTTTTGTCTGCTAACTGCGGTCCCTAGTCTCCTCTTAATCACAACAACCTTCTTTACAGCATCCTGAACCATCTCAGGTCCATTCAATGCTCTCTCTCTAATCTCATCCCAACTCAAAGGGAATCTACACTTTCTTCCGTACAAAGCCTCGTAAGGTGCCATCCCAATACTACTATGGTAGCTGTTATTATATGCAAACTCTACGAGTGGCAAATGATCATCCTAACTACCTCCTAAATCCAAAACATACATCCTCAACATATCTTCCAGTGTCTGGATGGTTCTTTCAGATTGACCATCTGTCTGAGGATGAAAAGTAGTAATGAAATCAAATATAGTGCCCATCGCTTCTTGCAACTTATGCCAAAAATGAGAAGTAAAAACTGAACCTTTATCTGACATAATGGACATAGGTACTCCGTGTAGGCACACAATATGCTTCACATACAACTTTACCAACTTAGCTACAAAATAAGTGGCTTTCACAGGCAAGAAATGTGCAGACTTGGTCAACCTGTCCACAATCACCTAGATGGAATTGTATCCATCCTTAGAATGAGGTAAACCAACCACAAAATTCATAGCAATCCTTTCTCACTTCCACTCAGGAATAAGAAGAGACTGAAGCTTCCTAGAAGGCTTTTGATGTTCAGTTTTCACCTGCTGACACGTTAAGCACTTAGCAACATAATCAGCTACATCCTTATTTAGTCCATCCCACCAGTACAAGCTCTAATAATGTGGTACATTTTAGTGACACCTGGATGTACGTTGTAGGCTATAGAATGTGCTTCCTTGAGGATCTCTTCTCTTAAATCATCCACATCAGGAACGCACAACCTACCACTGATCCACAAAACACCTTCATCGTCAAGTGTGAAATCAGTGAACTTCCCTACTCGAACATTCTCTGCTAGCTCTTCTAGAATAGGATCTTGGCCCTAATTACGTACTCAGCTTTAGAGGTTAGCTAAGTCACGCGGCACTTAGTCGCACTTGCGAGAGAAGTTGAACTAAGTAAGCCTAGATGGGAGTTAGAGTAGATTTCAAGTGAGCAAGGTAGGGCAGCAAAGGACTAAACGAGTGTAGAGTTAAAGAGTTTACAAATGTGTAGAGCTTTATTAGGTTGTTCATCAATCCTTACAAATTGGAGGAGTGGCCTTTATATAGGTTTTCCACCTCCTCAATGTATGGCTAAAATTAATTCTTCTAGACATTTCTATAAATATCTTATGTACAAGAAACTTCTTGATATTTACAAGAGTAAGGGAAGTTTCTAGAGTCAGGCTGAATAGTGTATAGGCAGCTTGGCATGGGAAGCTTCTAGAATGCGCCTTGGCAAAGTTAGACAGTACCCTTTCTTAGCCATTCTCCGCAATGCTCTAACACTTTCTAGAGAGTTCCCTTACACTTAACTTTGGCATGCCTTAGTCAAAATTTTGCCTATGTGCACCATCCTAGGCTTACTCAGCTTGCCAAAATGGGCAAGCTATAACACCCTCCCCCACTCAATCTCATGACGTCCCCATCGCGCTTTGAGCCTTGTATTTTTGGAGATGCTGGGGAAATTGCCACATCAAATCCTCACGCTCCCAGGTAGTCTATGTATCTAGTAGATTTTCCTATTTCACCAAGTACTCGGTGTAGTTGGGCACTCCTCATCTTCTTATCACTTTATCCACAAGGATGCACTCAACTTTTTTATCAAATTCAGTGACAACTGCCGTTGGAGCTCTTTTGGATTCACCACAGCTGGGGTCTTCTTTGTCTCCATGGTATGGTTTAAGCATACTCACATGGAAGACATTATGATTTTTTAGATTGGAGGGGAGTTAGAGTTAGTAGGCAGCAATGCCAACTCTCCTTATTATTGGGAAAGGGCCTTCATAGCGTCTCACTAATCCTTTATGCACCTGGTGAAAGGACTTGAACTGGTTGGGCAAGAGCTTAACCATTACTAAGTCACCAGCATTATATTCCTTTGGACATCTTTTAACATCAGCCCACTTTTTCATACGTTTAGCTGCCTTGTCAAGGCATGCTCTTATGATGTCCGCCTCTTCATGCCATTCCCTCACAAACTTATAGGCAGAAGGGTTGATTTCTCTATAGTCAGCAGCAATAGCATTTGGTGTTAGTGGCTACTATCCCATAATAATCTCAAAAGGACTCTTACCCGTGGACTCACTATGCTGAAGGTTATAAGAGAATTGAGCCACGTTAAGTAACTTTGCCCAATCTCGCTGATGAGCACTAACATAGTGCCTCAAGTATGATTCTAGCAAGACATTGATCCTCTCAGTTTGGCTATTACTTTAAGGATGGAAGCTTGTAAAAAAGTTTAGATCAGTACCAATCAACTTAAATAGCTCACGCCAAAATTTACCTGTAAACCGAGGGTCTCTATCGCTAATGATGCTTTTGGGTAGGCCCCAAAGCTTCACCAGAGTTTCAAAAAAGAGGCACGCAGCTTCATCTACCTTGCAATCTGCTGGTGCAAGGATGAAAGTAGCATACTTGCTAAATCTGTCCACTACAACCATAATGCTACTGAATCCTTCAGATTTTGACAAGGCAACAATGAAATCCATTAAGACACTTTCCCATGGCCTTTCAGCAATGGGAAGAGGTTTAAAAAGGCCAGCGGGCTACTATTGCTCACCTTTATCTTGTTGGCATAGAAGGCATGTCCGCATATAGGCTTCCACATCATTCTTAAGTTGCGGTCAATAGTAGTTTTACCGGACTAGAGCAAGGGTGCGAGTCATACCGGGATGTCTGGCCCATAAGGAGTCATGGCATTCCTTTAATATTTCCCGTCGCAAATTCTCCCACTTTGGCATATAAATTCTATTACCAATGGTGAATAGAAGGCCATTTTTTTCCTAAAATCTTCGCGTTCTCCTCTCAACAGCAAGCTTGAGGACGTTCTTGGCCAGATTGTCTTCTTACAAGCCCTCTTTTATGCAATTTAGGAGGTTGCTCTTAGTAGTGCTGGAAGCAATGGAGGCCAATTTTGCTTTTCTGCTTAATGTGTCAATAACAATATTGGTTTTACCCGGCTTGTATTCGAGCTTGTAGTTAAACTTGGTCAAAAAGTCTTACCAACGAGCTTGCTTGGGACTTAATTTCTTTTAGGTGTGGAAGTAACTCATGGCCACATTATCAATTAAAATTCTAAATTTTCTGCCAAGCAAATAGTGTCTCTATGTTTGCAAGCAATGGATGACAGTAGTCATCTCCTTTTCTTGGATAGTATACCGCCTCTCCGTTTTATTAAGCTTGCAACTTTCATAGAAAATAGGGTGCCTATCTTGCATGAGCATGCCTTTGATGGTAAAGTCAGAGGCATCTGTGTGTACTTCAAAGGGCTTGCCATAGTCAGGCAGCACCATGATAGGCTCTTTTGATATTGCTTCCTTCAAGGTATCGAAGGCATTTCGACATTTGTTACTCCACTGCCATGCCTTATTTTTCTTAAGTAGGTCTGTCAGTGGGGCGGCAATGGCTGAATAGCCTCTGATAAACCACCAATAATAGTTCACTAGCCCAAGAAAAGATCATAGCTCGGGGACGTTTAAAGGGGGCTGCCATTCCTGGATGGCTTGAATTTTTGTTAGATTCATCATAAGCTTGTCATCCTTAATTCGATGGCCAAGGAACTCCACTTTTTGCTTTGCAAATGAGCATTTTTCTTTTTTCATGTAGAGCTCATGTTCACGAAGTACTTGGAAGACTTGCTTGAGGTGTTGCACATGTTCTTCAAGAATGTTGCTATACACCACAATATCATCCAAATAAACAAACACAAACTTATCAAGGAAAGGGTGAATTACCTTGTTCATGAGTGTACAAAAAGTGGTAGGGGCATTAGTAAGGCCGAAAGGCATGACCAAGAACTCAAAAGCTCCGTATCACATCACATATGTTATTTTCAGCACGTCGCTTGGAGTAATACGAACTTGGTAATAGCCAGATCGTAAATCCAGCTTTGAGAAGTATTGAGCTTTCCCCATTTAGTCAAATAAATCAACTATCAAAGGAATCGAATACTTATTCTTGATAGTGATCTTGTTCAAAGCCTGATAGTCTATGCACATGCACAGTAAGCCATCCTTCTTCTTTTGAAAGAGGACTGGAGCATCGTATAGGGCCTTTGATGGCTGGATAAAGCCCGAATCTAGCAAGTCTTTGAGCTATCTTCTCAATTCAACAAGCTCCGGAGGTGCCATGCAATAGGGCGCCATGGCAGGGGGATTAGTGCTAGGCTCAAGCTCGATGTGGTCATCCATATCTCGTTTTGGTGGCAACTTCTTAGGTAGCTCGGGAGGCATCAAATCCTTGTATTTGTAGAGAATATCTTCAATGGAAGGTGGTAAGGAGAGAGTAGGTTGCTCAGCATCATCATCCTCATTAAGCTCCCTCATGGTTGTAACATAGCACTCCCCATTCTTGAGGCCCCGCTTGAATTGTAAGGCAAAAATCATAAAAGGCTTTGATTTTGTCATGCTCTTTAAGGGGATCACTTGAACAGTAGAGTTGTTGAGGATCAATAAGGAGCCCATAGAAGGAGCCGGGATGGTAATGACCTTATAGAAAAATGCTAGACCAAAGACAACCTTGAAATCATTTATAGGCACAATAGTGAAGTCTAGCATACCTTCCCACTCACCTATTTTTACCTTCACTCCTTCAGCTATGCTGTTTACAGGCTTTGCCTTTGAGTTGACAGCTTTAATTATGACAATCCCCTTTGACAACTTCAAGCCTAAATGCTTTGCCTCATGTATGTCCATAAAATTATGCGCACCCGTGTCCAGCATAGGACAGGTAGCTATGCCTTCTATGGAAGCATCCACGTAGAGCAGGCCTCTCTCCTTGGAGACTGAAGGAGAGGGGAGCTTCGAAAGAGCAACCAAGTGCTATAAGGAACCCATGCTAGCTTGGGGTTCATCTTCGGGTTTCTCTTTATTGAACTCTACCACGAGTGCATTCATGGCTTTCCTATTGGGATAATCCCTCACCCAATGTGGTCCATTGCAAATAAAGCAACGCTTAGGAGGCTTAGAGGTAGTGGTCTTACTTTTAAATGAGGAACCCTTTTCAGGCTTAGAGTTGCTGTTGAAGGGTCTTTGATTGCCTTTATTGAAGTCCCTCTTTTGAACTCCCTCACTCTTTGCTGAGCTAGGTTTCTTGCCTTTATCCTGAGTAGAGTAGTCCTTAAGGTTCTCCATAATAGCAATTGCCTCATCAAGGGACTGAACTCCTCGTCGATCAAGTTTCATTTTAACCCAATCCTTCAACCCATCTTTGAAATCAAAGAAGAGTTGATGATCAGATAGATCTGTGGCTTCTAGCATCAAGGTAGTGAATTCCTTGATGTATTTGGAAATGCTATTTATTTGCCTCAACCATCATAGTTTGCTGAGTACCTCTTCACTAGTATTGTGAGGCATAAAATTTTTACGGAGTTCGGCCTTAAATTGTTCGAACATGTTGATTATGCAAAGCCTTTTTTCCCTATCAACATGCTTTCTTCTCCACCATAGCTGAGCAACATCCTTTAGGAAAATGGCAGCATTGCTAATTTTTGAGAAATCATCCATGACATTCATTGCATCAAAATACTACTCAAGGTCGAATAAGAAGTTTTCCACCATAGTAGTGTTGTGAGTCCCATTGTACATGGCAGGTTGGGGGACCTTTAAACCATGTTGAGTAGCGAAACTGGTTGTGGCAGCAGTACTTGTCAAGGGTCGACTGCCTCGATGAAGAGTTTCTATCTCCCTACAAAGCTCTTTCACTTCATCTTGAAAGTTCCTTTATAGTTCAATAAACTCTTGGTTAAGGGAGTGTAGTTCTCCCCTAAAGGCTTGGCTAAGTTCCTCTATCATCGCCTTGACAACCTTAGTGATTTTTGTATTCTCATGAATGAGGTTATCCACTTAATCTGTAAGCTTTCCCACTATTGAGGATACACTAGCCAAGTCTCTCTCGAGGCTAGCAACTCGAGACTCTATGGGCTTATGTGCTGGAGCCTTAGATTTGCTTCGCCTGGATTATGAGCGCTGCTCTTCATGCCCATGGATCTGTTCGATGCGTTGCTCTTCCACCGAACCAGTGACATTTCCTTCCTCACTTGCCATGTTCAAATCTCACAACTCATGGTGCCTAGGATTAACCGTTGCTTTGATACCACCTGTCACGTACTCAGCTTTGGAGGTTAGCTAAGTTGCATGGCACTTAGTCGCACTTGCAAGAGAAGTTGAACTAAGTAAGCCTAGATGGGAGTTAGAGTAGATTTCAAGTGAGCAAGGTAGGGCAGCAAAGGACTAAACAAGCGTAGAGTCAAAGAGTTTGCAAAATGTGTAGAGCTTTATTAAGTTGTTCATCAATCCTTACAAATGGGAGGAGTGGCCTTTATATAGGTTTTCCACCACCTCAATGTGTGGCCACAATTAATTCTTCTAGAAATTTTTACAAATATCTTATGTACAAGAAACTTCTTGATATTTACAAGAGCAAGGGAAGTTTCAAGAGTCAGGCTGAATAGTGTATAGGCAGCTTGGCATGGGAAGTTTCTAGAATGCACATTGGCAAAGTTAGACAACACCCTTTCTTGGCCATTCTCCGCAATGCTCTAGCACTTTTTAGAGAGTTCCCTTACACTTAGCTTTGGCATGCCTTAGTCAAAATTTTGCCCATGTGCACCATCCTGGGCTTACTCAGCTTGCCAAAATGGGCAGGCTGTAACACTAAGCTACCTTAATCCTATCTCTCAACACAGATCAAGCTCTGAACTGAGCTAACAATCCACCAGATCTACTCATCTTCATTATCAAGCCTTGATCCACTAACTATGCAACTCTTGGATCAATGATCTCTTCTCCATACTAATGTGAACAAGACTACCTGAGAACTTCCTACTCAAGGCAACTGCTACTACATTAGCCTTGCTTGTATGATAAAGAATCTCACAATCATAGTCCTTCAAGAGTTACAACCATCTCCTCTATCTCAGATTCATATCTCTCTATTGAAAAATGTTCTTAAGGCTCTTGTGATCAGTGAAAATCTCATAAGTCATCCCATACAAATAGTGTCTCCAAATCTTGAGAGCAAAGATCACAGCAGCCATCTCTAGGTCATAGGAAGGATAATTCTATTTATGTTTCTTTAACTATCTTGAAGCATAAGCTATTACTCTACCATACTGCACCAACACACAACCTATATCAACTCTGAAGGCATCACAATAAACAGTGAACTTGTCTCTCTATTAGGCAAAGTTAGCACTGAATTTATGGTCAACTTCTCTATTAATAGTTAAGAACTATTCTCATAAGCATTTGACCACATAAACTTCACATTCTTTTGAGTTAGGTGGGTTATAGGTACTGTAATTCTTGAGAAATCTTGAACTAATCTCTTATAATACCCAGCCAAACCTATAAAACTTTGAATTTTAGTGACTGTTGTCAATTTGGGCCACTTAGACATTGCTTCAATCTTTTGTGGGTCAACCTAGATACAATCTTTAAACACCATGTGTCTAAGGAATGTAACACTCTTCAACCAGAAATCACACTTCTAGAATTTAGCATAAAGCTGGTGCTCTCTCAACGTCTATAGTACTGTTCTCAAGTGATATACGGGCTCTTCTATACTCTTCAAATACACTAGTATATCATCAATAAAGACTACTATAAACTAATCCACATACGGTTTGAATACCCTGTTCATACGATCCATGAAATCAGCTGGTGCATTAGTTAACCTGAAAGACATTACTAAAAATTCATAATGTCCATATCAAGTACAAAATGTTATTTTAGGAACATCGACTTCACTGATCCGTAACTGATGATAGCTCAACCTTAAGTCAATCTTAGAAAAGAACTATGCACCCTGAAGCTGATCAAACAAATCATCTATCCTCGGAAGAGGATACTTGTTCTTCACTGTCACCTTATTCAGCTCTCTATAGTTAATGCACAATCTCAGTGTACCATCCTTCTTCTTTAAAAATAGGACTGGTGCACCCCAAGGAGAAATACTAGATCTGACAAAACCCTTATCCAATAATTTCTGTAACTGCTCCTTCAACTCTTTCAAATTTGCAGGAGCCATTCTGTAGGGCGGCATAGAAACAGGAGTTGTACCTAGAACCACATCTATACAGAATTCAATCTCTCTGTGAGGTGGTAAACCTGGTAACTCCTCAGAAAAAATATTAGGAAATTCACAGGCAATAAGAACATCTATAAGAGACAACTTCTCAACTGAAGTATCCTTGACTAAAGCCAAGTATCCCAGACAACCTTTCCTTAGCATCTTCTTAGCAGTTATAGCGGAGATGAGATTCTGAGGTGCAGAACTCTTATCACCCATAAAATTAAATTCTCTTTTATCAGGAATTCTGAAAATCACCTCTTTTATTCTGATAATCAACTATTGCATAGTGCTGAGACAACCAATCCATTCTTAAAATCACATTAAGCCAATTACACCCAAAGATTAAATCCGTGAATAATTCTTTGAATTTTAGTCCTCAGCTCTAATATATATCGAACTTAATCCTATAACATATATAGTTCTACCAGTCTCCTCTTATACTGTATCACGTCTGTAGCATGAAGTGACAGATTGAAGAGTTCACAGGTATTCTTCTAAACTAATCGCTTTTCCCTTACTCTGTGCAATAGTTGCCACAGGTAATTATCCCTCCTTGAAGGTGGATGGAAGTATCTTAGAAATCACTCTTTAGACTCTAACCATGTGCTGCAGTCAAAACTAACAACTTCACCATCAAGAGTACAAAAGTGATTCGTCTTCATTAGACATCTTCCAATTCCTTCATTCAAGCATAATAAAAACCATTGTCATGCTTGGTTAAGTGCTATCAAGTTCTCATTAACCTTGGCTATCCCAGCCATAAATGTTGAAAGTTCGAGTTCAAAGGCTACTTGTA
This sequence comes from Mallotus nudiflorus, assembly GCA_947683625.1. Classification (NCBI taxonomy): domain Eukaryota; kingdom Viridiplantae; phylum Streptophyta; class Magnoliopsida; order Malpighiales; family Euphorbiaceae; genus Mallotus; species Mallotus nudiflorus. The sequence continues at coordinate 1,492,729 of CANTUR010000649.1, forward strand.
CCTCTTACAATGACTACTTTAGCCTTTGAGTCATAGTTGCCTCTAACCTACTCCTATACTAGATAGGTGTAGTAGGGCTGGAACTATAACCATAATTTCAACTTGAAAAGACTGCTTATCAATATATATAGTCTTTATAGAAGAATTAGTACGCATTCACTCCACTTGAAAAGATGTGGAACTGACACATCTTGACCTATATGCTGAAATGAAGGTTGCATAGGTAGTATTATCTAAGATATAGTTGTTGTACCCTGTCGAACTCCTGGTGCATGGGCAGCATTATTGAAATTCTGAACCACAGGCTCTACATTCCATTGTCCTATTGTCAACGGTGATCATTTGGTCTTTTAGATCCACTTTTACCCCTACTCCTAACTGGCTGCATAGGGAGAGTAGAACCTCATCCTTAAAAGACTTTATGTCATCGGTCTCATCGATCGATGGAGCGACTCATGCTCATGACATCAAAAAAGAACAAAAAGAAAATAAATAATTAAAATAATCATAGATAACCAGACATCCTAACGGATACATGGAATTCCTAAAGCAATAAAGACTTTTCAAAGACATGATCGAACATGATTTTTATTGTAGTAGTTCCAAAGAAAACATAACTTTGATAACCTATGTCACAACACTAAACCTAGGCTTTGATACCAACTTTGTCATGACCCAAACCAAGAGTCATGACTGGTGCTAGGGAACGAAAATTCTTTCAAATATAGAACCCGTAGCAAGCCTTAAAGAATAAAAGCATGCAGTGAAATAAAATAAATGAATATAAATAATGACAAAAATAAAATCGTAAATCAATATGTAAAAATAAATTCTTTTGTCATATCATATCATAAAATATTTACATAATATTCAGATACAAGCCTCTGATAAAAGATACATGCAACTGATGCAAACTACAACCACTACATATACAAAATATGACTGTTGCAGTTTTCTAGAGTACAATAAAGATCAAGTAAATAATTTACACAGGCTAGCCAGGGTGGAAGAAGTCCAGCGGATAGGCTTACTATTGAGGTCTGAGGAGGAAGATTCTCCTGAAAAATCAACAACTGAGGAGAGTTAGACCTCACTGAGTGAATTATTATAATATATATACATGCATCCTAATATCAAATGCAATCAGTCATTAGTATATATAACAAATATATATACATGCATATACACACAGATGCTGAAATCACTTTATATATATGTAAAAAACATTTATTTATTTATGAAGGATCAACAGAACCCTAATTAAATCGCAACCTCAATTAAAAATATATATCTAGTCATACAGGCTCACTTAATTCTAATTAAATCACTTATTCCATTTTGGACAGTAGACTGGCTTTGAGACACTTAGTCAACTGAGCTCCAGCAGTCTGATTGTTTGTGTGATTGGCCTTAAAATAATAGGTCAACCGAGCTCCCGCAATCACACTCCTCAACTACATCAATCTCAATAAATAATCAATCAAATGACACCTCAAATAAGTTAGTAATTCAACCCTATAATCTATCGCGCTAGTACGTACTCAGTCCTAGTGCTGCCCACTAGGTAGCACATTCTATCGATATCCTTCAATTAAAAATTATGTATATTCATGGAAAATAATAAATTGCTCAATTAAAATAATGTAGCATACAATATACAAGAATATATTGAAAATGTACCGAAAGTATACTAAAAATGTATCAAATTATATAACATGTATATATCAAAATAAACTTTAAATATGCCAAAGATGTACTAAATGTATATTAAAAATATGCAAGCATATATATATCGAAATATACTAAAAATAAACCAAAAGTATACTAAGTCATTTAATGAATTAAATCATTTAAAACATATATTAAAAATATAAAACCCTAAAATCATGCGTTCTAATACAAAACATATATATATAATATAATAGCTCACAATGCTGCGCTCCTCAAGACTGGCGATCTCGGCGCAATTAAAAAATAAAATAACGATAACCAATCAGAATAAATATAATTTATACTTCTAAAAAGACTCAATCTAGGAATATAAAAACTCTGAAATTTTAGGATAGACCCGATGTCACATTTTACGAGAATTCTATCGAAAATTCAACAGAACCTCCTTTGTAAACGGACATCTGTCTACTAAAAAGTAAAGTTGGTCTTGCAAGAAAAGTACACTTCTAAAACTGAAATATTCAACACCCTCGGTTGGGACCTTAAATTACATAATTTTCCAACCGAGGTTCACAAATCCACCAAAAATGCATTTAAAACAATAAATAATATTAAACAATAAAACACCAAAAATAATTATTTTCACAATAACTAATTAAAATCTCAAATAATAATATAATATTATTAAAAATCAAATTTTTCAATAATTACACATAAAATGATAAAAATTCATTTTATAAATCCAAATAACTTAAATAACCCAATATATAATAAAAAGTTATAAAAACCCATTTTACCACCAAAATAATAAATAATATATCATTTGAAAATAATTTTTGAAAATTAGTATTAATTAGTTAAAAATAGTAAATAATTTGTAAAAATCATTTTAATATCTCAAATAATTCTAAAATAATTTAAAACATATTATTTAACTATAATTATCACAAATTACACTATTAACCCAATTATTCAAAATATACATAATATATTTAATATTCCACAAAAATTATAGAAAATCATAAAAATTATTTTATCAACAAATAATATTCTAATATCACCTAAAACATATAATTAAACATTTATTTCAACAAAAACTAAACTTTAACCTAATTTTCCAATATTTACATAATATAAAAATATTGCTAAAAATTATATAAAATTCTCAAAAATTAATTTCTCAACACTAAAATTAATAAAAATTTATAATAATAATAATTTAACCAAATTCATAATTTTAAATAATTTATTTACGAAAATTCATTAAATAATAATAAAATAATAATAAATTAACAAAAATTCAATTAAATTCTAAAAAAAATAAAAAAATATTTTCGTATAGATTCAACATCTAGGAACAACATTTGTGAAGGAAGATTAACCGAATCATTCAAGATCAACCTAAAAAAAATTAGAAAACCCTAAAGCTTAAAACTAAAAAATCAAGGAAAACTTACAAATAAACAAGTTAGAGCTACAACCAAGTTTAGATTCAAGATCACTGGAGCTAGAGGAGTTGATAGACACCAGAAACGCATGAAGAGTTGGCCGAAGGAGGAGGAGGCGATGGTGAGCGGTGGAGGAAGGCTTGACTTCGGGTGGTTTTTTTTTTTACAGTGTGTGTGTGTGTGCAGTGTATGTGTTTATAGGTATATGTTTGTGTGTTTTGTTTAGTGTTTAAGTGTTTGTGTGTATGAGTTTGTGTGTTTTTGTTTGTATGTGTGTATATATATATATTATAATATTATAATATTATAATATAAAATTTCATTAAAAACATATGGTGAAAATATAACTTAGTCAACATATATATAAAATACACTCTATATAATATATAATATACACACACATATACAATTATATGCACAAATTTAACCATATATATACACATAAATAATTACACAAACCTTATTAATTTATCACAATAATACATAAAATAACCTTAAAAAATAATGATAATAATAAAAAATATTTATGGAATAATTAAATAATAAAAATAATACTTAAAATCTTGTCAATTAATAAAATAATATTAGTACTTAAAATAATATCATTAAAATAATACTTTTTAAAAATAGCATTAATAGTATAAACCCTAATATTAAATTAATAACTTCTAAAATACATATTTATATAAAATATATACTTTAACATAACATGACAATTAATAATTACAAATAATAAAAATAAATAAATAAAATTTTATAATTTTATCAACATTACATATCTCAAAAAATATGTAATAATTTTAAAATACAGATCATAATATTGGACCTTTTCTCTTTATTTTTTAAGTTGACCTACAATCAGCTATTGAATTGCCTGTCACATTTGTATCCATTGAGCAATTACGGACTGATTTGTTCAAACGGTGAATCTTCTATGAAAAAAATTGTTCCGGGTATGTTGTCAAAAATCTAGATGAATCTACAATGTTTTTATATTTAATGATATTATTTTAATCACTTTTTTACTGTTTCAAGCGAGCCGAATAATTATATTTTAAAAATTTCTCTTCATTTGTGTCATGTATAAAAAAAAATACCTTCCACCTTTTTGGATAATTTTTAAAACAACTTTATTATTTATGAATACTTCAATTTTTAATAAATTATTTATACATTAAATTTATTTGGAATCTTTAATTTTATAATTTTTATATTGTATTTACATTTATATAGTTTACATTTCATTATTGATATCGAAATGCGTATAACTTCACTCGTTACATTTATTCACTGTCAAAGGTACTGATAAGCTTTTTTTTTTTTTAATAAAAAAGACACGAATTTTCACAAAATCAAGTATTTGGGCCCTCCTTTAGCAAAAACATCAAACGAAGGTTACAAATATGATGATGCGCGAATTAAAAAAGTCCAATTAAAAAGTGACCATTTTTTCATTACTTAATTTATATAAGGGGGGTAGGCACCCTCCACGTCCCTAGCTGCAAATACACTTTTGAGCGAGTCATAGAAAACGGATAACAGATGTTTTTATGTCAGTGGAGACTAGTTTTGGTGATAGATTATAATTAACAGAAATTTGCAGGTAGACAACGGAAGACGGGAGGAGGATATATGCCTCCTAAAAGTCAAGAATAATGGAGGAGGATGTATGTAAACATCAATCACATCACCTTGAACTCGTCAATTCTCTTATAAATTTTAAAGACTATGCTTGGAAAGGAAGAAAAGAAAATAAATAAATAATTTTATTTATTTTTTATTATTTTATTCTCTTATATTTAGACTGAAAAAGAATAATATAAAGAAAAAAAAATAAAGGTATTTTTATTATTGAAAAGATAAAATATTTAAAAAAATTAAAAAATAAATATATAATATATTTATTATTATGTTTATATATTAAAATAATAATATTTATGACTATCTTCACTTTTTTCAATTAAAAATAAATAAGAGTAAAATTGTAAAATTAAATGTATAGTACACTTTTTATCTTTCTTTTCTCTATTTTTTTTTTCAATTAGAGAGATGAAGAATGAAAGAAAATAAAGGTCACTTTTCTTTCTTTCTATATTTTCTCTCTCGTAATTCCGATAAAAAAAAAGTAATTTTCCTCCCTCATTTTCCTATACGTATTTTCTATTTACACTTATTTTTGTCAATTGAGATTCATGAATATGCACATTAATTTTTTGTAGTACAATATTTTGATTCCCCATTGGTGTCTACTCTTAAGAGAAATGATTTTTTTGAACCACGATAAAAATAACATTAATATATAAACATCATTACATCAAGAGAGGCCATATTGTGAAGGGCCAAAGTTATATTAAGGTTATTGCATAATGATGGGCCAAATTATGAGTAGAGCCCAATAACAAATTTTGAAAAGAAGCCCTAACTTGATAATGATTGGCGGACGGTGGCAGCAACAACATCATCTGGAGCATTAAAGTAGTAGTTGGATGATGAAAGCTACCATGCTAATAAATTTACTGGATATGTTGGAGTCGTGGACTAATAAAGATGGTGAAGTCCTAACATTAAAGAAACAACGAGCAGAGAAAATAGAAGGTGATTAACCATCGGAGCAAGCTAAATGACCACTAGGGACAAAGATCAGCTTCTATAATAGCAATATTGCAAAGCCAAAAGAGATAAGACACCTGCAATGTTGAGATGAGTAAGGTCCCAGCGGAGATAGAGCATCCGCATTAGATGAAGCACTAGTAGGCATCCACACCAAAACTATCCAAGCGGAGCTATCAAAGCAGAGGTGTCACGATCCAAATCAGGAAGTCATGACCAGCGTGAGGGAATAGAAATTCATATAAATCTGAAACCCGTAACAAACCTTAAAAATAAAACTCATGCAAACATATCACAAAAATACCTTAGAATTAAAACTTTAAATAATATAAAAGAAATTCTTATATTATAACATAATAAAATATATTCATACAATTATTCAAATATATAATCACTGTCTAATACAATATCAAGTACTACAACAAGAAGCACTATTATTGTAACGTTTACTAAAATGCAAAAAAAGTAATGGTTTAATGTTTAAATAAGTTGGCCGGGAAGGAAAAAGTCTGGCAAAGAGGTTTAATATGGAGGTCTGGAGTAGAAGATCCTAAAAAAATATTGAGGGGGTCAGATCTCACTGAGTGAATTATTATACTACATATACATACAACCTAAAGATATAAACATTCAAACATAAATATAATAATATATTTATATTTATTTAATATATACATTCATTTTATACAGATGCTCGAAATCCATTTTTATAATAACAATAAATGCAGAAGAATTTTAGGTGGAGGATCGAAGCACAATCTCTAAATTTTCGCAACCTTGATCATTGTATTCCTTTAGCCAACAGGCTTTCCATATCTCCAAAATATTTTCTTTACCCAACTTTGGTAGTGAACTGGCTCTGAGAACACAAAGGGTCAACCGAGGATCCGTAATTTCACTACTGGTGCTAACTGGCTCTGAGTACCCTATAGGTCAACCGAGAATCCGCAGTCAAACCTCTTTTTCCATCATTCACTATAATCATTATATTTGTATTCAAAATCAATCAAAGTTCAAAGCCTAATTTTTAGTATACTGTTGCACAATAGCCCTAGCGTGACCCTCTAGGTGGCACGTTCTACAACTATCGTCCAAAACGTTATTTCATAAATTAAATAATGAAGTTCACAATAAAATATGAACAAAATCCATTTTCACAATTTAATAATCACATGCAAATATATATGAAAATATATATATTCGAAATAATCAAAATAATAACAATTAATGAATTAAAGTACAATGAAATTCATATTTATTCAAAATATGGATGCTCACAATATATTTTTTACATGCAATGTATACATATAATAATAACTCATAGTTTAAATGTGCTCCTCTACCTTGGCTCGGCTGGCCGGTTCAATAGGCCTAACTCGCGGAGCAACTAAAGAAAATAATAACAATAATAATGTATTAGAATCGAAATCCTAATTTATACTTTTAGAATTTCTAAAGAATGACTCAATCTAGGACACCACTTGACAAAACTCAAAACTTTAGATTGACCCGATGTCACATTTTATGAGAATTTTACCGAAAATTCGGTAGAGACTCCTTTGTAAAATGGACGTCTTTCTACTAAAAGTAAAGCTGATTCTGTATGCAAATATAGTTCAAATATTCACAAAGCTCAACTTCTCAAGTTGGACCCTAAATTACAATTATTACCCAACCGAGAACCAATAAAATCAAAATCAATAAAATAATAATAAATACTAATAATTTACCAAAACTCATTAAAATCATAAAATACCAAAATTTAATTTATTTAAATAATAAAAGCATAAAAAATATTTATTTTCAAAATAAATAATAAAATCCCAAATATAATTAAATAATATTAATAAAAATCCATTTTTTAAATATTCAAAATTAAATAGCATAAATTACCAATAATTATTTAAATTTCCCAAGTATATAATAAAAATAAATAAAAAACCATTCAATCATAAAAATAATAAATAAAAATATTATTCGAATATATTTTCATAAATTATTATTAATTAGCTAAAAATAGTAAATAATTCATAATTTTTTTTAATACTACTTATTACTCAAAAATTATCCAAAACTTAATAATTAACAATAATTTCAATTAAAATATAAAAATTACTAATTTATAATAATTTTTCCAAAAATCTAATTTTTACATCGAAAATTTATAATAAATATTCGGTGCATAATTTCAATAAACTTTCTTCAAATATAATTTTTCCGAGCTCAGAACAGTATGTGAATAGTAACCCCGAGCCCGAAAATTCAAAATTTTTAGAAAAATAAATAAAAATTATATTTAGCTACCTCACAATGTCTACAACAATTAAGCTCAAAGCAACTATAGCTGAATAATTCAAATTAAAGCTCTAACTAACAAAAAATTCAAAATACTAAAAATTGAATTATTAAAAAATGGCAGAGTTATCGGAGTTGAAACTCGAAATGGTTTGAAGATTTGAAAATTCTGGAGGTTGAGCTTCCAAAAGAGATCAACGTTGGCTTCCGTCGTCACCGGAATCGTCTCCAGTGAGCAGGGGAAGATCCTGCCAAAAAATGAACCATAAAGAAAAGAGAAAAGGAAAGGAACGGTGGCACGCCAAGGAGAAGGAGTTGTTGGTGGCAGCGCTGGCTGGTGGCGATTGGAGTGACGAGGTGGTGGTTGGCGATCCGGATAGTAATGGGATAGTAATGGTTAATTTTTTAGTTTCATAGTATAGTTTGGTTTTTAGTTGTGTTTTGGTGAAGATGAAATGTCCTTTTGTTATAATCCAAATGTTTATAAATTATAAAATTAAATTTCTGGGATATTATTAGAGTGAAGCCATAAACAACAAAGAAAGAAAACATGGGGAGGATTACTAGTTGAAACCAGTATCCAACCCCTGTGAATAAAGCAAACTATCAGAGACGATGGCACTATAAAAGAAAGAACTTTTTTATTAAGACTTTTATGATATTCGGCTTTTTTTTTCAATTTGTCCCTCTCAAAGTGGAGTAGTTAAGTGAAAAAATGTCCTTTGAAATATTAGAATTTTATGGTGAGCTTGATGCCACTTGTAAAGACCGAAGAGATTATTGTGTTATTTATGTTGTGATCATTATTATTGATTTAATTTTATGGATATATAACCTTATGAAATCTACATTACAGTGGTAGCTCATAAAAACTAATTAAAAATAATACTAACAACTAAATGTAATTCTTATAAAAACAAGCTAATCAAGCAAAAAAAAAACACAAAAATAAAATAATGATATTCTTTTTATAAGTAAAATTTGTTACAGCTCAATGAATTGGATGAGCTTCAATTTCAAGCATATGAGAACATTAACCTCTTCAAGGAGAAAACAAAACGATAGCACAATATTCATATCCTCAAGAAGAAATTCAAAGTTGGTGATCTTGTTCTTTTGTTTAATTCTAGACTGAAGTTATTTCCAGGTAAGTTAAGATTGAGGTAGAGTGGTCCATGCAAGGTGCAACAAGTTTTCTCTCATGGCGTACTTGAACTTATGAATTCTAAAAAAGAGTGTTTTCAAGTAAATTAATGGACAAAGGTGCAAAGTATATCAAGGAGGACTAATGCCCAGGGTAAAGGAAATTCTTTTCCTTTAACAACCTTAATGAATAATTCTAGTTTTGGTAATGTTAGAGATCTAAAAATTAACATTTTATTTTGTTTTATTCATTCTTCATTTTTGATTTATTTTATTCATTACTAATCTTTTTCTTTTGAATTTAAGTTGTTTATACATAAAAAAAAAATTAAATAATTAAGTGCTTTGGATTTCTTATAGGTATGGTGGTGAATTGTAGTGCACATATGGATATAAATTTGGTAAAGTCAATTTGGTCATGCTTGAAGTGTTTATGCAATCACAGACTTGTCAATTCAGCTTTAGTTTTTTTGCCAAAGATGCTTAAGACTTTCCTAATTTAGCACTTTATATCATCTCATTATTTTATTTTAGATTTTTATTAATTATTTTCTTTGTGTGATTTGTTTTTATGATGCTTTGGATTTTTTAATGAATTTATTAAGTGTGTTTGTGTGTCTTTCAGGTTCAATAGGAAAATAATCAATTCTTCATAATCTATGCAGGTCCAGCTTTGATCACTATGGCAGCCTTATTGCAATCGCAACTTCAATCAATTTGAGACAAGACTAAGTGTCAGTCACCATCATAGCGATGCTATTATTGCAACTCTTCTACATCCTAGATCAACCCAGCTTTTGGTCACAGTTTAAGCCATGTCATGACAACAACCCTATGAAAATTTTATTCTAGTATACTATCTGTCACGCTCGAAGCAATACTTTTATCGCAACTTCACATGTTATTCACTGTGACGATCAAACACAAGCTGTCATCATAGTCTTGCCCAACACCTCAGTCATTTATGAGGATAGCATAAAGTACATTAAATTGTCAGGTTTATAAGTTCCTCCATCAACACCACCTTCTTCACCAAACTCACTATCTTAGGGTAGTTTTTCACTTTCTTTATTTAGTTATTTCTTTTTAGTGTTTATATATGAAAGAGTCCTAAAGGGGGGGGGGGGAATGAATAGGAAAATAAAATAATAAAAAAAATTAAAAGGATTTGAACAATAATTAAAAGGAATGTTGAGAAGGAAGAATGATGAACATAAGAATTTAAGGAGTTCAGATTCTTAACAATCTTACGTCTCCACCTAACTTATTCCCAAGTTAGGATTTTGAATCACCATAATCTATTTCCCTAGATTGATTTTTACAACTTGAGTTTTAGGCTTAACTTAAACCTTACAACTTGAGTTTTTAAGACTTACTCAAAAACTAATTCACAAGTGTTTTGAAGGCTCACACTAAAACCAATTCCTTTATAATAGAATCTAGCTTTTTATTTTTTTAACCTTAGAAAATAGAAGAATAAGAATTTCTATTCTAACACTCACCAACTCTCACAAGATTTATACAATAATAAAATAAATTTTAAAAGAGTTTAGAGAGCTTAATTGAATGCTTGAAAGTATATATTGAATAAACAACTTTTTTAACCTTAAAAGATATTATATTTCTACTTGAAAAATTCAATTATAACTATTGGAAGAAATAATTTTGTTTCCAATAAAATTAAATTTCATTTTAATGTAACTTGAATTTTTGAGCTATAATTTGTCAAGTCCCGATTGGGATTACATTAGTCCTGGTTGGGATGATACCTTATTCATTCATCTTATTTCTAAACACCCATTTAGTGCCTATAATAGGATAATGTTTTGGTTTTGGAACCAAGGTCCAAACCTTATTTCTCTCAAATTGATTTAACTCTTCTTTTATAGTAAGGACTTAAAATTCATCACTCAATCCATCATCAATATTTTTGGGTTCAATTTAAGAAATGAAGGCTAAATTAACAATAGACTTTAATTTAGATATAGTAGTTACCCTTTTTATAATGTCACCTATAATGAGGTCTTGAGGATGAGCTTTCTTAAATTGTCAATCCTTTCGAAGTTCATCCTTCAAGGTAGGTTGAGATATATCTTCATTGTCCTCTTTGCTTGGACCTTCAAGATCCAAAGGCTTACTAGCATTTTCTTCTTGATTATCTATAATCTCATTGTCACCTACAAGATCATCAATACTACAAATATCCTTTCTAGGATCAAGTGAGTTTGATTCATTAAATACAATATGCATTAACTAATTAACTACTAAAGTCTTCTTATTAAAACTATATATGCTTTACTAGAGGTGGAATAGCTTATAAAAATTCCTTCCCCAACTTTAAAGTTAAATTGCCCAAGATTATTTTTGGTGTTTAATATAAAACACTTGCATCCAAATACTCTTAGATATGAGATTTTAGGTTTTCTATTATTCCATTGCTCATAAGAAGTTTTATTTAAAATTGATCTTTTAAAAACTCTATTTGAATTATAACAAGATGTATTAATGACTTCCACCCAAAAGTATAAAGGTAAATTATACTCATAAAGCATTTTATTCTAGAGGTTTCCATAAGAGCTCTATTTTTCCTTTTGACTACCCCATTTTATTGAGGAGTTCTAGGAGAAGAAAACATATGTGAAATATCATTTTCATTACAATAGGTTTTGAAAAATTTATTTTCAAATTTCGTTCTATAATTACTTTTAATTGAAGAAATACAAAAACCTTTTTCATTTTAAACTCTTTTTGTAAAATTTTTAAAAGCTTTAAATGCATAATTCTTATGAGCAAGAAAACATACCCAAGTAAATCTAAAGTAATCATCAACTAATACATATGCATAGTACATTCCACCAAGACTAACAACTCTAGTTGGTTAAAATAAATCCGTATATATAAGTTTAAGTGGTCTATAAGTAAATACTACATTTTTTAGGTTAAATGAGGACTTGGATTGTTTTCTCTTTTGATAAGCATCACAAGGAGAATTTAAGTTTGGGTAACCCAATCATAAATTCATGTTTATAAAGATTATTTAAAAGTTCAAAATTCGTATGTCCTAACTTGTTATGCCATGCCCATGTGTCATGGAAAATTGACATTAAGTATTTTATATCTTTGTTATCAACATTGTTTAAGTCAATAACATAGACATTGTCTACTCTTTCACCACTAAAAATTACTTTGTCTTTATCAAGACTACTAACAAAGCAATTTCTAGGATAGAAAGTCACCTTATTTCCTATATCACATAATTGAATTATACTAAACAAATTATTTTTAAGACCATTAACAAGTAATACATAATGTATAGATAAGGATTAAGGATTACTTATTTCTCTAATGCCCACCATCTTTCCTATAACATTATTTCTAAATGTGACGTGTCCTCTATCGTTTCATCAAGCTTATTGAATTGCTCTTTGTCTCCTATTATATGCCTTGAACATCCACTATTAGATACCACTTGCTTTTCATTCTTGTGCATTTCAAGCACACTTGCACAAAATAATTTAAGTGTTCTTTTGAACCTAAGCCTTTCTTGGTCTAGGTTAGTTAGTCTTAAGATAATCCATAGGAAGCAAATTCATGTGTAGTCTTTTATAAAAGCACACAGTATTGGTATATCCTTAGATCATGCAATATGAACATACAACATTTTCAAATTTGTTTAGGATGATATGCTTTCCTAACATATGAAACATGCTCTTTGTATTATGATGGTGTGTGTCTCCTATTATTTGAAGCGTGAGACATACATTGGTAATGGCAATGTGTATTTTGATAGGATTGTGTAATATATTTAAGTGCATTATGTTGTGCAATATGTTTATAAGTGTTATGTCTAGTGTACATGTAAGCATGTTTGGGTTATGCTTTTCTAGCATGAGACTACCTCTTTATGTTATATAGAATTAAGTCTTATAAGACTTTCCTTTAATATTTGACACATGAGACTTATTAGCTTGGAAAGCTTGAGTCTCAATCAATTTTAAAGTAAAAGGAATGAAATTGCATGATGCTTTAATAAATTTAACATGTGATGATGATGAGGTTATTCCATTAGTGTATCCAATTCCATGAGTATTTTTGTGAAATTTTTAAGAGTCAAGTAAATTATCTAAACTCTTTTTTTCTCTTTAGGATTTTTATATGGAATTTTTTAGCTTAACTACCTCATTAGAAAACTTATGATTTTCATCATTTGCTTTCTTAAGTTGCTTTTCCAAGAAATTAGAAGATTTTAAATCACTAGCATGTTTGTCATTTGATTTAAAAAGATTAGAAAATTCAATTTTAACTTTTTAAATTCCTTGGTTAAGCTATTTAACTCATATTTATAATGCTTCTTTCTAGAAAGTAAGCTTTTGCACTTAAGCAAGAGTTTGCTCATAATAAAGCTCTTACCACCACCATCACAAGCACAATACTTATCACAATAAGAGTTAGAAGTTGATGGTACCTCTTTTTCATTTTCAAGGGCTATGAAACAAAGATTGGCCATTTCTTATTATTTTTCTTCCTCTTTAGATTCAGAGGAGTCATCTTAAGTAGCTTTGAAAGCCTTTTTTCTATCCTTTGCTCCCTTGTTCTTGAATTTGAGTTTGGGGCACTCACTTTAGATGTGTTCCAGTTTCTTGCATTTATAGCAAGTAACTTCTTTGGTTCTCTTCTTACCATCTCTTTTGAACTTCTTGTTGAAGTCCTTTATTCTTGAGAAAATTTTTTTTCTAAAAAAATTTTTGAAGTTCCTAATGAGCATGGAAATATCACTATCTTTATCACTAGAATCTTCAATATTTTCATTTTTACTTTCTTCTTATGAAACCTTCTATGCTCTTTTTCTTTTCTCCATTCTCTTCTTGCTCTTCACCTCTTTGCTTAATTAGGAGCTTATGTGTCAAGAGTTTACCAATAAACACATCGATTGAGAGGGTAAAGAAGTCTTGAGCTTTCTTAATTGAAGTGACTCGAGATTTTCAATCCTTATTAGGTAGGATTCTTAGAATCTTATTGTTCACCTCTTCCTTAAAGAAATATTTTCCAAGTTTCTTGAGGGTTTTGAGGAGAGCATTGAGATGGTTTATAAACTCCATGATTGATTTTTGAGGCTTCATTTTGAAGAGTTCATATTCATACATATAAATTTAAACCTTTTTGCTTCTTACTTGTACATTGCGTTCATAATAGTTCTCCAAGGTCTCTCATATTTCTTTGGTCGAAATGCAATATTGAAACTTACCTCCTTCTCTTGTCATAGAAGAAAGTAGAGTGATCGTAACCTTTTTTTTTGTAGTTTTCTTCCTTTTAATAATTGCTCCAATAACTTCTTAAAGAGAAGTTTGTACACCATTAATGATAGTTTTTGGTCACTGCCAACCCTTGAGAATAGCTTCTTAAAGCCTAATGGAATCATAATCTAAATATAATTTCATTTTGAACTTCCAATGAGGATAATTACTACCATCAAATAATGGTCTAAGTGAAGACATATTTTGAGATTCACTCCCCATGATCTTGTATTCTTGCAATTAAATTCCTAGAATCCAACCTCTAATACCAATTGAAAGAGTCCTAGAGAGGGGGGGAATAGGACTATTGAAAATAATAAGAAATTAAAAGGATTTGAATAAGAATTAAAAGGAATATTGAGAAGGAAAAATGATGAACATGAGAATTTAAGGAGTTCGGATTCTCAACAATCATACATCTCCACCTAACTTATCCACAAGTTAGGATTTTGAATCACCATAATCTATTTCCATATATTGATTTTTACAACTTGAGTTTTAGGCTCAACTCAAACTTTACAACTTGAGTTTTCAGAGCTCACTCAAAAACCAATTCACAAGTGTCTTGAAGGCTCACACTAAAACCAATTCCTTTAGAATAAAATCTAGCTTCCCATTTTCTTAACCTTAGAAAATAGAAAAATAAAAATTTCTATTCTAACACTCATAAACTCTCACAAGAGTTATACAATAACAAAATGAATTTTGAAAGAGTTTAGAGAGCTTAATTGAATGCTTGAAAGTATATATTGAATAAACTACTTTTTTAACCTCAAAAGAGATTATATTTATACTTGAGCAATTCAATTATAGTTGTTGGAAGCAATAATTTCATTCCAAACAAAATCAAATTTCCTTTGAATGTAAATTGGACTTTTGAGTTGTAATTTGTTAGGATCTGGTCGGGATTACATCAGTCATGGTCGGGATGCTTTAAAAGTAGCCATTTTCAGCTTGAATTTTTCTAGTCTTGGACATGGTCCTGGTCAGGACATGGCTCGGGATTAGTTCTGCCTAAAAATTAAAGTTTTACAGAGTTCGGTCTTGGTCATGACCTTATGTCTCGATCGGGACTACCTAGTCTTGAGCAATGTCTCGTTTGGGATATAGATCGGGATCATTATTGTCCCAAAATGAAGTTTGATGTGGAATTTAGCTCTTTAGTCTCGGTCTTGGTCCCGATTGGGACTAAGCTTAGGATTGGTTCTAAAATTGCCAAAAATGTGCAATTTGGTCCCTGTCTTAAGTCTGAATGAGATAGTGCTTGTAATGTTTTTTTAAAATAATTTTTCTTTGACAATTCATCATTAATTTGGCTTCCAACTGATTCCTATCTTATACACACTTAAAGTAAACACATTAGTTACTTAGAATTAAGTTTGTTAAGATCAAAATCAAGATTGATAACTTGCTAAGGTCAATAATTTATTTTATGTGTCACATTTACATTTCATTTTAAGGGCAATGTGAAATTTAAGTGTAAGGGGGGGGGGGGGTGCATATTGCATAAAAGCATGACATTTATTTTATGTATTTTATTTTTCATTTGATGTGTTTTATTTTATTTCAATTTATTTTATTATGTTTTATTGCATTATGTTGATGTATGGGGTAGGAAAATGATCAATTTTCTCCATAACTTTAATGCTTGCAACTTATCAATCTCGTGAGTTTGACACATAGGTATAGTTTTCTTGATTAATTGCTTTAATCTCCATTTAATATTTAATTTGAGGTTTTTAAACATTATAAGCATTTTATGGTTAAGAACATATTTTTATACTTTAATGAATCTAATGCTTAATCTCTTTTTGAATGTGTAAGTGTGCATAATTTAAGTTGAATTAAAGAGGTTACGGGTTAAATAGCTTGAGTAATTGGAATTGCTTGGAATTGACACTTAGTAAAAAAAAATTATTGTGGAAGGGAGCTAGTATCTCTTATTCAATTTGAGGTTTTTAAACATTATAAGCATTTTATGGTTAAGAACATATTTTTATACTTTAATGAATCTAATGCTTAATCTTTTTTTGAATGTGTAAGTGTGCATAATTTAAGTTGAATTAAAGAGGTTACGGTTTAAATAGCTTGAGTAATTGGAATTGCTCGGAATTGACACTTAGTAAAAAAAATTCTCGTGGAAGGGAGCTAGTATCTCTTATTCAAATTTATAGATGCTCATTTACTTTAATGCTCTTAAAAGAGTATAAGTACCTTAAAAGGTCCTTTTAGAGGGTTCCACGCTGAGTAGTGTAGGAAAAGCAGGGGAATTTTGATGATTGGAATATCTACGAGCAATGTTTTCTTTTAATTTTTTTAAATCTTTTTTAAGGTAGTTCTAGTAAAAGAGTTGTTTGCCTTGTGTTCTTTCTTTGAGAATTGTGATTTGTGCTCATTTGTATATTAAACGAGAATGTTTGCTATACGCTTATTAATCTTTATACATGTTGTTGATCATGAGTTATTTTTTTTTTTTATGCATTAAACCTTATATTAAGTGGAGATTTTGTTAGTTGGTCAAGTTAAAATTGATTAATGTACTAAGTTCATGATATTGATACGTATTTTTTTCATGTTGCTTAAGGACAAGCAAGAAGCTAAGTATGGGGGTATTTGATTATGTGTTAGGTGTAATAGTTTTAGGTTGATTTGGTGCATACTATGGTGTTTATTGTTTTAATTTTTATTAGAATTTGGTTAATTCTATGTTTATTTTGTTTTTGTAGAGAGGGTAATGAAGAAGGAATTTATGGCCATATACGGTTTTATTATTCAAATTTAAAATGGTATAATTGATGGGGTTTACTGTTGATAAGTTAATTATGAAAAAGACACACTTAAGTAGAAGAACATGCAACAATGATGAAAGAACAAGATAAAAAAAAAAGGACCTATGATCACAAAATTCAACACAAAAGAATTGCACCTTATCTCTTATAAGAAATGCCTAGAAAAAAATGCTCATTAAGAATTGAAGCTAGGGGGGTTTCATCAATCATAATCTCATATTCAAAGCAAAAGAGTCAACAATATAGCCTTACCACCAATTCTCACTCCAATAGCTTCTCCAAGAAAGCTATAAGAGTAACTAAATTGAATTAAATTGATCTCAAAAAAGAAAAGAAAAGAAAAATAAACTGAAAAAGCAAGTATAAAAAAATTGAACCTTACAACAACATAGAGAAATATAAAAGTGAGAATGAAGAAAACAAAATGAAAAAAAATAGAAGGGAAGAAGAGAGAAAAGATGCATAGAGTGTAATGAAGAGTTGTAAGCCTATAACCCTAAGGGGCTCGCTGGAGGTTGAGGAGGAGTAGTTCATTCCACTTCTTGAGACAACAACCAATAAAGGATTAAAAAAATGGAATTAGAAAACTCGCGTAGAATAGAAGAGGAAAAAATACATTACACCAAAGAAGAGATGGAGAAAAGAAAAGCAAAATAGTAATAGAGAAAAAAAAAGAAGAGAAAAGAAATGAAACTTGTTTTTAATTATAAACCGAATTGCTGCTAGAAAATTAAATCAATCTTCTCAAGAAAAGAATATAAATGAAAGGGAAGGAAAACTAAAAGGATAGAAGCTAAATAACCTACAGTGGACGTGTATTGAAATTTTAGGGCACCACATGTCAAAAATCTTGTAATGTTGAGCTTTATATATTCATATAGATATTATCTATTTAGCTTTACAAAATTGCAATATATATATATATATATATATATATATATATATATATATATTTATTTGTATTAATTAAATTTAAAATACTTAAAATGCATAAATAGATATTAATTGGTGTTTGAGGATTCCCATATGATGTTTGATAGAATGCATGAAAAAGAAAAGTGAGCTACAAATCATTATGGCTTTGAAGCTTCTTTAGGAGCTTGGCAAGGATAGAGTAGTAGTGGGCCACATCATCTAATATTCAACTGATGTGGCCATTACTTTTTTTTTTTGTCAAATTTTGAGTTATTAAAAAACTTGACAATCAACATCCACTTCAGCACCAATGAATGGAATGTATTATTAGGTAGTTTTGTGGAATTCATGAGAAATGTTGGGAGGTTTTAAGTGACTAAGTGAAAGTTAGATATTTTACTAGGAACTAATGAAAAGGTTGGGTACCGTGGGTGTAATTAACTCTTAGCTGACATGTTCACTACTTTGTATCAGATGACACATCAGCATCCATATCATCACCGTTGATTGGAATTTGTCATTAGATAGTTTTGTGGGATTCATAAGAAATATTGAAAAGTTGAAAAAACCCTAGAGGGGGGGGGGGGGGGGTGGTGAATAGGGCCATTAAATAAAAATTGGAATTAAAAATAATTTTTTGTAAGAATTGAAAGAATGTTAAGAAGGAAGAATGAAAAATACAATAATTTAAGGAGTTCGGATTCAACAATAATACTACATCTCCACCTAACTTATCTCTAAGTTAGGATTTTCAATCACCTACAATCTTATTCACAAGATTGAGATTACACAAGAGTTTTATGGCTCACTTTTATAACCTTACAACATTAATTTTCAAGGCTCACTTAAAAAGCCAAATCCCAAGTGTTTTAATGGACAACACTTAAACCAATTCCTTTAGAAATAAATCTCACTTCCTTATTAATCTATCCTAAGATTTAAGATAAAGAAAAATTCTATTTCTAACACACAACCAACTCTCACAAAAGTTATAAACAAAGAGTAAATATTTGAGAATTTGAGAGTTTTAATGAATGTTAAGATAGAGAATGATAATAAGAAAAAATGTCTTAACTTTCATTTAGCTCTAAAGGTGTTTATATAGATAAAAACTAAAAAATATAGCTATTGGAGGTGCAAATAATGTGTCCAACATCTATATTTTGAATCCAATGTTTATAATTTTGAATTATTGAAAGTAATACTCTCAAACTGCTGTACAAGGATTGAATCCATGATTGGCTACTAGAGACATTAGAATTTGCCTATATTTTCTTCATAAACATTGTAAATATTTGACTTAGCTTTCCAAATCATTTTGAATCACCTTAATTAGGTTTATGTAGCTCAAGATATATCCAAAATACTAAGAGCTATGTAATCTAAAATACAGACTACTGTCAAACAACTGTGCATGAGTTGAAACAGTGATTTTCTATTGGAGACATTTGAATTTGCCTATATTTTCTTCATAAAAGTTGTAGATATTTAACTTAGTTTTCCATATCATTTTGAATCACCTCAATTGAAGTTATGTAGCTTAAGATATGTCCAAAATATTAAGAGCTATGCAATTTAAAATGATAGCTACATATGTTGATTTCGACTTAATATTTGTATACCCAAATGAACTCAAATTTTAACAAGTAAGCCCAATTCATAAAGCGCAATATGTCTATTTCAAATTTGAAGAAGATAACTTTCTCATTATAAAGTTCTAAAGATGTCAAAAGTCTCTTTAAATTTCAAAGGTCAAATCAACTCAAGATATTCATATTTCATTTTAACTTCTAATAAAGTACTAATTTATATACACTTAACTAAATAAATTAAATGCTCAAAATTAAATTTACTAAGATAAAAAATTAAGATTGATTATTGCTAAAATAAATAGAAGTTTTAGCTAGCAAAATGAAAGTTGGTTATTTTAATGAAAAATAATAAAAAAGTTATGTACAATGAGTGTAGTTAACCCTATTAATTACATTTCCTGTGTCTTCTGTTATAGCATTAGATAAAAATTAATTTTATAAATTAATAACAACAGAATTAAAACTCAATCTTGAAATACTTCTATAAATAATTTACCACTAAAATACTTTTTTTTGTTAAAAAGCATGGATTGGTTTTAATGAAATGTGCATATATTAAACTTATAACTCTGTGTAAACTCTCTCTCTTTCAAAAAATATATATAAATATATTTTTTTGACAAGTATATATATAAATATTAAAAACTTTGAGTTAATCACTCAGTATAGACTGCGATTGTCCCGTGCGACTGCCAGTTCGAGGTAAAATGGTACAAGCATTGATTGAAAAACAAACTGTACATGTAATACAATCGTATCAATAATAAGCAAAATTTTTGCTCTAGGCTACGTAATTATATATATAAGAATAGAATTTTGGTGATACATTTTTTTATTTGGCTTGTAGAGGTCGTAGTGCGACCATTTTCTTTTTGTGAATAGTGAGATAATATATATTTTGATCAATTGTATAATAAAAATAGTTTTTTTTTAAATTGAATTTTATATTTTAAAATGCTATTAAAAAGAAATTATCATATAATTACTATCTCATTATTTGTGGTGTGACAATTTTAATAAAATAAATATAATTTTTTTTAAATTTATTTATTTATTTTTTATATTTGAGCTTAAATTTTTTTTTTCTCTCTCTATACATATCTAACTGTTCTAAACACTTCACTATATCTAATTTATGACATTAATAAATTTTTCCTTTTCTCCCTAGGATTTTACATAATTTAAAATTTTTCCTCTATATAAAACTTCTTCAACATGCGGTTGTTTACAATTATAATATATCAATATTAATCAAAATTAATAAGTTCTGTGTTAGACTTTCCACTCCACCCGCCTGCTGGAGTTGGGTCAGACAACTTCACGTATTGAATGGTGTGAATTTATGATGATGGTACGCTGATTGGAAATGTCTCCTGCCCTCTATTCTCATATAAGAATTTGCAATTATACCAGAGATTGTGACCTTGTATATGTTGAAGGATGATAAAAAAATATATTTCCAAATGGAAGTTATCCCACGTTGGTTAGAGGAAAAGAAAGAAGGAGAGAAAAAAAGAAATAAGGAAGTTAATTGATTATAAAAGATTTTTTTTTTTCTTTTTTTGTTAAGTATGTTAATTATTATAAATATTTTGTGTGTATTAATAATCATGTATATGAAATTTTTTTTACAGATACTTAACCTTTTAGGTATGTGTGAGAGTGTACAATTGAGAGCTATTAGTTATACTAGTAG
Source organism: Mallotus nudiflorus (assembly GCA_947683625.1). Lineage (NCBI taxonomy): Eukaryota > Viridiplantae > Streptophyta > Magnoliopsida > Malpighiales > Euphorbiaceae > Mallotus > Mallotus nudiflorus. The sequence continues at coordinate 1,514,182 of CANTUR010000649.1, forward strand.
AAAATTTATGAGAAATACTTTTTGGTGTATTTGAGTTTTTGGGTATGTGCGAGAGTTAAATATTTTATAGTATGATTGTAATAATTTTCCACATAGTGTCATACCTTAAATTTGACTGTCCCTAAAAAAGGTCCAATAATGAAATAAATCTCTGAGATAACTAGAGTCTGCTCATTCGTAACACCGTTAAAGTGTGCAACCTTAAAACACCTAACCGACCCCACAAGTGTGCAAAATCGATCACCAAGCCATTAAGTTGTGCTCTGACCTTGCGAAATACGAATAATCGAAACAACAAGAGGTTTTATTTCAAGAAAACTCCTCTTGGAATACTTAGCTCATTAGACCGGTGCACATTTCATTAGACTGGGACCTGGCTTCGTGAAAAAACAAAAATCAATTTTGATAAAATGAACTTCGAAAACACGTCCAGAAAGCTCCAAAACCTCTAGAAGTGGTCTCGGAATGGTCCAATACAACCCAGGTATCAGCATGTATCGCTCATAAGTGCGCATAAACACCCTTAAGTGTCATGTGCTAAAATCGAAGCCAAATTTGGCAAAACGGATTCCTAAAACATATCCGAAAGGCCCAAAAACCCTAAGAACCAACCCCGTAATAGCGAAAGTAAAATCGAAGAAGAGCATGTAGAGCGTTGAAGTGCGTGTGAAAACGCACGCTGTGCATGGCCACGCACGCTGTGCGTGGCCACGCACGCTTGGCATGACCATGAGTAAAAGTCCCCTTATATGCTCATGACCACGCCTACACCACCCCATTCTACACATGTTTTTCTATAAATTAACCCCTATACACCCCATTTTGGAGGGGGGGAGCAAGTAGAAACACACACACACTCAAAAATTGGTCCAATAGAAGGCGCTAGAAACCCCTTTCCAGACAATTTTTGCTCTCCCATAGCCTTTTCCTTATGTTGTTAGATCCTTTCTTTCACTAAACCTAGCCTCATCTTTATCAATGCACACTTCAAAAGGTATACAATCTAGCATCAATTTGTTATCCTCATCAAGTTTGAGGACCACACAATTATTTTAGCACGTTTATTTTATCGCATTGCATTTTATTTTCCTGTTGCTAGCATTTGAGAATACTGTTATGCTTATGTGATGGGACTAAAAAAATTGCATGCTACATGAATAATATATGCTTTATTATGCTCATTTCATATCATCATTTTACATCCCCTATTTCTGAAATCACACCATAAATACTAATAATGTGAAAAGTTCATGTTCCAGAATAGAATCATCATGCTCTCGGTCCAGTGATGACCTCATGCATCTTTTATATTATTGTCATACATCATCATAATATAAACAATCACTGTAAGCATGCATGATCATCCTATGATTCATGAAATTTAGCAAGTTGTGTGAAGGGTCGTGTTATCCTTGCAAATCAATCATACTAGATTCACTTTTCCGTAATCTTTTCCTTTCCATGTGTATTTTATTAAAAAATAAATATAATAGACTTTTAACTTTATTATCTTATACAATATGATGTGTTGTGTAAATGCTATATAAACTATCATTACCGAAACTAGGGTGTTGCGGTAGCTATATGATGAATATCGTATAATGAGACATAGTCAAAAGTAAATGCGACCCCCTGAACCTAAAAATCTCAGTTGGGGATAATACCTATAGAGTGACCCAATGTTGTCCCTTTTCTTTTCCTGATTTTTTAAAAATTAGGTGGCAACTCTACAAAATCAAAAGCGTCTCGTCCCCTCGAGACTAATCATTTGTCCCTATTCAATAAAGTTGCCATGTCCCTCGAAAATGGAAAAACCATAACACCAAAACCAACTCCTAGAGTTAAGACCCGGTCGCTCATAGTGGCGACTCCACTGGGGACTTCCAAGTAAGAGAAATCAACTTGAAAATGACTATTTCTCATTATACAATACTTAATCGTATAGAGCCCCTCATCACTACATTTGCACTACATATCATACTTGCACCACTTGTCCTTAAAAGCCTCAATAATACTAAATGATATCACCACTATGATTCCACTCGAGTCACGAGGTGATGAAAATATGATATTATCACCTTTATTCTTTACTCATGCATTTGCCGAACTCATATGATTAAAGTATGTAACCCAAGTCCTTAAGGGGGGCAACCGAGTTATTAAAAGAATGCTAAACTCACTGACCAAAGTCCGTGACCCTGTTCATATGAGGGCATTCTCATTAAAGGAACCCTTAGCCTTTTACCCTGACTTATCTCATGTAGATAAACTAGTAGCAACATCCACTAGGATTCCACCAAGCTATGTATGCTATCCTTGTCCTAACATTGTCTGTTTGACCAGATATTCATAAATGACATGACCCTCCTAGTGTCTATCATCGAATGATGTCGTAATGTCAGTTTTCATAGAAAATTTATGCTCAAGACCATATGATTCTCATATACTTTGTATGAGCAGGAAGCATGAGGAATGATGAGAATCATGTACCTTAGCTTGAATAATATATGTAAATTAATAAATAACCATATCCCTCGATGATGGAACCTATGAGATGTCGTCCATTTATCCTTATCAAAACAAATGAATGGGTTAGGAACCCAACTAGATTGTGGACCTTTATGTCGGTAAAATCAAACTATAAACCATTAAACTATACTTTCATAAGTCATGGTAAACATATCGAATATCGATATGGGGGCAAGAACTTGGACTCCCTTTGATTGACCTTGGTCCTATGCATATGGGCGCATACGGGCTTTGGACATCATTTAAAGCTTGACAATTAACATTGTATGATCACCATAAGCACATTTCAGTATCGTTCCTTAGTTTACCCTATGGTTTTAACTAACATAAATCGAAATAGCCTAGTTCTGAGAGTGGAACCATAGTCCCCCGATGACTATAGGTTCAAAAATCACCTCGGAAAGAGACTAAATGACCTTGTGGAGAAATAAGGTTGGAAGCAATAGCTTGCTTATGATTGATTTTTTCATTATGCAGGAAAACTAACTAGCTTTAATCATGTATACATCACATACATGTAGATAGCACATACTAACCACTGTTTCTTGCAGGAATAATAATTTTTCCATCATAGGATTTTTGCATCCACTCCATGCATACATGCTCACCCTTTTCTTTCACAAGCACACGTCATGCATCATTCATTTAGCTAACCATAATAAATATATAGGAATACTACATTCAAACATGAGTGTCTATAAAGCCGAGTCTTCTTGCCAAAGCAATGGGAAATTGAAAGACAGGATCCAATAACTACTTGACGATAGCGTCATGGTCGAAAACCTCCAAGCCCAAACCAGTATCACTAGACATTTCCTCTACAACCTTGACAAGATGACTAGAAAAGCCTTTAACTATACTGAATGCTATGCATTAAGACATTCCAGCATGTGCACCTTGACCGTGAACTCTTGAATGCTACTATGCCATTCTGGGACCCTCATGAGCACATTTTCTGATTCAACACCATAGAACTATGCCCGTTATATGAAGAATTTAGTATTATAGTAGGATGAATCCCCACCATGATCGAAGAAGTAGTCTTCACTGACCAAGACATCAAATACCCAGGGCTTGGGGTTGCTTTCCTTGACCTAAGCTCATAAAAGCTTGATGAACTAGTCACTGAGTGCAAACTACTGATTCCTATGCAACTCTTGGCTACCTGCACTACCAAGAAGACTGGTACTCTAATTTAGGCACATCTCTTTGCATGTTACCTCTTTATGTAGTACCTTATCATCTCGAATGATGGGTTAGGAGATTACAGGATACTCTAGGTCATTGAAGGAATAAAATACGGGATGACTCCCTTTTTATTGATCCTAGTAGAAACCATTCAAGGTTTGGATGACCTCAAAAATAGGAAAAGTCCAAACTTCATTGGAATTCCTCTATTGCTTTAAATATGGCTACAAGAAAAGCTGAGTCTACTTGATAAACCTGTAGGGAATTGGATGAGGTACCAATGCAAGAATCACCTGGAAAGACATATCAAAGACAGTCACAGGCGCTCAACCTACATTACAGCCTAGGAGTGGTTCGAATGCATGAAGGACACACCAAAATATCAAATAAGATGGATGTGCCCATGGTGGAAGCTGGGGCATGTGACTCTTTGCATTTATGTTAATTGCATACCAATCTCAGGATTCAGGTTATGCACCTACTATTACCTAACACTAGTGAAAAGACAGTTTAGCGAGAAGCAACACGTACCTTCTGATCTTTTAGATTTCTTTGATGGTAGGATACAACAAAGGTTTGCAGATCACTTCAAAGCAATATGGAGGAGGAGAATCATCCACCAATTTACTGCTAATAGCGGAGAAGGCATTACAGATGAAGCATACAATTAGTGGATGATCCAAAGATAGAAACATCTCTCAAGTTATTAATCCAAAGAAAGTTCACTTCTTTAGTTTCTTTTTCTTTATTTGAAAATGATAATGTAATGAACTATAAAGTTAATACAATGAAATCATATTTTTCTTACTTGTTTGATGTCTTTCTTGATGGTAGTGTGCATTGCATTAATAAAGACATTAGCATATTTAACATTCATTCCATATACACTGAATCATTTAACATTAGCAAAAAATCTGAACCATGCATTTTGCATATTTTGAAAGATGTTACCCCTGAAGAGAGGAGAGAAATTGAAAAAATATTAATAAAATATTTGAAAGTATTTGCCTAGACATACGATGATATGCCTGGTATTGACAGAGACATTGCTCAACACTTCATTCCTACCAAAGAAGGGTGCAAACCAGTAAAGCAAAAATTGAGAAAACTCAGACCAAAATGGGCCAAACTAGTGAAAGAGGACATCGAGAAATAGATTAAGGCAAAATTTCTAAAGGTAGTAGACTATCCAAAATGGTTAGCAAATGTGGTGCCAATACCAAAGAAAGATGGAAGGGTTAGAATCTTGCCGACTATAGAGATTTGAACAAGGCCTGCCCAAAAGATGATTTCCCACAACCTCATATAGACATATCAGTTGACAACGCCGCCATATGTGCAATGTACTCCTTCATGGATGGATTCTTTGGGTATAATTAGATCCTAATGGCCATTATCGACAAAGTAAAAATAACTATCATAACATAATAGGGTACTAACTACTACAAATTAATGCCTTTTGGACTAAAGAATACAAGGGCAACCTACCAGAGAATGGTGACTACAATGTTCATAACATGATACGTAAAGAAGTGGAAGTATACATCAACAACATGATGGTCAAATAAAAAACTAGGGAAGAACAACCCTCTGATCTTAAAAAGTTTCTCAGAAGGGTCAAAAAGTATAGTCTCAAGCTAAATCTGAAGAAATGCATATTTAAGATTACTTCAGGAAAGATGATGGGGTATGTTATCAGTCAGAACGGGATTAAAATGGATCTAGACAAAGAAAAAGCTATCAAAGAATGCCAGTACCAAAAATAAAGAAAGAAATTAGAGGGTTTTTAGGGAAACTATAGTTCATCAACAGATTCATCGCTAAGTTGATAGCAATGTATGAATTGATCTTCAAGCTACTCAGAAAAGATAAGCCGATTGAATGGAATGAACAATGTTAGCTAGCATTTGACAAGATCAGAAGCAACCCAGCTAACCCATTGGTTCTAAGATCACATAAATCAAGGATACCTCTAACTTTGTATCTGGCCATTGAAGGGAATGCAATTGGTGCAATGTTAGCCCAAGAGGGAGAAATAAAAGCAGAACACGCAGTTTACTACTTGAGCAAGAAGATGTTGTTATATGAGGAGAAGTATAGCCAAGTTGAACATATATGCTTAGCAATGGTATAGGCAATGAAGAAACTCAGACACTACTTTCAATCTTGTAGAATTCAAGCCATGTCTAAGATGGACCCAATAAAGTACCTCTATGAAGCTCCCTCTTTAGTGGGGAAACTTGCCAAGTGGCTCGTACTCCTAACAAAATTTGACATGCAATATCTAACTAAGAAGGCAGGAAAAAGGAGAGCAGTGGTTGAATTTCTAGCTCTCAACCCCATTCCAGACTCAGAAGAAATCCAATTGGACTTTGTAAATGACCTTAGTTGATCTATCGAGATCCGAGGATGGCACATGTACTTTGACGGGGCAGTTAATCAGTTCGGCACTGGAGTCAGTGTCATACTACAATCTTTAGATGGTGAAGTGGTACCAATTTCCAAAAAAATATAAGTTTAAAGTCACAAATAATGAAGCAGAATACGAGGCATGCAAACTCGAAATAGAAGCACTGATAGCCCTAGATGTCATAAAAGTTAAAATCTTTGGGGATTTCATGCTAGTAATCAATCATGCCACGGAAGTGTGGGAACTAAAAAAGTAACTCTTAAAGCCTTATCTGGACCACTTGAGGCTACTCACCATGTCTTTTAAAAAATGCACATTCATTCATCTCCTTAGGAATTATAATAAGATGATAGATGCACTTGCTTTCCTAGCATCAGTATGGGAAGGACCATCCGCCCATAAAGCCTCTGATTCTACTCAAATCGGGACAACCTTGTCATAAAAATTATAAAATAGCAAAGATAGAAGTAGCCAAAAAGACCTGGTTCTACGACATCTAGAGATATCTAAAGGAATAAGCCTATCCTGATCAAGCAGATGAAAAAGACAAAGCAGTCATTTGACGACTAGCATCAAAATTCACATAGTACTACGGTATGTTATACAGGAGAACCTCAAATGGTTTATAGCTCTGATGTCTAGATGAAATTGAGGCTGCAAGAGCAGTAAAAGAAGTACACGAGGGTGTTTGTGGTTCGCACATGAATGGAGCAATTTTGGCTAAGAAACTAATTAGACAAGGGTTCTTCTGGATGATGATGGTAGAAGACTATATCAAATTTGTAAGGAAATGCCATAAGTGTTAGATCCACATGAATGTCAGCCACCTTCCCCCAACAGAACTACACTACATCTCCTCTCTATAACCCCTCTCAGCATGGGGACTAGACATAATAAGGGAAATCCACCCGACAACCTTAAACGAACATAGATTCATCCTAGTGGTAGTAGACTACTTTACAAAATGGGTCAAAGTATAATCATTCACAAGGATAAGAGCCAAGCAAATGGCTTAGTTCATCAAAAGAAACCTATTTTGCCTATATGGGATCCCCCATCATATTATCTTTGACAATGGTGTCCAATTCCAAGGGGAAGTTAAAGAGCTACAAAGGAGCTATAAGGTAGAACATCACAAATCTTCTCCTTACCGACCATAAGCAAACAGGGCCATCAAAGCTGCAAACAAGAATATAAAAAAGATCTTATCAAAGATGACTCAAACTTTCTGAGACTGGGTTGACAGATTGCCACATGCCTTATGGGGGTACCGAATAACTATCAAAACTTTGACAGGAGTAACTCCTTTCTCACTAGTGTATAGATTGGAAGTAGTTCTTCCAATCGAACGAGAAATTAAGTCTTTTCGGGTAGTAATCAAATATGATTTGCCAGAAGTACAGTGGGCTCAATAGAGGCACGACAATCTCACTCTCTTTAACAACCAAAGGCTCAAGGCCCTATACCACATACTGTTATATCAAGCTTGACTAGCCAAGACCTTCAACAAAAGAGTAAAACACAAGAGTGTGAAAGCAGGAGACTGGGTGCTAAAGCAAGTAAGATGGAATGTTTTAGATACTAGAGGGAAATTTAAACTGAATTAAGAAGGCCCATGCCTGATTAAACATGTCCTATCAGAAGGAGCAGTCAAGTTAATAAATTATGAAGGCAATGAATTCTCCGAACCTGTCAATATAGGCCGCCTGAAGAAGTACTACGTCTAAAGGAAAAAAAAAACCGACTGAGTTGAAAACTTAAAAACGATGGCTCAGGCAAAAGTTAGGCACTTCCCACTAAATTGAAAACCTAAAAATGAAAGCTCAAGCAAAAATTAGGGAAATCGAGAAAATACTTAAAACTTGAGAAGGCTAGTTAAGGATAGGGGTAACCTCAAATTCAAAATTTATACGAATGTACCTGTGCTTTTCTTGAATGATTACAGTGAAATGAGAATGATTGCCGATTTATGCAAAATGTCTTTAAAAAGTGCAACACATTTTATCATTATGAATTGCATCAAGTATGCTTTGAATTTTCCTTCATTACATGACCACAATTCTTACCATCCTCTTTAAGCTTACTCTTTAAGATCAACCACTATTATAGAAAATAAAAAAAACCCCAACTAGGAATGAAAAGCTCTGAAAGGAGACACCCTAAGAAAAAATAAGAAGAAAAGAAAACCTTACTAAGTGCGAAAAGCTCTAAAAGGAGATGCCTTAGGCAAAAAAGGGAAAAAAGGCAAACGATAGTAATGGCAAACATCATCATCAATAATACACAGCAAGAAGCATTTACATTCACCATCATACAAGCATCATATAACATATAGGACAAATGCCCAGATACAACATCTAGAGTCCATAATCTCAGGAAAATAATATAATAAAGTAAACCGCATACCAAAAGTCCTATACCTATCTCCTAAAATGGCTACATCGGCCATGGCTGCTATCAGAAGAAAGCACTGATCCTGCTTAAGCTTCCCCCTCGTTAGATCCTGACTTATCACTATTCATTATAAAGGATGATAGCCATGACTCCAACTCATTAATGCAGTCACAATAAGTTGCATGCTCCCGCTCCCATTTAAGACTAGCAAGATAGTACTCAACTTGCATTATCATACAGTTATACATAAAACATGTGCATAAAATGAATAGGTATAATAAATAAGACATACTCTCTGAGTAGTGGCAAACTCCAAAAAGCATTGTTGCACACTCCCAACAATAGTATACCAGTACTAACCAGAGGAGATAGGAATCTACAAAAGCAAGCAAATAAATCAACCACCACTTACTAAATAAATGAAACACAAACAAGAATAAGTGAAGAACACAAACATGAGTAGCATTAGCAGGAGCAACACCCGACTATAGAAGGCTAGGTCTAGGCAAATCAAAGCTCACTGCTCTACTAAGGATATTTGTCCCAAGCAAAGACAAAGGCGGATACCATCAAATCGCTAAGGATAGTGCTATTAGAAGCCACATCATTGGCATGAGAAGTCGCCTCAGTGTGGAATGTGCCCTCATCCTCCTCAAAGTGGGATCCAGTTCTCCTTCGTCGTCATTACAGATAAGTTTTTACGACTCATGCCAATTACAGTTTATTACTAATAAAGTTTGCTACTTGCTTGCACTAAAACAAGAATAAAAGCTTACCGGATCAGAAGAAGTGACTCTCGATGACTCACGTGATGGTCTAACCCTCAAAATCGAGGGATGAGGTACATCTACTTGAGAAGGTAGAGGTGAAGGAAAAGTACCACTAGCTATGGCATCAATCAGTTAAGGGATCAATACATCGATATAAGGCAAACCCTTACTCTCTAAGAGGCTCTTAGAGGGGAATCCCATCACAACAGTCATAAGATCATCATCACAAAGCTTATCTCTTTATATATGGGCCATCCCACCAATAATGGACTTGCTCCCCCAAATACCATACCCTACTGATGAGGCCAGAGAGCAACACTCGTCTCTTTGTCAACTGCCATACAGCCACCATCTCTGCCATCTAGTGAGATCTCACCACCCACCAACAAAGGAAGATATGCTTAAAGGGACAATAATAAATGAATGATCCTAAAGATAGGGACAACCAACACAACAGGAATTAGACGTACCTAATAAGGGGACAACTTCCTTATATGGTCTCAGGCTACCATGTAATCCTTAATCAAATCAGTGGTCTTCCTGATTTAGTGAGAATAATGAGGAAAGCCATCCTCTTAGAAATGCGTGATGGACGAACAGGAAGAATTCGAACTCATATGCCTAGATTTGTCAAATTCAGAGGGTCAAAATTAATAAGCGAAAAGCAAAAGAATAAACAATAAGGACTCCTACTCACATCCAGCATGAACAAGCATCTGCAGATCCTCGAGCCACCTCGACATGTTGCGTCAAGTCCTGAGTACATATAAGCGAAGGCAGCAATAGCTTGGCAAGCCATCTAGATCTCTTAAGATGGGCAGCAATCATAAATCACCTATACCCGAAGGATTCAAACACTCAGTAAGTAAAATATAAACCAGTGAGCCAACTGCTCTGCTGAAACAAGACCATCATTATACAAAGCTTGCACGAAAGAAACAAACTTCGTGTATCAGGCAAAATACGGATGACCAGACTTCATAGGAGTGACTACCTCGACCAAATCCCTCATGAGACACCTCCTCACCATAGCAATGGAACACTTTTTATCACTAAATAGAATGGGCTCTCCAAAAAAGCTTAAGCCCTTGATGTCGGCAAAGTCCAAAGGGGTAATAGTCATCTCCCCGACAGGCAGATGGAAAGTATGCATCATGTCCATCCACCGCTCTATCATGCATCATGTCCATCCACCGCTCTATCAATTCATACATAGCAATCTGACTTGACATATATGAGTCATAAGATAGTGTAGCAGTCACTTCATTGAAGCCCTTCCCGGCAACCATCTGCTTCATATATATTAAGAGACCCTGATAGTACATGTTGACTCTGTTGAAACTACCAAGTAGCACAATGACATACCTACAGGGCTATAAATAATAGGTACACTATCAAACATTTTCATAGCTACTAAATATTAACACATATCTCTTTGTGTCACTTTCAAAATAGTAAAGAACGAAAATAAAAGCATTACTACAAGTAGACAATCATGAAAAGAAAATAAAGCAAGGGCTATCAACATCAACATCTACAATAAATTTAGATAGATAGTCATAGCGAGAAATAAAACTATAACAACGTCATACAATAAAATAAATAATAAGACAACTGATAAACAAGCTTTAGAAAATATGGGCAAAGAGGGACCTACCTTGCGATGATGAAGCACCCAAGTATGAGTCTCCATGCTATAAAAAATAGGGATCAGATCTCCCTAAGAAAGCCTAGATGGCTACGAACTTTGAGCACCAGATGTGCTAGTCCCTGTAGCAGACGTCCTAACTCCAGTAGCTTCTGCAAAGTCACCCTTAAGATCAAGATCAAGATCAAGATCAATATCAATAAAAATGTCCTCTAAACCCTCAAGAATATTGGGGAATTCCATTCTACATAAAAGAAAATGGAATTACAGAAGCAAAAATAGAGCAGATAGCACCTGAAACACAAAAAGGGTTAAGAAAAGTAAAAAAACACTTAAAGAAGTCTGGATGAAGCCTCTCAAGACCTTTGAAACATCTGTTTAAATAAGCCTAAAGGGGGGGAAGCATGTGACCACATGCCAAGTGCGTGACCACGTATACAAGCGTGTGATCATGCGCCCCCCACGCATAGTCACTCGCACTTCTCCCTTTCAAGTGCTCTTTTGTGCTTTTACACGTACTTCGAGACTTTACACACTCACTTCTATAGTCCTCAACTTCCATTTGAGCATAAGATATGCACTAGACTCATACAAAAAGTACACTAATGAGGACTCCATCTATCTAAAGACACTATGTGTACAATATTTTCTTTAGAAAACTAAACATCTTACAAAAGAAAAAGAGCAAGGAAAATTCACTATAAGGATATTTTACTCTAAATCATCAAAATAACATCCTCAACATGACAAGTAATGACATCATTATTGCATCGCTACTGCATCATTACTGCATCATCACTACATCATCACTACTACTTCATTCACACTGCTTAGAAGCATATTCACATTGCTTAAAAGCACTCTCACATTGCTTAAAAGCATCACTACTTAAAAGCATCTTGCCATTACTTATAAGCATCCTTACACTACTTAAGAGCATTCTCATTTGCTTAGTAGCATCCTCATTTTGTGTGACGCCTAAGAAGGTTATAGTCGTATGTTCATTTACATGACACCTAATAAGGTTATAGTCACATGTTTATTTCACATGACACCTAAGAAGGTTATATTCGCATGTTCATTTTCATGACACCTAAGAAGCTTATAGTCGTATGTTCACTCACGTGACACCTAAAAAGGTTATAGTCACATGTTCATTCACGTGACACTTAAGAAGGTTGTAATCGCATGTTCATTTTATGTGACACCTAAAAAGCTTATAGTCGCATGTTCATTTCGCGTGACACCTAAGAAGGTTATAGTTGCATGTTCAATCGTGTGACACCTAAGAAGGTTATAGGTTCATATTCATTTACGTGACACTTAAGAAGGTCATAGTCATACCTGTATTTTGCTTAGTAGCATGTTCATTCACGTGACACCAAAGAAGGTTATAATTGTATGACACTTAAGATGCTTATAGTTGCATTCGCATTTTGTTGCACTTTGCATTAATCACAAGCTTACATATGGCCCAAAATAGCACCCTGTGTGATGACTAAGCCACAAAAAAATAATAATAAAACACAACAACAATAGTCAAATCTTGACAAAACTTCTAAAGACAACCCACAAGTAAGTACCTCTCTCTCTCTTCTAAAACATTTTTGCATCTTTGCATTTTGCTTCACCTGTATTGACACTAGTGCTAAATGGCTATGCAACACACCTGAAGTAAGGGGGTAACTGTCATACCCTAAATTTGACTATCCCTAAAAAAGGTTCGATGATAAAATAAATCCTTAAGATGACTAGAGTCTGCTTGTTCATAACATTGCTGAAGTATGCAACCTTAAAACACTTAATCGACCCTACTAGTGTGCAAAATCGATCACCGAACCATTAAGTTATGCTCTGACCTTGCAAAATATGAATTATTAGAATAATGAGAGGTTTTATTTCAAAAAAAAATCCTCTCAAAATACTTAACTCGTTAGATCGGGGTCCAGCTTCATGAAAAAATAAAAATTATTTCTAACAAAAAGGACTTTGGGAACACATCTAGAAGGCTCCAAAACCTTTAGAAGTGGTCTTAGAATGGTCCAAGACAACCTGTGTATCAACACGTATTACTCAAAAGTGTGCATAAACACCCCTAGGTGTCATGTGCTAAAGCTAAAGCCAAATTTGGCAAAACAGACTTTGAAAATGCAATCAAAAGGCTCAATAACCCTAGGACCCAACCTTTAAACAACACATGTAAAACTTGGGAAGAGCGGGTAGAGCATTGAAGTGCGTGTGAAAATGTAAACGTGCGCAACTGGCTATGCGCAACGCACACTGTGCGTGGCCACATGCACCTAGCATGGCCATGCCTAAAAATCCCCTTATACGTGCATGACCACGCCTACACCACCCCATTCTACACATTTTTTCCTATAACTACACCCCATTTTGGAGGGGGGAGCAAGTAGAAACACACATACACTTAAAAATTGGTCTGATCGAAGGTGTTGAAAACCCCTTTCCAGATAGATTTTGGTCTCCCCCAGCCTTTCCCTTAGGTTGTTAGATCCTTTCTTTCACCAAACCCAGCCTCATCTTTGTTAAAGCATGCTTTAAAGGTATACAATCTAGCATCATTATGTTGTCATTTTAAACCTCTCGATGAGGAAAGCTTGATAATCTCTCAAAGCTAAAGCTTTGAAGCTCACACAAGCTGTGTCGAGTCTAAGGACCACATAATTATTTTAGCACGTTTATTTTATCGCATTGCATTTATTGTCACTAGCATTTGAGAATACTATTGTGCTTATGTGATGAGACTAAAAAAATTGCATTCTACGTGAATAATATATGCTTTATTATGCTAATTTCATATCATCATTCTGCATCCCCTATTTTTGAAATCATGAAATCACAACATAAATACCAATAATGTGAAAAGTTCATGTCCTAGAATAAAATCATCATGCTTTTAGTCCAGTGATGACCTCATGCATCTTTTATATTATCATCATACATCATTATAATATAAACAATCACTGCAAGCATGCATGATCATCCTATTATTCATGAAATTGAACAAGCTGTGTGAATGGTTGTGTTATCCTTGCCGATCAATCATACTAAATTTACTTTTTCGCAATCTTTTTCTTTCCATGTGTATTTTATTAAGAAAGCAATGTAATAGACTTTCAACTTTATTATCTTATACTATATGATGTGTTGTGTAAATGCTATATGAACTGTCATTATCAAAATAAGTGTGTTACGGTAGCTATACATTGAATATCATATAATGAGAAATAGTACAAAAGTAGATACGATCCCCTGAACCCGAAAATCTCTTCTGGGGACAATACTTGTAAAGTGACTCAATGTTATCCCCTTTCTTTTCTTGATTTTCTAAAAATCAATTGGCAACTCCACAAAATCAAAAGCGTCTCGTCCCTTTAAGACTAATCATTTGTCCTTATTCCATAAAGTTGTCATGTCCCTTAGAAATAGAAAAACCATAACACCAAAACCAACTCCCAGAGTTGAGAGCTGATCGCTCACACATAGTGAATATTTTTCTCTTGGTTGTCTTTTGACAATGTCTGTGGTTTTTCTCTATTTGGGAGTTTTCCACATTAAATTATTGTGTGTTTCTCTTTTTTATTTCTCAAGTATTTTTGTTCATATTGTGATCTAAAGTGGTGAAGGTACTTGTTGAATATAAGGGGCCCATTTTTTCGTAACAATTGGTATTAGAGCTAATGTTTCGATAAGAGACAAGTTTGAAGGCGGTGTAGGAATTTCTTTCTAATTCTTAGTATGCTCTATAGTTACGGCTTTGTCCGATCTTCCACATTAGAAAAGATTTTTTAGAAATTGTTGTGATCCAACCGAAGGTCCTTTGTATTGTGTTTATAAAGTGTGGCATTGTGTAAGTAAGTACAACTAAGAAAGTTTTGTCACAAAGGCTATAATCGCCTAAGGAAGTTGGGACTTAAGTGGTAGAATTTATGTCCTCTTAATCTCTCCTGAAAACTTTCTTAGTGTATTTTGTAGACATAATTATTCACTCATTAATCATGAGTGAGGTCACTATAGTAGGAAGTACTGTTCAAGTATATGGAGGTACTGTGCATTGTTAAGAAAAAATGAGCTTGAGTTTGAGGTAGAGAAATTTGATAAGTGTGTTGTTATTGGCTTTTGGCAAGATAAAGTCAATGATAATCAATCTATTTTACATAATAATTTAAAGGTATGGGCAATCTTGGCACCAAAAGAAAAATTATCGGTGGAGCGGGGTTAGACAAATTACTCCAAAATCAGTAAATGGAGATACTGATATTGTCGCCAGTAGTGAGTCTCTTTTCTCCATAAAAGACTAAATTATCCTTTTGGCATGTTATTGATCTTCAAGAGTTGCCATGGAAAAGTACTTATTACTGCTAGCTGGTCCACAATTTGCACACAGGCATTGGTTGATAATTAATGCAAAATGTGTAGTGGAATTGATGTCGATGACTAATGAACTTCCTAAAAAAGTCAACATTGGAAGTTTCACCATAACTTATTAACAATTTTTTGACATTAACTGGTCAAAATGAAAATTCTTGGAGTTGGTGAATTCTATGTATATATACTCTTATGGTGGAATATAACAATTCTTGTTTTTAAGAATTGTGAGTGTCATAGTTGATGGTGAGGTAACTGTTGTCTTTTAATTTTTTTAATTATGGTGGAGATTGTTAAAAGATGATAAATTTTTTTTTACAAATGGATGTTATCCCACATTGGTTAGAAGAGAAGGAATGAGGGAGTTAGTTGGTTATAAAAGGACTCCTCCCTCTCCTTTGTTAAGTGTGTCAATCATCATAAATATTTAGTGTGTGTTAATTACCATGTAATATTTGATGTATCATTAAGAGCTATTAGCTATACTAATAGAGAATTTATGAGAAATTCTCTTGGATATACTTGATCTCTTGGGTATGTGTGAGAGTGTACTATTGAGAGATATTAATTATACTAGTAGAGAATTTATAGCAAATCCTTTTAGGGTGTACTTGAGCTTTTGGGTATATGTGAGAGCTAAATATTTTATAGTGTAGTTGTAATAATTTTTCACATAATAAATATTTTTTTTCTCGATTATCTTTTAACAATACTCATGATTTTTCTCTATTTGAGAGTTTTTCATATTAAATTATTATACGTTTTTTTCTTTTATTTTTTAAATATTTGTATTCATATTATGATCTAAAGTGGTGAATATACTTATTAAATGTAAAGCTCCATTTTTTCCAACAATATACATATGTGGATGAAACAAAGTTCGCTATACCAATAAAATATGATAAAAATATTAAGTTTGCAATAAAAGCAAATTACATATGACGTTATTTAATGAGATTAACAATCATTAAAATAGGAAAAAATTACAATTATTCAATAGTAAATATCAGACACAAATGATAATGTACCTACGTACATGAATATTGTAGATGAGTTTTAACAGGAGTGCATAATCTATGAAATACCGGGTAACCTATGAATCACCTCACTATATATTTTTTTATCAATTTTTTTTAAATAAATAATTATTCTATATAAATTTAAATTTTATTTTATTTTTTATGATTTCTTCATCTTGTTACGGTATTTATTTTTAGGATCTTGTTGCAGCATTTAGTTTTCATCTTCTTATTATGATGTTTTGTTTTTCGTCCTATTGCAGTTTTTTTTTTGTGGATGATTTAGACAAGGAAAATATATTTGATAAGACAGAGATAACGAATTAGATTATAACCGTCAGTATGTTGTAGAACTGAAATTATAAGTATTTTAATTATTATAATATTATCAAATTTATAAATTTTGAGCTAATTTATTATACCATTAACCTAGATGTTGTTTTATCATTTATGATTTTTAATGAATTCGTATATATTTTTTATTGGCATTGTTAGTTTGAATCAGCAGGATTATATTTCTTTTTAAAAAAGAATAGATATATACCAGAGATGGATTTGGAAAATAACTTTCTATTAAAATAACCAACTGGAGTCTTCTTCCTAATATAGCTTAAATGGTCAAGGTGAAGAAAATCTAAAATTGAAAGCGCGGTTTTGAAGCCCGCTATCCTCGCACTTCCCCTTCTATGGTGAGAGTATAAGTCACTTAAAAAAAAAAAAAATCAAAAACCAATTGGAGCCTTAGTGTTAACCATAGCGAATGTGATTATCTCCATGTGGCTATCTAGTTGCTGCCTAATGCCTTTTTTTTTTTTTTTCATTAAACTGGGTGTAATACAAACCTTACAAACAATTTTTTATTTTTCACTTTAAAGTTCTGAAATTTTAATATAATCAATATTTATAATTTTATTAAATATTTAAAAAATTTACCATCTCGCAGCCCAACCTTCTGCAATTTTTCACTAGAAATAAAAAGAGCATTTAATGGTCAACATATTTGATTTAAGTTCAATTCATCAAATTTTGTGGAAACCTAACTCTTTTTAAAGCTAGCTATAGGACACAAGTTGACTTGGAAGTCCTCTTGGCTCTCATAACTTGAGTTTGCAGGTCTTCCACGACACGAAGTCCACGGAGAAACAACCAATTTTACCTAGGAAAAGATCTAAATATGACCCTAATATGTTTTCAGATTCTCATATTGACATCTAATATTTTTCGAAGACCACTTAAACATACCACTTAAACGCGGTTAGCTTTACCACCATGACTGCTTACATGGCTCATGTTGGGCACATTTAATTAAAAAAAATTATGGAAGGCAAAGAACTGCTGTTGCTTGTTCCTCTTTTTCTTGTCTAAATCTAAATTCCCGATTTGAAAAACCTAACTATCAATTTGAAAAGAAATCTAATTGTGAAATTGAAAAGAAGCAAGCAGTCAATGGTTAGGGCATTAGGTGCCAATATGAGAATATTCTGGCAAGACGAACGAATCTATAGAGTAGGCGGAGAACAAATAAAGCAAAGGTAAAAAAAAAAATGCAGCAGCAACAACAACAAGAAGGCCACGATGACGAGGATCATAATTTTCTTTTATTTTTTTTAAAATGTGGTTTTTGTTTTTTTAGTTTAGTTGGATGTGGCCCAAGCAATATCAATTTTAAGGGTTATTTATCAAATTATGGTAAAAAACTAAATAAGTTTCTATTTTGTGGGACTATCTAAAATAATTCCCATTTTAGAGTACTTTTTATTTTATTTATTTTTTTGATTTAAAAAAGCAAAAATGTCATTGTTAACGGCGGTATCACTCGAGGACACGTTTGACTATAGTCAAACTGTCAGTGAACATGGTGGTACTTTACAGAAAGACATTCTACTACCACCGCTAAAGGCTGTATGGGTGACTTATAACAGACAAAAAAAGACAAGTCAAGTAGGACAAGCAGCTTTATTGCATACTACCTGTGATAGTGGCGGTATGCTACTATGCAATGGTGTGTTCTTATACCGCCTTTGACATTGGCGATCTGGAACTGTTCCATGCATATTTTTGGACACACTTGTTTTGAACATATTGAACAAAACATACTTTCAACATCTTTCTTATTATGAAGGCATGCTTTTTCCCATTCGACCACTCCATATGTATATATACATATATGTTCTCTGGATTTAAATTTTTATTATGAAGGTATGGGTGGCTCGAAACGGGTTGGTCTTCAAGGTGTGATTGAGCCGAGTTGAGTCGACGCACTGTCAAACTTGAATTCAATTCGATTTTCAAATTTGAAGCTTGAGCTCAATTCAAACTCGGTCTAGCATTTTTTTTTAAGTTTGAGCTTGATTCGATTAAATAATTCATATACTCGAACTTGACCTGTTCTACTTGATTAATTAAATAAAATTTTTAAATTTGTAAAAATATATATTTAAAAATATTGAAACTCAACTTGAGTTCAAATTCGAGTTTGAACTCAACTTTGTTGATAAAGATATATTTATAATTATATTAAAATAAAGGGTACAATAGTAAATATATACAAGCTTGACTCGAACTTGATTAAGTTCGCGAGTCTATTAAGTCATATATTTAAGAGTTCGAGTTCGTCCTACTTGAGCTTGAGCTCAAGCTCGACTCGATAATAATTAAGTCAATTTTGATTTTTTTTTGAGTTGATCCAAAATAGTTCGTAATTGGCTTGGCTTGGTTACACCTCTACTGGTCCCTTTGAGATCCCACCTTGCATCGTTGTGGATAAGAGTGTGTGCATAAGCATGTTTACAGGTCTCACTTAGTCAACAATTGTCTGAGTGATAATGTGTGAACAGTAAATTTTCTTGTTAAAAAAAAAAAAATTGATGATGAATTTTTATTTCATATTAGAAAACAATAAAAATTGTTTGACACTAATGCAATAATTTGAATAAAAAAATAAAGCAAATGTGTAGTCAAATCCTTAGGACCACATTATTGCACGGTAAGGGATTTCTCACTTTGCAAATGTGTGTGTATTAGGCTTTAGAATGATAGTGTTTTCAAAGTCTTAAAAAAAATAGTAATAATAATGTTTAATTGCATTTCAAGGTTTAGTTATTATTAATTTCTTAATCAAATTAATAAAATGTTACATATATTTCAGTATTTTATCATCTATAAGAGATTATAAAATTGAAAATAGGTTGATTTATTTTTTAGTCAATCCAATTTTTTTTAAACAGATAATTAATTCATTAATTTATATAAAAATTTATACTAGTGATGGTTGCTGCTTGCTATTAATTTTATTATTATTAGTACAATATTAATTTTTTTTTTCTTTTTTGGGTCAAGAGGCTGATCAACCATAAATACTTCCTTGCGTAAGGGCCAGTAATAAATATTGCTCATGTTTATTTAATTTTTAAAAATTGTATAAATTTTAAATAGATTTTGTTAAAATTATTAAAATAAATACTACTAACTTACTAGCTATAAAATAAGTGATAATTTATAACAACATTAATAGATAAGAAAATTTTAAATATATTATTTTAATTTATCACATAACAATAAATATAAAGAAAGATAATTGAGTTAAACCATTATGGGGTGCAAGTGAAATTGAATGTCCCTATAAAACAAATTAATTTTTTTTTATTGTGTCACATACATCAATTCATTTTCAATTCTTAAATAAGACATGTGAAAATATATAAATTCGGAAAAAAAAATTCCAAGATTAAGACATGTTATGTATATAACATTAATCAACAAATAATGATTTTTCAATGTATAAATATCCGTACCCATAAATATAGATACATGATGAAAGAAGACTGAAGTGGTGATTGACAAATAAGACATTTTGTAGATTAAAAATCAATACAAATTTCATTTTTAAAATTACCTATTTTATATTAAACATTTAATTTAAATAACCTTAAAAATTGATTAATGTTAATAATTATTATTATTAACAATCATTACATAATTGTTAGTTAATAACTAACTATTAAAAAATAACATAATTATAAATAAATAATTACAATATTAGAAAAGTAGGAATAATCACTTAAAAATCATCAGGACACCTGACAAAAGTGTCAAATTGAGGGGACAAATATTTTCTTTCACCGCTAGTGGTGGTATGATGATAAAGCCAATATAGGGAATTGCGTAAAAAATTTTTTTTTTCCTCCACCTCACTCAAAAGTACTACAAAATAGAAAATTGTTTCATAATATACCACAAGAAAGGGAATTAATTTAGATAGTACCATAAAATTGGAATTTCTTTAGATTTTTTATCATAATTTGGTAAATAACCCTAATTTTAACGCTAGAATTTAACAAAGTTTATGCATGTGTCTATACACATCAAGTTCTTGGTGCTAAAGGTTATGATTCGACCTTGACAAACAGTAAGTGTTAATATAAGAATTCATATAAACATTAGGTTGATTTTTGGACCTTTTCCCAATTTTGCCACTAGAAACCCCGTGGTGGCCCCTCTAGTTTTTATATACTGTCTTGTATCAGTTGAAATTAGGTTTTGTCGATTTTACCCAAGACATTTGTATGGCTTAAGCACACTACTCATTAAACTTCTCATTTGTGTTTGATATTTGGTTAGCGAACAACAGGGGAAGGGAGTGTGGGCGGGTTCCCGCATGCCTGCGAGGGTTTCGGCCGCTATAGTGTATAAATATGTGACTACTACTACCAAAAGATGTTTTGAGAATCTTTATTTTATCTAAAATTGAACAATTTTTATTTTAATTTACTAAAACACAAAGTTATTTTTATAATTTATAAATAATAAAAAAAATATTTTAACTATTTATGAGTACGAACAATCCAATTCCTTCTATTTTTTTAAACTGGTTGAAATGGTTTATTTTCTCGTCACAATGGAAAAAAGTAAAAGGGAAGTTCGAACATTCCTTTTCACATTTGAATATTTATACTTATTACCACTTGAATTATTTATTAAAACTGCTTTTAAATATGTTTAAACACCAATTATAACAATCTGAATTTATTCTATTACAGTTCGGGCAAGTTGGATACTCTAAATATACATTCATAAATTAACTCTCGAATGCAAAAAAAAAAAAAAAAAAAAAAAAAAAATACAACTATGGCTGATAAGGCTTGTTTCTGTTTGGAAAATTCTTATATACTCCAGACATTAAATCTTATCATCACTAACTGCTCCATTATTTAGTTCATAAAATTAATTTATTTAAATTTTAAGGAGCGATGGATAAATTGAATTTATGTTCTTTTCTAAATGATTTTAAGTGTATATTTGACCTAAATATTAATTTTTATAAGATTTTATGAAATTCATTTATAAATCCAAGTGCATATATATAGTTTAAAAAAAATGTTATAAAATTCATTTTCAATTTCAACTTTTTAATTTTGTAGAATTTTTTATTAGTAAATTAAAATTTTAAAATTTCCAAATAAATTCATTTTATAAAATATTCATTTAAATCAAATACATTTCATTAGTAAGAATATATTTGAAAATGAATTCTACTTAGAATTCACCTAAAAATGAAATATTTTTTAATGGAATTAAACCAAAGAAAATAAGAATTAATTTACCTACCAATGGCAAGAACTGAATTGGACAAAGTTCCTGCTGAGCTAGATGAAGAAGGCACATCATATTTTGCAACAGGCATCTTTGCAGGAAGATTTGGCAATGCTGCTTCAAAATTTAGAACTTGTAATGCTTGCCCTATTGATGGCCTAAGATTGTAATCCGGATGAGCACACCACAATCCAACTATCAACAAACATTCCATTTCTGCTACATTGAAGTCCATACTCAATCTTCTGTCCGCTACATCAAGAATCTTTCCATTTCCGTATGATTCCCAAGCCCATGACACCAATGAAATCTGTGCCTCTTCACTTCTTGATTCAATCGATCTCCTCCCACATGCTATTTCAAGTGCCACAACACCAAAGCTGAACACATCTGAGCCTTTGCTAGCTTTTCCTGTGCTAATATACTCCGGAGCCATGTAACCGAACGTTCCGGCTAAAGCAGTAGTCTTTAGGCCAGTCTGAGCATTATCCATGAGCCTCGCCAAGCCGAAATCCCCAAGCTTGGTATTGAAATTTAAATCCAACATCACATTGCTTGATTTCACATCTCTATGCACTACGCATCGTTCAGATTCTTCATGAAGATATAATAAAGCTGACGCTAAACCAAGGGCTATATTGTACCTCACAGGCCAAGGAAGCATATTTTCTCGTCTAAAGAGATGAAAATCAAGACTTCCGTTGGTCATGAATTCATAGATAAGAAGAAGCTCACCCTTTTCATGGCACCAACCTACAAGTTGGACAAGATTTTTATGCCTTAATCTACTAATGATTTTCACCTCGGACTTATACTCCTTTCTTCCTTGTTTAGATCCTTTAGATACCCTTTTCACTGCAACACTTAAATCAGACAAGTAACCTCTGTATACTCCTCCAAATCCTCCTTCTCCAAGTTTACCTTCTTCGCAGAAATTGTTCGTGGCTTGAACCACTTCTTCGTAAAAATATCTCTTAGGCCCAGTTCCTTGCTCGAATTCATGATCCATGGAATCTTCTGTTGCTGCATCGTCATGAAATTCTTGGTTTGTGCATGATGCTGGCCTGCTACCTTTTCTATGTTGTCTTCTTCTCTTCATCCTCCAGTAGCCAAAACAAACCAAACCCAGAAACAAAACAAAAAGCACCGCGCAAGCGACACCCACCAAAGCCCATAGCCTGCGTCTATTTTTATTCATTTTTGGAATGACTTCTGTGATGCCATTTTTGTTGGCTGAAGTACTCTCCACGAGTATGAGACTTGAGTTAAAGTCCCAAGAGTATATGTCATGCAGTTCAAAAAAAATCTACTTTGGTGGCTGCTGTGAAGCCAAAATTAACCCATTCTGTTAGATGCTCCCTCAAATCTATAATGTAAGAAAGGCTATATCGATTGCTAGTGGTGAAATTATCTTCATCGCCATTAATCACCAAAACGCTCAAATTCTTTGAGCTAGAATCATACTTAATCCAAGCTTCAATCGTTCCGCCATAATAAATTGCATTTTTTGACCATTCAACATATATGGAAGAATTCATTGAGTTGATATCAATACCTATATGCTCTCCGTCAGCTGTGTCTATATCTGATACGCAGGTATCAAATTCCACTGCAACGTATCGAGCGCTCCCAGTGTCAGATGTCTGATCGCTTGAAAGACCAAGAAATTTACGGCCTAAACTAGAAACAAAAGGAAGTCGATATAAATCAGAAGCAAGAAAAAATGTCATACCATTCCCTTTGGTATTATTATGTTCTGAGTTGATAACAAAGGAACAATGAGTGTTGAAATCCGCAACATGACCAGAGGCATTGTCCCAAAGGTGGAATTTTTTGTAATATGCTGCTCGGCCGGCACTGAAGAAAGTGCCATTGGAAGTTAACTCACTTCGGCTTTTGGTGAGTGAAATGGTTTGATTTGTTATAACTGCATCTCCCTGGGAGATGATCTCTCCCAACGTGAACGTGGAGAAACTGAAAGTAGTGTTGTCTGTGGATGTTTGGTTTGTGTTGAAGGGGAAGGTAAACAAGAACAATAAGATCATAATGACTGCCATGAAAGAGGCTTGTTTAGAAGATTCAGAATGCATGCTTTTGCTGTGATGCGAAGAACTAGTTCAGCACGTAAGTTTGCTCCACTTTTTTCTTTTTTATAGATCAGAGTTGTGGTCTACTCTTTCATTTGTAATCATTTAAACTACTGGTTGGATCTTTTTAGTACCAAAAATTATAGTGTTTTTTTTTTTTTACCTTTTTTTAAATTTATTTTACTTTTTAAAAGTTAATAAAAAATTTATTTTCTAAATATATAAAATTAAAAAATTTTAAGTGTCCGTTTGATTTTACAGTTTAGATTAGCTTTTTAGTTTTTAAAATTAATAATAATATCATAATTTATTTTAAAATGTATAAAATTAATTAATTTTAAGTATTAATTTAATTTAATTGTTTAGATTAGCGGATATCTAGTTGTGATAGCTATAAGTGAAACTTTTTTACATATTTAAATTCCTTATTGACTATTCTCAAAAAGTCATGACACTTCAATTTACACTTTTTCTTTCCCAAATTCTTAATATGGATTTAATAAACATAAAAAACATGCAAGCCCCCCTTTTACCAGAAATTTTACTCGTTCAGCTTCTAACTTTGCGTGCAGACCACGGTCATCAAGTACTCTTCAGTGACTGCGGTCGAGCGAGGCTACTGCTAGCTAGTAAACTTCTTGGAAACTAACACGGAAAATAATTGAACTGAGCCATCATTATAAACAGTGTAAAGCAAAGAGGTTATCGCGCGATGCTTGTGGGCAACCCAGTTGACATGCCTTCGCAAACCACCAAGTCTTCTCTAATAAGTCGTTAATAAAACTAATTTATTCTTTAATCTGCCAATAATTTATTAATTGATTGAAGTAGTAAAAAATTTAATTTTTTAAAATATACTTTTAAGGTCGAGTCTTATACATTAAAAAAATAAAATCAATATGAATTAATTAGATACTTATTGCTACTAAATATCTGAAATAATTGTAACACATATAGATATTCTTCAATTAAAGTTTTAGCCCCCCATAAGATTATATGATTTTATTAAAATTAGTCGGAGCACTTATTATTACTGAATGTCAAAAGTAAATATCCAAAAAAAAATTTCTAATCAATTTGTTAATCAATTGGATTTATATTCATTTATGAACGATTTTGAAAATGCATTGTAAATTAATAATCTATTGCTTTAATGATAAATTCTTTCTATAGAAAATTAAAATTTAATTAATAAAAAAAGTGACCACTCCCCTTACGGGGTATATATAAACTAAAATTTCCATGCTTCTATTGACTAGCTAATTAGATGATGGCCGACGGTGTAGACTACGGTTTTCACTGTTGTGATTTGAATATTCTTCTGCAACTTTAAGTCAAGATAGTAGGAAGTGCTGTGCATCTTCTTTGCTAATTCTAATTTGATCATGAACTTTTTCTCTGAGAATATATGGTTGATGAGCTACTCCAAATCAAAATATTTATGCGAAAAATAAAAATTTAGTGAAACTCATAGATGTGCAAATTAAGGAAATGTTTGCTATAATAAAATAAAATATTTAGAAGTGTGAAATTTATTTCAAAATTCTTTGAATTTGATAAAATTTAAATTAGTTATAATCAATTACATGAATTTAATAAAAATAAAATTATAAATTGTAACATTACACATAAATTTTAAAATTTATAAAAATTTATTTAACACTAAATACAATGTTAATATTAAAGATAAATCTTTTTAGTTGGATTTTAATAATTATGTAATTTTGAAAATTATTGAACTTAAAAAGTTTTAGAGTAAAGTTTAATTTGGCTCTTTATCTTTTTGTAAAAGTTCAATTGGATTTAAAATGATCTTTTTTGGCGTATCAGTTCAAAATTTACAATTATTGTATCATTTTAATCCATTTTCTGGAAAGTAATGGGGCACATAATACACATCTGATTAAAAGTGCATGAAATAACACCGAACTGAATTAAACAAAAAATTAAATCACTAAATGGAATTACTCAAAATAAAAAACCCTATGAGAAAGGAGGCTACCACACTGAATTAAACAAAAAATTGAATCACCTTCTCTCTTGCTTCTCTTGCCCTACCACCTCCTCTACCTCCACCACCACCTCCGCCACCTACCACACCACTAAGAAATGCATAAGCACTTCCCTTCACGATAATCTTCCTCTTTTCCCAATAACCAAGACTCCACCTCTTCCTCCTCCTTTCAAGAATTACAATAACAAGGTTTGGTTCTATATTCAAATCAATCGTTTCTCAACTAAATCTCTTCTCCTTCTTGAACTCTCCTTCCCTACCCATTAGATCGTTAAAGAAATACAATAAGGGCTCCTCCGCATCGCTCTTGAATGTGACTGACCCAAGTTGGGAAACAAATTGGGTTTGCTTGAAAAAAAAGGGAGTGATTATAACCGTATGATGTTGAAGACAATACAAGAATTAGAATCAAATTCTTTTCATTTTAAGAAAATGAGTTCATTTCAATATTTATTCTCTGTTATTTGTCTTGCCTTTTTTTATTTCTCCATTTCATTTGGTCAAATTTCTCCAAGAAAATGAAGATCAGCAAGATGGTTTGTGGTGAGTTTACATGATGTAGATTGGAATTTGTATTTAAGCACCTTTTTTGGATAGATATTGATTCATTAATTCACACTTTGTAAACAGATTCCAAATTTAGTCTATAAAAAAAATCAAAATTTTTTGGGTTGATATTGATTCATTGGTGGAGAAGGGGAAGGGTCTTAGGCTAATTGATTTCTTGCATTGGAGTTTTGGGCTATTGGGTATCAACGAGGTCGGAGTTATAGCTGTGGTGGTGGTGGTTCGACACTAGAGTGTTGATTTTATTGTTAATGATGATAATGAGGAAGATGTAGGTGGTTGAGGCTGTAAATTTGGTGTTGAGGAAGTAAATATTTTTATTGTATATATTAGGAAGTAAATATTTATATACAATTAGGAATAAAATTCTATTTTATTTAGGATGTTATTCTATTCCTAATTAGGTTGTGATTAAGGTTCCTGTGTGTATATATAAAAGGTGTAACCCTTCTTTGAATATCATAAAAAAATATTTCCTTTGAATTTTTTGTCTTTTTCTGAAAATTTTATTCTTCATGGTATTAGAGCATACCCATTGAAATCAAATTTTTTATCGAATTCTTGCAAATTGTATTTTTTTTCTTTTGAATCCTTTGAATCTTCAAAATCATGACCACCAAAAACACATCCATCGTATCCCATGGAACACCCACTTTTATTCAAACCCTTTAAGATAATTCTCCCTTTCCTATAGGAATTATTTTTGATGATACGAACTATACTCTATGGTCATAGATCATGGAGATGCGAATTAGAGCCAAAAATAAATCTGGCTTTCTGAATGGCACTACGCCAAAGCCACCAACAGGAGATAAAGCGTTGGAAACTTGGATCCTTGATAATAATCAAGTAAAAAGTTGGCTGATTGACTCTATGAATTCGACATTGATGCAGAGATTCATCAATCTTCCAACAGTAAAGGAGATATGGGATGCTGTCTCAAAAACCTTCTAGGATGGATTAGACGAAATTTAGTTATTTAAATTGAACTGGAAATCATTCACTACACGTTAGAATGGTAAGTCATTACCTGCATACTATAATGAACTGATTGGAATATTTCAGAAAATTGATGCCCAGACATGTGCACAAAGGGAGGATGTTAATGGAGTAGTATCACTCCATAAACATATTACCCGACTTCGAACACATATTTTCCTAGTCGGGCTTGATTTTGAATTTAATAATGCTCTGAGTGAAATACTCCGGAAGGATCCACCTCTTGATCTCAAGTCTAGTTTTGCATATGTCCGGTGGGATCATAACCAACGACATATAATGGAAGAGTCGAAGATACTGCAGGACCATTCTATACTTGTAGCAGCTCAGAATCGTCCTTAGTTTAAAGAAAAAATACCGAGTAAGCCCATTATATACACCTATACTCATTGTGGTGAAGTTGGACACTTTAAGGAATGACGCTATGAAATTGTGGGATATCCAGAATGGTGTGATTTCAATAAAAAGCCTCGTAAGAAGCTCGACAAGGCTGCAATTACTACTTCTACTAAACCAAGTGGTGATCTTGATATCACTTCAGGTATGACAAATCTTACTCGAAATAATACATGGATTATTGATACAGGTGCTACTGATCATATGACAAACTCCACTTACCATCTTACATATATTCGTCCATCAACCTAATGAAATATTCTAACTGCTAATGGAGGCATAACACCAGTCACTCATGAGGGATCAGTGTTTAACTCCGATTCTCTTAATTTAGATACTATTTTTGTTATTCTATCTCTTTCTTATAATCTACTATCTGTTGGCCAAATCATTGAAACCTTTAATTGTACTATCAAATTTTGGCTTAATTATTGTGTATTTTAGGACATTGTAACACATTGGATTCTTGGCTCTAGTGTTAAACATGGAAAGTTGTACTATCTTAAGTTGCATGATGATTCAAAATGAAAATCAAGTCAAGTTAATAGGGTTGGTAGAAGTTGCTCGAGTAATGACCAAGTAATCTTATAGTATCGTCATCTTGGGCATCTCGGTTTTCATTATCTTAGATAAATAAAACCGAATTTATTTTGACATACCACAGACTCGGAATTTAAGTGTGATGTTTATGAATTGGTAAAAGGCCATTGAATTTCTTATGTACCGAGTTATAATAAAAATTCAATTCCATTTATGACCATTCATTCTGATGTATGGGGACCTGCTCAGATTAGTACTCTATTAGGTGCTCGATATTTTGTAACATTTATTGATGAATGTACTCGAATGACCTGGGTATTACTACTTTCCAATAAAGGAGATGTGTGCTCCAAGTTTCAAAACCTATACAACATGGTGGCTACACAATACCAGAGTAAAATCCGAGTCTTGCAATCTGACAATGGTAGGGAGTATGTTAACTCAATTCTCAATGATTTCTGCCACAAGAAGGGCATTTGCCACCAAACATCTTGTGTCGGCACTCCTTAATAAAATGGTATAGTCAAATAGAAGAACCGACAGTTATTGGAAGTTTTTCGAGCATCACTGTTTGACATGAATGTTCCTCGAGAATACTGGGGAGAAGCTATTCGATTCGCTGCGTACCTCATAAACCGGACACCATCACAAGTACTTGATTTTAAAACTTCTCTTTAGAAACTTCAACTTGTCATATCTCCACCCTTCAATAATCTCAAACCCTGAGTTTTTGGATGCTCGGCATATGTTCATTAGACACTCGACAAATTAGACCCTCGAGCTATCTAGTGTATCTTTGTTGGCTATGCGAATTTACAAAAAGGATATCGATGTTATGATATGAATACAAAAAAGATGTATGTCACTCAGGATGTTTGGTTTCATGAAAATTATTCATTCTTCTCCCACTTCGAGTGCTCTCTTCAGGGGGAGAAAAATTTGAACTTCTTTGAGCTTGAAGATAACATTCTGAGTGTTCCAAATCTGAGTCTCCCAAATGTTTTGAGTGTTTCAAGCATCTCACCTAGACAGACATCTAGTGTTCTGAGTATGAGCATCTCACTTGGATAGACATCTGATGTTCCGAGTATGAGCATCTCACTCGGACAGATCATCGAAGAAAATTTGAGTAATCTGAGTAATCAAGATAGTACATCTTCCTAACCCACACCAAAAGCTGAAGAAACTCTGGATGCGGTGCATAATAAGGTAAATTTGTCTCCTTTAATTCCAAATATTGAGCCTTGTTATCCTTCTAGGATCAATAGAGGGGTTCTGAAAAAACAATATGATCCGGACCTTCATACCAAAGCTAAATACCCAATCAACAACTTTAGATCAACCAACCATTTGTCTAACTCACATGCACTTACTGTAAATTAATTATCTACTGTATCTATTCCGAGTAATGTGCAGGAAGCCTTAGATGATTTGGATTGGAAGAAAGCTATGAATGATGAAATAGAGGCATTGTATAAGAACTGGATGTGGGATCTTGTTCCTCTTTCGGAAGGAAAGAAAATGATAGGGTCCAAGTGGATATTCACTGTCAAACTCAATCTAGATGGAAGCATAAATCGATATAAAGCTCGGTTGGTAGCAAAAGGGTATACTTAAAAGTATGGAATTGACTATGAAGATGCATTTGCCCCAGTAGCAAAAATGAACAACATTCGAGTCCTTATTTCCTTAGTCGCTAATATGGACTGGTCGCTACTATAATTTGATGTAAAGAATGCATTTTTGAATGGAAACATAGATGAAGAAGTATGTATGGATCCACCACCCGGAACTAAATATACTGACCAAGGATACAAACTAAAGAGAGCATTGTATGGACTCAAGCAATCACCTCGCACATGGTTTGGATGACTCTCAACCTTCATAAAGAAGCTTGGATATAAGCAAAGTGATGCTATTCACATACTATTCATCAAACAGAAGTTAGGTAAAGTCACCGCACTGATTGTGTATGTTGATGATATAATGGTCACTAGAAATGATCCTAGTGAGACAACAATCTTGCAAAGACAGTTAGCATCCGAGTTTGAACTTAAGGATTTGGATAACTTTAATTAGTTTTTAGAAATTGAAGTTGCAAGATCGGCTCAAGGAATTTCTCTTTGCCAAATGAAAGTACGTAATGGACCTATTGATAGAGACGGGGATGCTTGATTGTAAGCCAATCGAGACTCCCATTGAAGTCAACCATGGACTTTCAGTCCTAGAAGATCAAGTTTCAACTGATAGAGATCGGTATCAAAGGTTGGTGGGAAGGTTGATTTACCTATCTCATACTTGGCCAGACATTGCTTATGCAATAAGTGTTGTGAGTCAGTTCATGCATTCTCCGAGTAAAGAACATATGAGTGCAGTATACCGAATATTAAGATATCTAGAGTCTTATCCAGGTAAAGGGTTATTCTTTGGGAGGAATAAGGATTATGAAATTACTGGCTATACTGATGCTGATTGGGTTGGAGATCGGACTATCAAAAATCAACATCTGGGTACTTTACATTTGTTGAAAATAATTTAGTCATTTGGAGAAGCAAGAAGTAGAAAGTTGTAGCAAGGTCAAGCGCTAAAGCTGAGTTTAGAGGAATGACTCGTGGAGTATGTGAGTTGCTCTGGGTAAGGCAAATTATTCAGGATCTGGGATTAAAACATCCGAAGCCTATGTTGTTACATTGTGATAACAAGGCAGCTATAGCAGTTGCAAACAATCCGGTTCAACATGATCAAACTAAGCATGTAGAGGTTGACAAACATTTCATAAAAGATCATCTGAACTAAGGGACAATTGATATTCCATATGTTTCATCTCAGACTTAACTAGCTGACATCCTCACAAAGGCTGTATTCGAAAAAACATTCTACAACTCACTTGGCAAGTTGGGAATGATTGATATACATTCACCAACTTGAGGGAGAGTATTGAGGAAGTAAATATTTTTATTGTATATATTAGGAAGTAAATATTTGTATACAATTAGGAATAAAGTTCTATTCTATTTAGGATGTTATTCTATTCCTAATTAAGTTGTGATTAGGATTCCTATATGTATATATAAAGGGTGTAACCCTTCTTTGAATATCATGAAAAAATATTTCCTTTGAATTTTCTCTCTTTTTCTCTAAATTTTATTCTTCAGATGGGTTCGAGAAAATCTAAAATATTGCACTTATTCTTCAGCTGTGATTGCTGTTGCTAGTGGTGGTGGTGTTGCATTGTTGTTGTTATTAGGTTAAAGCTAGACATATTGTTGCACTATCAGAATTGAAATCAGTTAAGGATGAGTTGGAAACACTGAGAAAAGAATGTGCCTCCTTGGTTAATGAGAAAGATGAAGTTATGAAGAAAGCTGAAGAGGCTGTAAGGTGGAGAATTGCTTGAAGGTGGTTGCAACGTCATTGTAAGCAGAGCTTGAAATGGAAAAATCATCTCTTGCCTTAATGAGGTAGGGGGAAGCAATGGCATCAGTAACAGTTGCTTCCATTAAAGTTGAGCTTGAAAATACAAGTCAGAATCGCTCTAGTCCAGATGAAAGAGAAAGAAGCAAAGGAGAAGATGGCTGAATTGCCCACACAACTGCAGCAAGTGGCACAAGCAGCTGACGAGGCCAAGGAAAGGGCTCAAATGCAGAGAATGGGTTTAATTCTATTATTTAATTTTTATTGTTTAACCATTTATTAATTTCTTTTTAGTGTTTTAATCAATGTGTATATTACACACTCCATTAGTGGTCAAAAAATGGATTTAAAGATACATTAAGTGCAAGTTTTGAGTTAAATTATCGAAAAAGATCATTTTGGTATTAAATTGAACTTTCTCAAAAAATTTGAGGGTCAAATTGCACCTTATTCCAAAAGTTTTAGATAAAAGGTCACTTTTTTTTTTTTTTTTTCAAAAATTATGATTTAATATAAATAATATATTATTGTTTTTTTTTCTCTTCCAAATTGATCAGAAAGTAAAGGCTAAGAAGCCATACAAGGATAAGGCTATGAAAGCTTCCACTTACAGAAGATGTTTGTAGAAGTATATAATTTAACTGTCAAAGAAAAAAGACAATTCAGACCAGCATTACACAGAACTGGATGGGGTAGCTGAGGTTGCAGCAGCTTCAGTTTTAGCTGGCATCTAAGCAGAAACCATGACAATGGCAAAACCAAAAGTCTCACTACTCACTAATGGCCACAGCTGCCCTTCATCAAATGCCATCATCAAGCTAAAGTCAAATCTAAAAACCATTGAAGCAACTGTTCAAACCCATCAGCTCCAACAATCGGTTCTTCAAGAAATGCCGCAGCAGTGATTGACACCTTGGCTTGACTGCATCTCAGACGAGCTCTTGGAGAAATCCATCTTCAGCTTCAGGAACAAGCTGTTTAAGAGCTATCAAACAGTTATCAAAACCAAATATCAAACCCATAAGTCAAAAAATTATTTATCAAACATTATAGATCCAACATGGAAGCAAAAAACCATTTAAAAGGATGAAGAAAAGTGATGATTTTGGCCAAAATCCCCTAAAGAAACGCTATGAGAAGAAAACCAGTAGAGAGAAATACTGTGTACAAGAAGAGTGAGTAGGATGAGATTAATTGTCAATCATATCATTATTCTATGAGCCTATGACAGTAAGATTCAGATATTAATGTAATAAAAAAATGGAAAAGAAAAAGACTAAAGACTGAAAAATTATTTTTCAACGTAAATTTCCAGGCCTTTTTATTTTTATTTTTAATTTTTTTACAAAATTCCAAGCCCTTATCGACCCTTTTGGATGGTAGGTAGTCGTGTAGAAGACGGATTAATTTAGTGGTGAGGATTAAAGAGTGCTCTTCTTGGTTAGTTCAAAATGGAGGAAGATGGAATAGAAACTAAAGATAGCACAGTGCGATTCTTCCCTGCAGAGTCTTTGATAGTGTTCATATAGTTTTTATTTTCCTAATATCTTCTTCTCAGATAGTTCTCTTTCTGCTTTTCTTCACATCTCAGATCGCTCTGGAGATGTTTATACTTCTTTAGAAGGAAAATGAGCATGCTTTCATGGAATTGTCAAGGGATCGGGAAACCCCCAACTGTAAAAGCTCTGAAGAAGATTATTAACAAAGAAAATCCTTGCTTTGTGTTCTTAATAGAGACGAAACAGGTGGAGGAAAAAATGAAAAAGCTTCAAGGGAAAATGCGATACCTAAATGGCTTCTATGTCAATCCAGAAGGAAGATCGGGCGGATTGGGCATCTAGTGGTCTTCTCTGTGTTCTTTTCATCTACTGTTCTCTTCAGCAAACATAATTGATTCTCTTGTAGAGATCGAAGGAGAGGAATGGCATCTAACAGCAGTTTATGGCTCACATAGGCGGGAGAATCGGGTTACAAATCTGGAATCAGATCAGATCTTTGAACATGGAAAATGGAATGCCATGGCTATAATAGGTGATTTCAAGGCCATTTTGAGATCTGAAGAAAAAAAAAAGGAGGTAACGTTGTTCAATACTCACACACTGTAGATTTTTGTGAATTAGTTAATGATCTTGAGCTAGTGGATTTGGGTTTAATGGAGGAGCTTATGCTTGGAATAACACACAAGTTGGTGAAAGAAATATTCAAGCTTGTTTAGATAGAGCTTTGGCAAACCTAGAGTGGAGATCCAAATACCAGTATGCAATGGTAGTTCATGAACAATAGTTGGGTTCTGATCACAGGCCTCTCATTCTTTTGCTTAAATCACCAAAATCGAAAGGTAGGATAAGGTTTTTTTTTATGAAGCCACGTGAGAAGATTCAGATGGTTCGAATGAAGAAATTGCAAAATCGTGGTCCGGGGCAGTTGTCTTCGAAAATAATACAGAGATTGTTCTTTATAAGCTCAATAGATTACGTAGGGACTTGATTGAATGGAGGAAGAAGAGACAAAGAATAAAAAATGATAAAATTAAAGAAGTGCAAAAAAGGATGGAGAGTATTATGATTGGCAATATGGAGAGCAGTGAATAGATTGAGCTTAGATCCCTTCAAGACAAGGTAGAGCAAAATTGGAGACAGTAAGAAATGTATTGGAAACAAGGGGCTCATGTGAAATGGCTTAATGAAGGTGACAAGAACACGAAATTTTTTTATGCATCAGCAATTCAAAGAAGGCAGCAAAATAACATAGGAAGAATCAAAATCGGAGATGATTGTTGGATATCAAATGAAGAAGGTATAAAGAAGAAGGCGGTGCAACATTTTCAATAACTCTCTAAGAAGGAACCGATACATTTTCCGATGGATTTCAGTACTGTAATGTTAAGAGTGGTGACAGATGATATTAGTAATGATCTCTTGCATCCTGTTGATGACAATGAAGTTCGGGCAGCTGTCTTCAATCTTGGAAAACTAAAATCCCTAGGTCCTGATGGTTTTCCAGGTAGTATTTTCTTTCAAAATCATTGGTATCTTATTACAGATGATATTATAAGAATGGTGAGGAATTTTTTTATTTCTGGTTTCTTTCCACATGGTATAAATAAGACTACTATTGCTTTAATTCCTAAAAATAATCATCCAGAATCCTTTAATGATTATAGGCCTATAAGTTGTTGCAAATTTATTTGTAAGATCATTTCTAAAGTTTTATCTAACAGATTAAAGAGGTGGCTTCCTCAACTGGTGTTCTCTTAATCAAACGGGGTTTGTGAGTGGGAGGAACATTCAAGAGAACATAATTATCAATCATGAACTCCTTCATGCTTTGAGGACCAGATTCAAGGCTACTAGGGGCTATTTTGCTTTGAAGCTTGATATGGCTAAAGCTTATGATCGTGTAATCTAGGAAGCTCTCCGGATGATATTACAGCAAATTGGTTTTCATGAGAGGTGGATAGGCTTAATCATGAAGTGTGTTTCATCGGTAGAATTCAGCATTTCTATTTATAGATCATTGACAAGGGCCTTTAAACTGTAGAGGGGTCTTAGACTAAAAGATCCAATTTCTCCTTAACTTTTCATTGTAGTAGCAGACTATTGTCAGGAATGATTTCTTTTTAACAACAGAGAGGTACTCTAAAGGGGATACAAGTTACTAGGTACTGCCCGCATACCACTCATTCGCAGTTTGCGGATGATACAATCTTGTATGTTGAAGCTAAGGATGAAGAGGTTCGGGTGAACATTGATATATTGAAAAATATGAAAATGCTACGGGGCAGAAGATCAATTTCCAAAAATCAGAGCTCAAGTTTAATTCAAGTTCGAGTTCTGATGTGAGGCAGCTTGTATTTGATTTATTTGGGGTTAATGAATCAAGATATACTTCAAAATATTTGGGGCTTCCTCTTGAATGGGGACAAATAAAGAAAATTTTATTCAGCTACCTTCTCCAAAGAACCATTGATAAGGTGCAAGCTTGGAATTGTAAGTATTTGTCTTCTGCTGGGAGAGAGGTGATAATCAAGGCAGTCTTACAATCTCTGCCATCTTATGTAGTGGCTGTTTTTAAAATTCCTTCTACCATCCTTCATCGGATGGAAATGCACATAAGACAGTTCTAGTGGAGCTAAGATGTGAATACTCACAAGAAGCTTTGGGTGAAATGGGAGGTACTTACGGAAATTAAAAAAATTGGTGGAATAGGGTTTTGGAAACTTGAATTGTTTAATGAAGCTATGTTAGGGAAGATGGGTTGGGGAATAATTGAGAATCCAAGTATGTTATGTGCTCAAATATTAAAAGGAATATATTTTCCTTTTTGAAATTTTTATGAAGCCAAGCAAGGTAATGGAGCTTCTTGGCTATGGAGTAGTTTGTTGAAAGGCAGGGAGCTACTTAAGAAAGGTTGTAGATGGCATGTACGTACTGGGAAAGATATTCGGACATGGGAAGATGCTTGGATTCCTACACTACCCATTTTTCGCCTCACTTCAAGACAACCAGAGAAAGTTGAGGTATTTTTAATTAAAGACTTGGTTGACAGAGACACAGGTGAATGGAATCAAAATCTTTTGTTTAATCTGTTTTCCCCTAAAGAACAGATAGCCATTAAAGCTATTCTGGTTCATCGAGGAGATGATAATGATAGAATCATTTGGCACCATGATCGGAAAGGCCAATATACTGTCGGAGGTGTGTATAAGCTTCTAAAGCAACAGTCAAATGAAGGTCGCATGAATTGGGGTACTTCAAGTGTTAGTGATTCAGCTCCTCGATGATGGAATTCAATTTGGAAGTTCCAAATTCCCCCAAAGGTAAAGATATTTTTATGAAAATGCTTTTGGAATGCTTTACCAACCAACTCGGCTCTAGTGCGAAGAGGTTGTAAAGTTGAAGATGTAGGTCTGTTTCGGAGACAATTGAACATGTATTATTTTTGTGTGATCATTCTAAAACAATATGGTTTTCTACTCATTTTGGTTATATCCCGAATGATATGGGTTTTCACTCTTTTAATCTCTGGTGGTTGGAGATTAAACAATTGATGGAGGAAAATAATTTGGAAGACCTTTTGCGACTTGCAGCTAGTGTGTGTTGGTACATCTGGAAATCCAGAAAGAGAAAGCAATTCAATGATGTTTTAGATAATTCTATTCAAGTCTGTAAGAGTATTAAACGGTGGTGGTCCTCTATTCTCAATATGAAAA
This sequence comes from Mallotus nudiflorus, assembly GCA_947683625.1. NCBI lineage: Eukaryota > Viridiplantae > Streptophyta > Magnoliopsida > Malpighiales > Euphorbiaceae > Mallotus > Mallotus nudiflorus. The sequence continues at coordinate 1,551,350 of CANTUR010000649.1, forward strand.
GAATGGTGAATCTGTTATCCGATAATAACGCAGTGCCTACTGCCAATTCTAATAGATTTCAAAGTATCAATAGGTGGCACCCCCCTCCTGGTGGCTGTTGGAAACTCAACTGCAATGAATCGTTTAACAATTCAAGCAAGGCTTCATCTGATGCTTTTGTTTGCAGAGATAGTGAGGGTCATTTGATCCACATTAGCTCCAAACCTATCATCAGTGCTTCTCCTCTGCAGGTAGAGATGTTGGCTATTAAAGCCGCTGCTCTTTTTGCTGTTCAACACCCGGAGCGTTTCTTTATAATTGAGTCAGATTGTATGCAGGCAGTTGAGTTTTGTTTTTCTGCTATAACCCGTGGGAAGTTGAAGTTATTGTGTAGATACCATAAAGGAAATTCTATCTTCTCATCCCAATATCCAACATTATTATGTTTCAAGATTAGTTGATGTTGTTGCTGACTGGCTTGCCAAGCACAGTTCAGCTTTTTCTTTTGTTGATTCTGTGTTTAATATTCATCCAGAATTCTAGTGTTTAATTTTTGATGTGGAGAAACAAACCTTTAAATGAGTTTGTAGAACAACGGACAACATATATAATTTATTATTATTATTATTATTATTATTATTATTATTATTTAACTTTTCTATATTGTTAGAAATTTGATTTTCTACCTTAATTAGAATTATCTTTATTTTATTTTCTAATTAAAATTAGGGTTAAAGTTGATAGGTTTATGCCACTTTATAAATATGTAAACCTTATAGTTATATAAGACAATTTTTGTTGAGTTGATTATTTAAAATTATTATTTTTTCAAATTCGGTATTCTTATGAATTAACGAATTCTTGAATGTTTATTTCCTGGTATTTATATGCAAATCAACAGGTTGTAAAAGGTTGCTAGACGGTAAATCGTGCGCAATTCAACGACTTGCAATGTTTATCTCTTTGTTATTTTATTTGTATTTCCTTAAACCTTCCGTTGCATTAGTTGGTATCAGAGTTGACGTTCGTTTCTAGGTTTATAAAAAAGAAAAGAAAACAGTTATGGCATGAAGGAGACAACAACAACAACACTTGGATGAGGTACATAAGCGTGAGGCTAATCAACAAGTTGAGCAGCTATTTAAGCGAGTTAAAGAGACGATGGATGACGATGGATCGATTTGAGCAAATGATGGAATAGATGATTGAAAGGATGAATGCTCTTTTGGTCAATCAAAATAGAAACAATCTAGCCTCACGAAACAATAATAATTTTGTGGGTAATTTTGATGGGGAGGTTAGTGACGAAGAGGAAGAAGAAAAATACTATGAAGATATCTTATTTTATGATACTGATGATGATGAGGATGAAGATGCAATTATTGGAGATGAGCCAATATTTAATGAAGAGGATGAGGGTGATGAAGAATTTAATAAATTGTTAGAAGGAGGTGATATAACAATTGATTATGTTGAAAGGTATCAGACTTTTAAGAATTTAGGGATTGAGATGGAGGATCATCCTAAATGTGAATATAATATGCCAAAGTTGGTCGAGCTTGTTGATATATTAATTTTATTGGCATTGACAAAAATCTTTACTCTTATGTTCCTTTAATTTCTATTTTGAAGGAATTACATGTTGATGGTGATGGTGGCTTTATGATGTCCTATGCATTTGTGAACAAATTTGTTTCACAATATTTAAGTGAAATTTGAGGACGAATTTTCTCTACTCTAGAGGGAATAATGCAAAATAACAAGCCTTTGAATGAATTTGCAGAACAATAGATAACATATATAATTTATTATTATTATTATTATTTAAAATTAGGTTTAGGGTTGGTAGATTTGTGTCGCCCTATAAATATGTAAGTCTTAAAGTTATGTAAGATAGTTTTTGTTGAGTTGATTATTTCAAATTATTATTTTTTCAAATTCAATATTATTATAAATCAACGAATTCTTAAATGTTTATTTCTTATTGTTTGTGTGCAAATCAACAAATTGTAAAAAATTGTTACACAGTCAATCGTGCACGATTCAACGACTTCCGACGTTTTTCTTTTTATTTTTTTATTTTTATTTTTATTTTTTTAATGCATCGGGCTGCATTAGTTTTACATGACCAACATTTGAAATTTTCTTTTCTTAATGAATTTCCCTTTGGCAAAAAAAATGGAGGAAGATGGATGTGACATTTATCACGTCAATTCACTTGAGCAATGAAAACCAACGTCGTGGCAGAGGAAAAAATTTAAACGAGGAAGATGAATGTAACCTTATATTACATTGTATTTTGTTCATTCATGGAAGAACCCATGATAAAATTTTGAAATTTGACATGTTATTCTATTGGGTTCCTTAATTTTTATTGTGTTTTATTAAGTTCTTAACCTTTTATTTTTATATAGATTAAAGACAAATTAGAGTAAAGTAATGGAATTGTGTAACAATTCAAATTTGTTGTTGCTAAATATGATGTTGCGAAAGGTTTAAAGATATGTTTTATGAAAAATGAAAGAAAAAAATGTGAGGGTAAAACGTAAAGAAAAATTTCCATAGATCTTATTTGTTTCAATTGATAATTTTTATAATATATTCACTGTTAAAACTTACCACCGAAATCACAATTGTGGTAGAGTAAACAAAATTTATTTCACAATTTTATTACATTAGTCTAATTTATCTTAATTTATATGAAAATAAAAGATTAAGAACTTAATAAAAGTTGAGGGACTCAATAGAATAAAATTGCCACGACCCGAACCCAGGACACATGACCGGAACTAGAGAATGAAAAAGTATAAAACTACCGAATCCTGTAGTAAGCCTTAAAAGAAAACGTGAAATATTTAAACTTTAAAACTTTACGATAAATAATTAAATCACAATGCACATTATCAAACTGATTTTTCTCAATATAATTTAAACCATAATATAATAGTGTATAAAATATATAAATTTCAGTTATATAATAATGTCTCAGTACACAATATTATAAATACATGACATTCCAAATAAAATATGCAATTATATAGTTTACTCTATTGTAGTACACGAAAATAAAGTCAACACAACTAAGTAGACCTACGTATAATAGCTGATGATGAAACTACATGGCGAAGAGAAGTAGGCCTAATAGAAAAGTCCCAAACTTCTGAAAAAAATAAATTGAGGGGAGTCAGACCTCACTGAGTAAGTTAATAAAAGAGCTATATGGTTTGAAAACTTTTTTGAAAACCGTATAGATATGGTGAAAATAATTTATAACATATATATAAAAATATATAGCTTTTGAAAAATCTCAGTAGAACTCTAAATCCAATTCTAAATGGTCAACTGGGTCCACTTAATCTAAATGGACTGCCGATTCCTGAGAGCAGAGGTATCAACCGAGGCACCAAGCCGCAGTTATCCACTTAATCCAAGCACATGGCATTGGCGGTCCCCGAGAGCTAAGACATCTACCGAGGCACCAATCCCAGTCCATTATTAACTTTCCACATCACTGGCGGTCCCTAAGAGCAGAGGCTTCCACTGAGGCACCCATCCTAGTTTATAACCACAAGTCATACATATTTTAGGATCTTTCTCTCAATCTTCACCATGTGCACACAGTCCTGGTGAAACCTATCAGGTAGTCCGTTCTACAAAAATTTCTCAAAACTAGTTTTTTAAATAAATAAATACATTGCCATGAAATTCTCGATAACAAAATTTATTTCAAATCAATAATGCAAATAATACTAAAATATGAGTGCATACAATTTTTAAAGAAAACACACACACATATCAGTTTATTAACTTACAGGATGAGCGAGATGGCTGACGATCGTGTGTCTACCTCAATCTAAAAGCTCCCACTCCGGTACTCTCTAAAAAATAACATATTTATTTTTAAAATCATACTTATGGAATAAGAAGGAAAATTAATAAAATTATGAGACTCTAGAATGACTCAGGAAAAATCAGGTAAAACTCGATAGATTGAAATACCCTAATTTACGCTAGAAAATTACGGAAGATGTCACGTTTTACGAAAAAATCTATCGAAATTTTGGCAGAGTAAACGAACATCTCTTTACTATAGGTAGAGCCATTCTTGCATAGAGAAACGCATTTCTAGCATTCACACTCAACCATACTCTGGTAGGCTCTCCAATTCTACAATTAGCCCGACCGAGTTCACAATCCAAACAAACAACACAACTTAATTCTAATTAATAAAATTCACATTTAATTATTTAAATAGTTTAATTATATAATAAAATTAGTTTAAAACCCATCTTATTACCAAAATAATATATAATATATTATTTGAAAATAATTTTTAAAAATTAGTATTAATTAATTAAATATAGTAAATAATTATAAAAATCATTTTAATTCCTCAAATAATATTAAAACCAATTAAAATATAGTATTTAGCTATAGTTAGCATAAAATTACATTTTTACCCCTAAAATACAAAAATACACATAACATCCTATTATTACTCAAAAATTCTATAAAAATTATACAAATGCATAAAAATTATGTTCTCAACATATATATATTATTAATATTAACTAAAACACATATTTAAACCATTATTCCATAAAAAATCTAACTCTAACCTAATTATTCAATTTTGACATAAACTATAAAAATTCATTAAAATTATATAATATTCTCAAAAATTAATTTCTCAACACTAAAATTAATAAAAATATATAATATCACTAAATTAGCCAATTTTATAATTTAATAAATTAATTTACAAAAATTAATAAAATAATAATAAAATATTCAAAAATTCACAAAAATCAAAATAAATTCCAAAAATCATACAAAAATTCATAGAGGTAGATTAAGCTACTAGGAATCACATTTGTAAAGGGAGTTTGCAAGATTTAAGCTAGATCAAGCTAAAAAAAATTTGAAACCCTAGAACTCCATAAACAAAAATTAACAAAAACTCAATCAAATGGAGATTAAAGCTTAAACTAAGCTTCGATTAGTGCTCACCGGTGCAAGAGGAAGAGAAAGACACTGGAATCGAAGAAAATGATGACCAGAAGTGATGGAGGCACAGTGAGAGGCAGAGAATGGGATGATGGAAGAAAGAGTTACTGTGAGTTTTTTTTTTTTTTGGCTTGGTTTTTCACATTTTTTCTTTTGTTTGATGTGTGTTTTGGTTGGTTTTTAATATATGGTATGTATGTATGTATGTACTCATACATGGCATGCACGTGTATATTATATTAATAATACTTTATGGTAAACAAATCTCCACCACATAAAAATATACTCATATAATAATAATAATAATAATAATAATAATAATAATAATAATAATAATAATAATAATAATAATTAACACACACACATGCAAATAAAACTCACATAAAATAATACTTAATAATAATGATAATTCTAATAAAATAAATAATAGAATTTGATAAAACAATAATAGAATTAACAATGCTCTAAATTAAATATTATTAAAATAGTTCTATCCAAAATAACAATTATAAATAATGCAATTTAAATGTCCAAAATAATAGGTTTCAAAACAAAATATTTACATAGAAAATATAATTAAATATAAAATATTAACGATTAATCACTAAATAGTAAAATAAATAAATATAACCTTTCAATTTATTAACACTGCAAATCTCGTTTTATATTAAAATAATTTAAAAACTAGGGTTATTACAGTCTTTCCTCCTTATAAAAATTCGTCCTCGAATTCAAGAAAGAATAATTACAAGAATCAAGGAGGAAAGAGATACGGGTAAGAAGCTCGCATCTCCGCTTCAGTCTCCCAGGTACAGTCCGCAGCAGTATGGTTACTCTATAATACTTTCACCATTAGAATCTCCTTGGTTTGCAACTGTCGAATTTGGCGATCCACAATCGCTATCGGATACTCTTCATAGGTAATATCATCACTAAGCTCTACGACTTGAGGTTGCAGAACGTGAGATGGGTCAGGAATGTATTTCCTTAACATAGATACATGAAATACAGGGTGGATTCTTGACAATTCTGGTGGCAACACCAACCTATACGCCACTTTATCCACTCTCGACCGAATCTCAAATGGTCCAATGTATCTAGGAGCTAGCTTACCCTTTTTTCCAAATCTCATGACTCCTTTCATTAAAGACATTTTCAGGAACACCATGTCTCCAACCATAAAGGATACATCCTTTCTCCTAGGGTCAGCATAGCTCTTATGTCTACTGAAGGTTATCTTCAATCTTCGCTGTATGATGAGATCTTTTTCTGAAGTCACTTGTACTAACTTTGGACCTGTCAGTTGCCTCTCACCAATCTCCTAATATAATGGTGATCTACACTTTCTACCATACAGTGCCTCATATGGAGCCATTTCAATACTAGCATGATAGCTATTGTTATAGGCAAACTCAATCGATGGCAAGTGAAAATCCCACTGTCCTCCAAAATCAATCACACATATCCTTAGCATGTCTTCTAAAGTCTGAATGGTCCTTTATGACTGACCATCTGCCTGATTATGGAAGGCTATATCGAATCTAGTCTGGTGCCCAAAGCTTTATGTAATTCTTGCTAAAAGACTGAGGTGAATGTGGCTCCTTTTTTCGACACTTTACTTACTAGTACCCCATGTAAACAAACAATCCTGTTGACATAAAGTCTTGCCAATCTATTAGTAGAGTACGTCTTCTTCATTGGTAGAAAGTGTGCTGACTTAGTTAGCCTATCAACAATCACCCAAATAGCATTATAGCCTTTTGTAGTTCGAGGTAATCCAGTCACAAAGTCCATAGCTATCATGTCCCATTTCCATTCAAGAATTAGCATAGGTTGCAACAATCCCAAAGGTCTTTGATGTTCAAGCTTCACTTACTAACAAGTCAAGCATCTAAATACAAACTCTGAAATATCCTTCTTTATTCTATTCCACCAATATGTATCTTTCAAGTCATGATACATCTTGGTAGAACCTGGATGGATACTATAAGTAGAAAAATGCACCTCTTCCATAATTTCTTTCCTAAAGTCATTAACATTCGGCACATAAATCCTAGTACCCAAATGCAACACACCTTCTCTGTCAATCATAAAATCTCTTGACTGCTCTTGTTGCACTTTATATATAATCCTCTACAACTGTGGGTCTCTACTCTGAGCTGCCTTAACTCTATCCAAGTATACTGATCGTACCCTGAATTAAGCTAAAAGGCACTTTTTAGTAACTTTCAATTGGAACCCTTGATCAATCAATTCATGCATCTCCTTGGCAATGGGCCTCCTATCTAAGCTGATGTGGGCAAGACTGCCCATTGACTTCCTACTCAAGGCATCGACAACAACATTCGCCTTGCCTGGATGGTACAAAATTGAACAGTCATAGTCCTTAAGGAGTTCCATCTATCTTCTCTGCCTCAAGTTCAAGTCCCTTTGCTAGAAGATATACTTCAAGCTCTTGTGATCGATGTAAATCTCACAAGTAACCCCATACAAGTAATGCCTCCAGATCTTCAAAGTAAACACAATAGCTACCATCTCCAGGTCATGAGTATGATAGTTTTGCTCGTGCTTCTTCAGTTGCCTTGAAGCATAAGAAATTACTTGGCCATTTTGCGTCAACACACAACCCAATCCTACTATAGAAGCATCACAATACACCGTATACCTTTCATTTCCAAAGGGTAAAGTCAGAATTGGAGCTGACATCAATAAATCCTTAAATAAATGGAAGTGCTGCTCGTATCTGTCTGTCCACACAAACTTAGCACTCTTCTGGGTCAATCTTGTCAAAGGTGCGATAATTTTGGAGAAGTCCTTCACTATCACGACCCAAAACAGGGGCCATGATCGGCGCTAGGGAACGAAAATTCTTTCGAATCCGGAACTCGTAACAAGCCTAAAATAAAATAAAACATGCAATAGTAATAATAACAACATAATTAAGTAAAATATTATGCAGCGGAATAAAATCATAAATTTCAAAATAATATTTCCACCAAATGAAATTAAATCAAATCCTCATCTCATATATAAATAAACTCTTTTAATACAAATCCAGTTCAAATTCTTAAAATACATAACTCATACAAATATAATACAATATCTTTTAACAATTTTACGACTACTGCAGTGTCTAGATCATAAAATAAAACTCAAGTGAGCAATTTACATAATAAAGCCGGAGCGACAGAAATTCGGCGTACAGGCCTGCTACTGAGGTCTGATGAAGATGACTCTCCTGAAAAATAGTCAACAGAGGGGAGTCAGACCTCACTGAGTGAATTACTATAATATATATACATGCATACTAAATGCCAATGCACACAATCAAAAGTATATATTATATGTATGTATACAAGCAAATACACACAGATGCAATAAAATCATTTTATATATTTTTATTGAAAATCACTGTTTATGAAGGATCAAATAGAGCCCTAGAAAATCGCAACCTCAAACAGTGTTAGACAACACTCTAGCCATACAGGCTCACTTATTCCAATATATTCACTTATTCCATTTGGATAGTAGACTGGCCTTGAGACACTAAGTCAACCGAGCTCCAGTAGTCTGACTATCAGTGTGATTAGCCTCGAGACACTTGGTCAACCGAGCTCCAGCAATCACACTCCCAAATCATATCACACATCATATAAATCAAATCCAATCGATATCCTCAAATAGGTTAGTAATATAGCTTAAATGCTATAAGCGTACCGGTACGTACTCGGTCCTAGTGCTGCCCACTAGGTAGCACGTTCTATTGATATTGTTTATTATTAAACATAAAACATACATTCATAAATAAATGATGCATGTAATTGAAATGAACAGTAACATTACCATATATATATTAGAAATATACCAAAAGTAAATCAGGTATATTTTGAGTATGTATACGTCAAATAAATCCAATTAAATTTCAAAATAAACTAGAAATATATTCAAAAATATTTTAAACATAATTCATTAATAAAACATGCATATAGTTTAAAATATACCAAAATAAAAACAAAAAATAAACCAAAAGTAAACTAAAATAAACTTAAGTACTAATTAATACCATTATGCATTTTTAGTCAAAATAAAACATAGATTTCTAAAATCATGCACCCTAGAGCATATATATATATAGAATAGTAACTCACAATTATTGCACTCCACGAGATGGGTTCGATGGGCTGGTCCACTAGGCCTCGATCTCGGCACAACTGAACAAACAGATAATGACAGGAATTAGAATAAATCCAACAATAGTTCTAAAGACTCGATCTAGATTACTAGACACGGAATTAAAATAGGAATTCAACCGGACATCACGTTTTATGAGAATTGTACCAAAAATTCGACAGAATCTCCCCTGTAAAACGGTCATCTCTCTACTCAAAGAGTAGAGCCGGCCCTGCAAAGAAACACACTTTGAAAATAAACACAAAACACAACCACAATCCCTCAGTCGGACTCTAAACTACAAATCACCGACCGAGGTCCACAATTCACAGAGTATTTATAAAATACCGAAAATACCCTTATATACTAAAAATACATTTTATAAGTAGAAATTACATAATTAACCCTAAAACACAGTAAAAACCAATAAAAACTCATTTTATTAGAAAAATCGTATATTATATATATAATTGAAAATAATTTACGAAAAATAGTTTTAATTAGTTAAAAATACTAAATAATTTGTAGAAATCATTTTTATACCTTAAATAACTATTAAAACCAATTTAATTACATTTTTAGCCAATTTAGGGTAAAATTAACAAAATACCCATATATATATAAATATACTAAAATTAATCAAAAAATTCATCAAAAATAATATAATTGCACCCTATTTTTCCAAAATTACATAAACTAAATAAATTCAAAATAAATACATAAAAATTCACAAAAATTCTGAATAAATTTCTATAATTCATTTCAACACCTATATTTATCATAAACACAATTTCATAATTTAATTAATTAATTTTCGAAAATTAAAAAATAATAATAAAATATTCAAAAATACCCAAAAATCAAAATAATTTCCAAAAATTCTACAAAAATTCACACATGAAGATTAAGCTAAGGGGAGCAACATTTGTGAAGGAATTTTTCATGAATCAATCAAATTGAAACTCAAAAAAATCAAGAACCCTAATAGGCCGAAATTGAAAAATTGAAACCTAGGCAAATCTAGACCATTTTAAGTGAAACAAAGCTTGGAATCACACTCACCGGAGCTCAAGGAGATGATAGAGACTGGTGGTGTCGAAAACGGTAGCCGGAATCACGTCAATCGACGGTGAGGATGAATTTCGGGTTTTCCGACCAAAACGAGCTCCTCAACGCCGGAAACGGCTGCTGCAGGTGGCGGGGAAGGCTGAGGAAGAAGGTGGCACAACGGGAGGCACACCAATGGGAAGAAAACGGCGTGACAATGACCGGAGGGTGGATGGGAATGATCGGGAAGAAGGAGAGGGGGTTGGGGCAAAACGGTAATTTGGCAATACTTTTTGATTTTAACAATATAATATGTATACATACATATATATATATATATATATATATATATATATATATATATATATATATATATATATATATATATATATATATATATATATATGTATATATATTATCACATTGTATATTATAGTAATATAAATTCCCACACACATATAATTTAATATATTAATAATTTTATACACTCAAAAATAATTAAATAATATTAAAACTAAATAATAAATAATAAAAATTAGGGTAATTAATTAAACCCTATTTTCATTTAAATATATACACATATATACACTCTATTTAGCACTTTAAAAATATATATGAGTTCATGCAAGTTCATAAAATTGTATAAAATAATTAATATTAAATTATTTACGTATTAATTTTCCCGAAAATAAAATTTTCGGAAAAATTTTACATAAAGCACTTAAAATAATATAAACAATTAAAATAAACTTTAAATAAATATCAACTCGTAAAAATATAAAAGATATATATATATACAAAAATTATTAACATTGCATATCCCGATGCAGTAAACACGGGATATTACATTCACAAATCTCTTGTGGTAGCTCTTTAGACCTAGGAAACTTTGTATTTTTCTGACTATAGTTAGCCTCGGCCATTCTGTAATAGCTTCTATCTTTTTAGGATCGACTTGTATGCCATCCTTAGAAACCACGTGGCCTAAAAATGCCACTTGACTCAACCAGAATTCACACTTTGAAAACTTGGCATACAACCTGTGCTCCCTTAAAGTCTAAAATACCCTTCTTAAATGCATAACATGCTTAGCTTCACTCTTAGAATAAACCAAGATATCATCAATGAAGACTATTTTAAACCAGTCCAAGTATGGCTTAAACACCCGATTCATTAAGTCCATAGAGGCTGCTGGAGCATTGGTCAACCCAAAAGACATTACTAGGAACTCATAATAGCCATATCTCATCCGAAATGTTGTCTTGATCTCATCACCACTTCTGATCCTCAACTGGTGATTCCCAGACCTCAAGTCTATCTTGGAGAAGCATGTAGCACTTTGAAGTTAATTGAACAAGTCATCGATCCTTGGAAGTGGATACTTGTTCTTGATGGTGACCTTGTTTAATTACCTGTAATCAATACAGAGTCGAAGGCTACCATCCTTCTTCTTCACAAATAACACCGGAGCACCCCAAGGCGATGTATTAGGTCTTATGAAACCTTTATCGAGCAACTCCTGTAACTGCTCCTTCAGCTCATGCAATTCAGTTGGTGCCATTTTGTAGGGTGGCATAAAAATAGGATCTGTACCAGGTATAACATTGATACAGAACTCTATCTCCCTGTCTGGTGGTAATCTCAGTAATTCTTCAGGGAAGACATCTAGAAATTCATGCACCATTGGCACTTGTTCAATTACCCCTTTCTCTATCTCAACATCTTTTACTACTGCCAAGTAGCCTTGATAACCCCTTAAGCATCTTTTGGGCTGTAATGGCAGAAATGAGATTGCGACGCATGATGCTCTTTTCACCTTTAAAATAAAACTCTTCTTCATTGGGGATTCTATAAACCACTTCTTTTTCCTGATAATTCACAGAAGTATAATATCTCGACAACCAATCCATACCTAAGATGACATTAAATTCCAACACATCAAGCAATACCAAATTTGCCAATAATTCTTTACCTTTAATTAACACTAGACAAGAAGGAAACAAAATATTTGTTTTAACTCGTCACTAAGAGGAGTCGATACAGATAGAGGAAAGGACAACCTGGAAGGTTTCCACTTGATTTTTAAAGAAAACATAGGGGATATGAAAGAATGCGAAGTGCCAGGGTCAAATAATACTTTAGCATCACAAGAACAAACTAAGAGAATACCTGCGACTACTACATTAGAAGTCCAAGCATCCTGTGGTGTTAGAGTGAAAACCCATGCCTGGCTATGACCTACCTGTTGAGATGTTGAAGGTTGCGCAAAACTGAACCTTGGCCCTGCTGGCCCATAAACTGTGGCGATCTCTGCTGTGGCTATAGTGGTGCTCTGTACTACTGTGGCATCGGATAGAAAGGCTGAGTCACTGATGAAGATGAACCCTGAGCATACTGTGGCTAATATCCAGAGTGAGGACAATCTCTAGCAAGATGACCAACTTGCCTACATCTAAAGCAAGCACCCAATAACATATGACATGGGCCTTGATGAAATCGGCCACAACTAGCATATGCATTAGCTCCAGACCCAGAACTACTTTGTTCGGAGCTCTGCCCACTGCTACTACTACTAACTCCAGTACTGAATCTGTGACCTCTACCACTTCTTTTGTTCATGGTATAACCATGTCGACCCACTTTGTATGTTTTGGACCTTCTACCACCATACTGTGAACTACCCTTAGCCTGTTGACTCGTGTTACCAACTTGAAATACTGGTTGTTGGTACCCAGGAGCTACACCATATCCATTACCACCAACCATGTAAGGATCTATCATAGTACCTTGACGGATATGTTGCCTCTCAATCAAACGAGCCTCTTCTATCACACTCTTTAGGGTGCGATCGTCGGTACGTATACTAATAAAAGCTGGCCCCAAACCAGTAACATACAACTCGACTGCTCTATAGGGATCTCTCTTGATATCCACTGCGTGTCTGGACAACCTGTTAAACTCTCTAGTGTAGTCCTCAACAGACCTATCCTCTTTAGTGATATGAAGCAACTTCCACCTATAGGCATCCTTGGTGGCTGAAGGATAGAAAAATTTCAAAAAGCAGTCCTTAAACTCTAGCCAAGTCAACTTATGCATGAACGGCTGAATCGACTGCACAAACTAATCTTGGGCTATCGCTTGGACTAACAGCTCAACAATCATGATCCGTTGGTAGTCTGTATATCCTATCTTGGTACGTACCTCAATAGCATTAATGAAGTCTAAGACGTCACCAGTACCATCAAAAGAAACTCTACCAACCAGGAGTAGAGAAGTGCTGCATCAGTGTCTGACATCTCCTAATTTCTCTATTGTAACATTTGCTGCATTAAAGGCATTGCTTGATTCAAAACTGCAAGACCCTGATTAATTCCTGCTAGACCAGCTACAAAAGTTATGGGGTCTACGGCTGGAGCTTTAGGCTTTATTAGCAGCTGATCATGAACCTTAGCTGCAGTTACTGTAACTCTACCTCTACCTTTACCTCTGCCCCTACGACATAGAGCAGGAGGAAGAGCCTCATCATGTATGAATTTCTCATCAAGCCTAAATGTCGCATCAGCAACGAGATATGTTCACACACGTCTTATTCTAAAAAAGAAAGAGAAAATTGAATTCAAAATAAGATAAGAATATTTAACACATTCGTGGAATTTAGAAACAAGGATATCATAAAGATAATTATTAACCTAATGTACTGCAGTAGTTACACAGAAAGACAGACATAGATAATTAATCGAACCATGCTCTGATACCAACTTTGTCACGACCTGAACCCAGGGCATATGATTAGCACTAGAGAATGAGAAAGCATAAAACTATCGAATCCTGTAGTAAGCCTTAAAAGAAAACGTGAAATATTTAAACTTTAAACCTTATAATAAATAATTAAATCATAATGCATATTATCAAACTGATTTTTTCTCAATATAATTTAAACCATAATATCATAGTACATAAAATATATAAACTTCAGTTATACAATAATGTCTCAGTACATAATATTATAAATACATGATATCCCAAATAAAATATGCAGTTATATAGTTTACTCTACTGCAGTACATGAAAATAAAGTTAACACAATTAAGTAGACCTACGTAGAATAGCCGGTGATGAAACTACATGGCGAAGAGAAGTAGACCTAACAGAAAAGTCCTAAACTCCTAAAAAAATAAATTGAGGGTAGTCAGTCCTCACTAAGTAAGTTAATAAAAGAGCTATACGGTTTAAAAATCTTTTTGAAAATCGTATAGATATGGTGAAAATAATTTATAACATATATATAAAAATATATAGCTTTTGAAAAATCTCGGTAAAATCCTAAACCCAATTCTAAATGGACAACTGGGCCCACTTAATCCAAATGGACTGCCGGTCCATGAGAGCAAAGGCATCAATCGAGGGATCAAGCTGCAATCATCCACTTAATCTAAGCACGTGGCACTGGCGGTCCCCGAGAGCGAAGGCATCTACCAAGGCACCAATCCGAGTCCATTATTAACTTTCCACATCACTGACAGTCCCTGAGAGCAGAGGCTTCCATCGAGGTACTCGTCCTAGTTTATAACCACAAGTCATACATATTTTAGGATCCTTCTCTCAATCTCCACCATATGCACACGGTCCTGGTGAAATCCACTAGGTAGACCGTTCTACCAAAATTTCTTAAAACTAGTTTTTTAAACCAATAAATACATTGCCATGAAATTCATATTTCAAATCAATAATGCAAATAATACTAAAATATGAGCACACGTAATTTTTAAAGAAAATACATGCACAGATCAGTTTATTAACTTACAGGATGAGCGAGATGGTTGACGACTGCGCGTTTGTGTCAATCCAAAAGCTCTCGCTCAGTACTCTCTAAAAAATAACATATTTATTTTTAAAATCATACTTTTGGAATAAGAAAGGAAATTAATAAAATTACGAGACTCTAGAACGACTCGGGAAAAACCGAGTAAGACTTGATAGATTGGAATATCCTAATTTACGTTAGAAAGTTATGAAAAATGTTAAGGTTTACGAGAAAATTTATCAAAATTTTGGCAAAGTCTTCTCTGTAAAATGGGCATCTCTCTACTGTAGGTAGAGTCATTCCTGCATAGAGAAACACACTTCTAGCATTCACACTCAACCATACTCGGCTCGGCTCTCCAATACTACATTTAGCCGGACTAAGTTCACAACCCAAACAAACAACACAACTTAATTCTAATTAATAAAATTCACATTTTATTATTTAAATAGTTTAATTATATAATAAAATTAGTTTAAAACCCATCTTATTACCAAAATAATATATAATATATTATTTGAAAATAATTTTTAAAAATAAGTATTAATTAGTTAAAAATAGTAAATAATTGTAAAAATAATTCTGATTCCTTGAATAATATTAAAACCAATTAAAATATAGTATTTAGCTATAGTTAGAACAAAATTACATTTTTACCCCTATAATACAAAAACACACATAACATCCTATTATTACTCAAAAATTCTATAAGAATTATACAAATGCATAAAAATTATTTTCTCAACATAAATATTATTAATATTAACTAAAACACATATTTAAACTATTACTCCATAAAAAATCCAACTCTAACATAATTATTCAATTTTGACATAAATATAAAAATTCATAAAAATTATATAATATTCTCAAAAATTAATTTCTCAACACTAAAATTAATAAAAATATATAATTTCAGTAAATTAACCAATTTTATAATTTAATAAATTAATTTACGAAAATTAATAAAATAATAATAACATATTCAAAAAATCATAAAAATTAAAATAAATTCCAAAAATCATACAAAAATTCATAGAGGTAGATTAAGCTACTAGGAATCACATTTGTAAAGGGAGTTTGCAAGATTCAAGCTATATCAAGCTAAAAAAAATTCAAAACCCTAGAACTCCATAAACAAAAATCAACAAAAACTCAATCAAATGGAGATTAACGCTTAAACTAAGCTTGGATTACTGCTCACCGGTGCAGAAGGAAGAGAAAGACACTAGAACCGAAGAAAATGGTGACCGGAAGTGATGGAAGCGCAGTGACAAGCAGAGAACAGGATGGCGGAAGGAAGAGCTACTGTGAGTTTTTTTTTTCTGGCTTGGTTCTTCACGTCTTTTCTTTTGTTTGTTGTGTATTTTGGTTGGTTTTTAATATATGGTATGTATGTATGTATGTACTCATACATGGCATGCATGTGTATATATATATATATTTACACATATAATAATAAACACACACACATGCAAATAAAACTCACATAAAATAACACTTAATAATAATGATAATTCTAATAAAAATAAATAATAGAATTTGATAAAACAATAATATAATTAACAATGCTCTAAATTAAATATTATTAAAATAGTTCTATCCGAAATAATAATTATAAATAATGCAATTTAAATGTCCAAAATAATAGGTTTCAATAAAATATTTACAAAGAAAATATAATTAAATATAAAATATTAACGATCAATCACTAAATAGTAAAATAAATAAATATAACTTTTAAATTTATTAACACTGTAAATCTCATTTTATATTAAAATAATTTAAAAACTAGAGTTATTACAAAAATGTCGAAGTTTAGGGGATTCATAATGGGTTAATCCTTCATTTATTTATATATTTTTACATTTGAAGTCTCTCATGTTTGATAGTCAGATGAATTTCCACTATTTAAGAATTATGCTAGGTGAATTTTATTAGAAAGATAAAACTCTCCTACAATATTTTTCCACATAAGACTGAAATTCAATAACTTAAACTTTTTTAATTAACAAATGTTGATAATTTTTAAGGAATCTTTTGATATATATATATAGTTAATTAAAGTTATTAAATAATTAAATAAAAATTAATCTAACAATTTTAATTTCATTTACATATGTATACCATTGAAAGGATGATTTCTGAGCTATTCATAAAGTTGCGGTGCAAAATTACAATTTCCATTAATTTATATGCATTCACTATCAAAGCAAAGGATTGATTAAACAGGTCTTCTCCCCAAATTCCTAGACCAGGATTTGAAACTCAGAAATCTTTGGTTTTATATGTTTATGAACAGTTTTATTACATACTCTAGTTAGTATATGTCAATTGAACCTACCTCAGGCTAATATTTGGAAAGTCCGAAAAAGTACCAAATAAATTTACTGTTTATTAGGTGTTACAAGGGCCTTGCCCTCACCCATCACTAGAGATAGCAACGAACTGGGCATTTGGTGAGTGGAATCCAAGCTTTTATTGTTCATTCAGTTGATGATTTTTGAATCAAGGTGAGCCGATTGTTTATTTTAACCATTTTTTTTCTTTATCTTTTCGATGTTTGTGCCCAATGATTTAATAATTTGGTTTAAATCTATCTACCTTGGTGTTAATCTCTATTCCACCATACTAAACTAATGATTTAACTGCGAATTTTTTTCAATTCAGACTTCTCACCCATTAAATTCTAGAATTTATTTAGACCATAGGATCCATATACATCTAGCTATTTTTATTTTTATTTTTATTTTTTTAATTTTAATAACCTAAAACACATGCAAAATATAATAATACCATATGCTATTTAATAAAACTATGACATTTGTTAGACACAGAATAATATATATGACATTTAACTAATTAAACATATTAATTTAGATTAGAAGATGAAATATAACATAAAATTTTCATACACTGATTACCATATTATCGTATACATTAAAATGAATGCTCGATGCTAAACAAATAAGATTGAAATTGAATATTTAAATTGAAAAAAAATTAAAATTTGGTAATTTTTAAATTGATTTAAATGAAATGGAAGATAACATGATAAATATTTTTAGAATATTTTTTTTTGTCCTCAAATAATCAAAACTCAACTAAATGATCTTTTTTTAAAAAAAAAAAAAAAAAAGAAGTGGACTAAGGTCTATATCATTTTTATTTTATCCCTACCTATCGTAAGGTTCGAGCCCAGAACGTATAGCCGTAAACATTAGCTAATTATCAGCGGACCCAACTTCTAGGGCTAAACTCAAGTAATTAATCTGTGATATCTAAATAAAATTGTAGTGATTAAAAAAATTAAAATTGAGTACTTAATTAAATTTCAATTAAGCCAAAATTTAAATACCACGGTGTTTGTACCAACGTAGAATGCCCCAAATGCTCTTGACCAAAGACCTGAATCAAACCCAAACCCACTTCACAGGGTCCAGTTGGCTTTTTAATGGTTGTCCATCGGTCAAGACCTATTTTTTGGGAAGTCATATGCATGCCTTGATATAGGGCGATTAAGAAATTTACCTTATTGTAGTTTAGGAAGGTTTTTACTTAACTTGTTTTCTTGTTATAGATTAGGCAAGCTTTTATGTTGATTTATTTCCGTATGCTTAGTTAGGAAAGTTTCATGTGACTTTTTCCCATAATTGGTTGGGCTGTAGGACCTACAAAAGCCAAAGCAATATATTGTAATAGCTCTCTACACATTTTTACACAAAAACTCAATAATATTGTTCTAGTTTATTTTTATCTTAGACCTAGTGTCTACTTATTCTAATCCTAGTGACCAAGCTTCCTGGTGAGGCAAACCTCTTATTTGATTCAATTCTAACAGGTTAGAAGGGACTTGATTTTGTTTCTTACCCTTATTGCCACCTTGAGCTAGTAATAAAACCATTCTTCTTTACTTTATTTCTATGAAATTGTAAGAAGGCTCACACGGACCCATTTTAAACATTTAAAAGGTGCTTTGGCCCAATCCACTCAGTTTTGAACCCAAACATCTTTTTGGGGAGCCCAATGGGACCCTTGTATACTTGTGCAGATGAGATGACAAAGAGCCATTACCACCAGCAGATCTTGGGAGAGGACCACTTTAAACCATAAGATTGATGCATCAAGCGGTGACGTGCAAGAGCATGGCTAAAATGAATCCCTAGACAACAGAGAGGAGTATAATCATGCTTTGCCACCTAAGAGACAACCTATCCTTGGCAGGGAAGATGTGGATTTTCTTAGAGATGAGGTGTTCAGGGAAAACCATACTCTCTTCAACAACCTTATTGCTAGATGTTAATGGTTTTGAGATCAATTCTGGAAAGGAATGCGTCGATTTAGATGCAGTCCCATAAGCAACTGGAGGAAATCAATGTCAATATGCATCGTATGGCATTAATTCTTGAGGGTAAATAAAATGTGGAACTTCCCAAGTATGCCTCAGACACCAATAGACCTTGTAGTAAGAGCTTACAGTATGGTAATATGTGTCTGATGAGAAGGTTCGATGATAATGAAAGAAGTTATCAAGCTCGATCTGTCAACTACAATGATAATGGTTATCAAGGTCGGGTAACAGGCCACAAGCCTAATCGGGCTGGTATTGTGTTCACATATGATGAACAAGGCCGAGTTATTAAATTAACCTCAAGCTAGGATGCAAACCCATATAGTAATCAAGCACAGTATAATAATAATGACTATAAGTATTAATGTTGGCCACCTATAACATATCAGAGTCTATTGAGAGACACTTTGGAAAAAATAGGGATAGATTTTAAACCCATTTTTAGTCTGATGTATAGTAAACCTTATCCTGACTAAATAGATAAATTACATCCTTTTCCTAGAGGATACAAAGTGCTCAAATTTGTACTATTCTCAGGTGAGGAAAAACATCAATCTTCAATTGAACATGTAGCCCAATTTATAGTACAATGTGGAGAGGCATTGACTAATAACTTTTGGAGGTTGAGACTCTCTGGTAATTCTTTAACTAAATCGGCCTTTACTTAGTACACACATTTGCCTTCTAATTCCATAACTACTTGGAAAGACTTAGAGGAAAAATTCCATATGGAATTTTATAGGGCTAGAACCGATATATCCTTGGCCAATTTAGCCAAAATTTTGCAATTACCAGGAGAGTTCATGGAATAATACATAATGCAGTTCCACAAACTTAAGACTCAGTGTGTTTTAATCATCACTGAGGCCAAATATGTCCCTATGGTTGTCAAGGGACTTAATTATTCTATGAGGGAGCACTTTAAGGAACACCATTTCAAGGACTTATTTGAGCTAACCACTTGGGTAGCTAGTTATGAAAGGTTGCTCAAAGAAAAAGATCAAAGAAGGTCTTCCTCAAAAGGGACTTATTATCAGGATCCTCTTCATATATTGGCCATTAATGAGGAGTATGAGACCAACTCTAATGATGAGACCATTAACGTGGCCGAGTATGTTTAGAGCAAGCCCAATAAATGTCAAACCCTTAAAAGGCTGACAGTAATAAAAGAAAAGAAGAAAAATCCCAAGGAAAATCAAATAGCCAAGGAGTACTCTTTTGACCTTACTAAGGCTGATAAGATCTTTGATGCCTAATTAAATATGGCCAAATTAAACTGTTTAATGGATACATTATTCCTCCTCATGAGGATCGGGCTAGTAAAGAATAATGTAAGTGGTATAATTCTTGGAGACATACAACTAATAACTGTGTCTTTTTTAGGAATGTTATTCAGAAAGCCATTGATGACATCAAGCTTCTATTCCTAGGAAAGGGGACGACCTGGATTTTTAATGTGATATTCCCTAGAATACCTTGCACTATGATTTTTCCTAAAGACGTAAGGTCATTAGTGCATGGAAGGGTGAACCACGAACTCCTGATCGACCAAGAGTTAGAGTGGAACTGAAACTCCTAGAAGTAGAAGATGAAGGAGATGAATTAAAGGTGAATAAAGAGGTCACTATCACTGATAAGGAGGAAGTAACATGCCTAACCTATCATCATTCTTTCAAGTACACTCCCAGAAAGCACAATAGGTATCCAAGACATGAAATGAGACTGATAGGGATCCACTAATCGGTTAAAAAAAGCCAAGGTGACACCTTCGACTAATGGAAGAAGCCAATCTCAATCACCTAAGAGGAAAAGGCCAATAGATGAGCAAGACAAGACTTCCTAAATCATAAATGTCATTCACCAAATTAGCCAAATGCCAAGACTTTCAAACCAAAGGCAACTGAGAATTAGCAAAAGCATAAGCCCAAGAATGGTGTTTTCAAGAGGGTATGGTATCTTGATAAAGATATGAAGATCAATATGACCAATACCCAAAAAAGGAGAATTTAGAGGCTTTGTCAATCAGCCAGGCAGAATTATGAACCATTGGCCTCTAGTAATTTAGCAATGAGGCCTTGAGCAAATAATAAGAAAGATACTAATCGGACTTTGAGGTTCGAGAAGGACAAGACTTTTAGAGAAAAAGAGCATAATAAGATAATTATGAATGGCAAGGATCACACTATTAAGAAATGTATGGTGATAAAATTGATCCCCACAAGAAGCCTTACTTTAATTTCAACCTATACAAGATTGACAAAGGCAAAAGGAAGGTGCATTGGTATTGGTTTGCTAAAGAAGGCAAAATCATGGATGGTCTTCTTCTTCCACCATCACCAAAAGGATAAGTCTCAGGCTTTGCTAGTAATGTTGTAACTCTATCAAATGACTTTAAATCAAAGCCTGGTCAAAGATCCACTTTGGATAGGGATGTTATCACCCCTGATGATTGGGAGTTGGACGACTAATGGGGAGCATTTTTAACCATCCCATAGCCTAACATCCTAATGACCAAGCATATTTGGCCACGGTATATTAAGATCAATTTTGATAGAGTGGAAATAAAGAGAGTTTTAGTGGACAATGGTGCTGGAGTCAACATTCTACTACTCTGAACTTTGAAGAAAATAGGGCTAGTGCTCAAGACACTTGAGAAAATTGATGGTGTGATGATAGATTTTATAAGACATGATCAAGCTCCTAAGGGTTAAAATTAATGAATGTCAAAGTTGGTAGACATGAGTCACACGAGGGATTCTTCATTATGGATGTGAAAACTAATTACAATGTGCTCCTGGGCAGGGATTAGGTTCACGCTAATGCTTGTGTGGCTTTTTCTCTACATTAAATGTTGTTTAGTTAGAGGCCAGAAGGTGATGTGGAGGTTATCCATGGGGATCCTAACCTATTTGGGGAAAAGGCCTTTCATGTAGAGGCCATAATGTACTTGCCTCATTTTACTGGGTTCAAGAAAGGCTCTAAGCTAAATATTTGAATGGATCGACCTACAGTAGTTACAGTAGGAGAAGTTGGTTGATCAATTATTACCAATGATGATGATGATGTTATAAACCTCTTCAATTAATAAGTAAGTCCAATCGGCTAAATGCATCTTCAAAGAAGAAAAATAAGATCCTATAGGCCGATTGAAAGTTAGTGATATGCACATCCTCACCATTAAGTTAGGAAGTGATCTTGTTCAAACCCTGAATTTTTTAAAGGAAATCAATCTAGGGATTGAGGCCAATAAACAACCTATTTACTTCAGCTCTAAACTTAGCTTAGGATTTAAAGAAAGGCTGGTGGAATTATTAAGGAAAGATAAGGATTATTTTGCTTGGACATATGAGGAGATGCCTGGTCTTGACCAAAATTTGGTGGAACATGAGTTGCTAACCAAGCCTAGTTATCAGCCTCACATTCAACCTCCTAGAAAAATGTCTAGGGATGTAAAGAAGCTAATGGTTGATGAAATCAAGAGGCTTACTAATGTAAGGTTTATTAGAAAAGCACAATATACCTAGTGGTTGTCAAACATAGTCCCTGCAGTAAAGAAGAACAAAAATATCAGGGTGTGTATCGATTTCAAGACTCTAAACCTTACAACTCCTAAAGATGAGTATCCTATGCCTATGGCTGATATGCTTATCGATGCTGCATTAGGCCATTACATCTTCAGCCTTATGGATGGTCACTTAAGCTATAGCTAGATAAAAATCAAAGAGACTGATATGATTAAGATGGCTTTCAAGTGTCCTGGTGTGCTTGGGAGCTACAAGTAGGTTATAATGCCATTTGGTCTTAAAAATGCTAACTCTAAATATGAACGAGCCATGCATGTGATCTTTAACTCATTGATTAGGGATTTTATGAAAGTATATATAAATGATGTGATCGTTAAGTCTAAGGTTGATGAACAACATTTGGCCTATTTAATGAAGACATTCAAAAGAATAAGGCTCCATTGACTGAAAATAAACCCTCTCAAGTGTGCATTTGGAGTATTAGCAGCCCATTTTCTAAGATTCTTGGTGCACCTGAGGGAGGTGGAAGTAGACTTCAACAAGACTAAGATAATCATCTAAGCTGCATTGTTTAAGTCTAAAAAAGGACTGTAAAGGTTAATTAGCCAAATAAACTACCTCAAGAGATTCATATCCAACACAGCAGGGCAGTTAAGGATTTGGTCACCCTTACTAAAACTCAAAGACAGGGAGGAGTTTGTATAGACATACGAATATCAACATGCATTCGATCAAATCAAAGCATACCTAACTCATCCACCAGTCATGATTGCCCCTAGGTCGAGTGAGCCCTTAAGTCTTTACATATCAGCTTCAGAAACTTGCATAGGTAGTTTACTTGCATAGGAATAGGAAGGATACAAATGATCAATTTACTACCTCAGTCGGTCATTAACAGACACAAAGATGAGGTACTCACCCATCAAAAAGCTTAGGCTTTATTTATACTTCACATATTGCAAACTCAGATACTACTTGCTTTCTTCCATTGTGTGGGTGATTAGTTAGACTAATGTTATTAAATACATACTAGTAAGGTCGTTCCTTAGAAATTGGCTTGGTAAGTGGGCTATGGCATTATTGGAGTTTACATTGTAGTATGTTCCTCAGAAAGCTATTAAAAGGTAGGTGCTAGTAGATTTTTTAACCAATCATCCTACACTGGAAATACCAGTTGATCTTTATAAAGCTAAAATATGGAGAGTTTGGTTTAATATTTTAAGAGTATCATTGGGCTCGGGGGCAAGAGTGGTTTTAGAATCTCCCTGCAATATCAAGACAAAGATGTCATTTCTGCTTAACTTTCTTTACAATAATAACCAGGTTGAGTATAAAGCACTTTTGATAGCACTCAATGTCCTTATAGAACTTAGGGTGCATAACGTGGATATCTTTAAATATTTAATACTAGTTTTGAAGCAAGTCTCAAGAGAATATAAATATAAATTGGCCACACTATGGGCATATTGCAACAAAGTCCAACACATGATGAAAGACTTTCTAAGAGCCTAACTCCAGCATCTTTAAAGGGATTTTAATGACAAAGCAAATGATTTAGCACAATCGAGCTCTGGTTATAGGGACAAGATCCAATCTATCCCAATATTGATATGAACTTATTCATTTTTACTACTTATGGCTAATGATCTTTGCTTATAGTTTGCCACCATTAATCTGGAGGCTGATTGGAGGACAAAGATTAAAGAATAATTTAACAACCCTTCACCATTGGCTATATGAAAAATTAGAGTCTTAATAACGAAGATGCTGTAAGTAGATGGAAAGCTGTATAGAAGATCAGTCACGGGAGAACTATTAAGATGTATTGGTCTTAAAGAAGCAATGCTAGTTATGGTTGAAGCTCGTGAAGGAATCGTAGGAGCACATTAAAGGGGAGGAAGTTGAAGTGGTTGATATGACAATATGGGTAATTCTAGCCAATTATGGAAAAGGACTATAGTAATTATGCCAAAGGGGTGTGAAGCTTGCCAAAAGCATGGATTAATCCAACAAGTTTCAGTAGAGGAGTTACATTCCATCATTAAACCTTATCCATTTAGAGGATGGGTGATGGACATAATCGTAAAAGTTTACCCCCTATCATCTAAGGGACATAGCTTCATATTTATTATAATAAATTATTTTAATAAATGGGTAGAGGTTACTCCTATAAAGACCATTAATCAGTAGTCAGTCATGCACTTCATCCTAACATCAGTTTGGGATTCCAAAGTCTATAACCATGGACCAGGGCATAGTGTTTACATAGGAGGAGATTCAGACTTTCGTAAAGAACAATAAAATCAAGCTCCTACACTCATCCCCATATTATGCCTAGGGAAACAGATAGGCTGAAGCCACCAATAAGTTAGAGAAAATGGCGATTCAAAAGTCCATTAAGGATAATCTGTGAATATGGCATGACACTTTGTCTGAGGTACTTTAGGCACCAAGGACTAGTAAGAAATTGGCAACAAGCACTTCCCCATTCAAGCTAGTATATGGCCATAAGGCTATATTGCAAATGGAGAGTACAGTTGCCTAGCTAAGGAGACAGATACATTTAAAAATGTCAGCCATAAATTACATCAAGGGCATGTTACAAGAGCTTGATCAATTGGATGAAGAATGACTCTTGGCCTTTGACTAACTTTTTATACAAAAAAGAAAAGTCAAACGGGCATATAATAAGAAATTCATGTTTAAATACTTCAAAAAGGGAGACTTAGTATGGAAACTTATGTTACCTATTAGATTTAAAGACTGATCCCTTGGGATGTGGAGTCAAAACAAGGAAGACCGCTTTGTAGTAGCCTAAGTACTAAAGGGTAGCATTTATCTCCTGGCTGATAAGGACAGTTCCCCTCATGCCAAATTAATCAACGACAAGTATTTAAAAGCATATTTTCCGTCTATATGGGATGGTACAGATTGGTTAACATTTGATAAAGTCAATCCGTAGTAATAAATACATTAATTAAGGATGACCTTTGTTGTTAGGCTAATCTTTGTATTCTAGGCCGATTAATTGTTTTTAATCTTAGCATTCTTATGTAATACTCTAGGATGATAAATATGTTTTTGGCCAAATTATTATGGACATTTATTTTTGTAGGCCAATTTACTATATTGAGCTTATTTATGATTAATAATTAATATATCATTTTTCATATTAATGAGGTTATCTGGAGAGGGTTCTATAAGGCCGATAAATTATTAAGGCTGCTCATACTTAACGACTTATGTAGCTTGCTCTCTTTGTGATGGTTGTTCGTTAACAAAAAAATAAAGCATGCAAGCAAGGAGATGAAAATAAAGCTAGTAAGATTTAAATAGGCAATCCCACAAGCCAATATATATAAAATATTCAAAAATAAAAGCAGCCATCATGGTCGTACAAGCATTTGAAAATATTCATAATTGGTCCATCTCGACTATTTAAAATCGTTTAAAAGTTTAGTAGAATTTGGTTAAAGCTTTCATCGAATTTTCCTTGTCGAGCAAGGCTGATGCTTTTTTCCTTTAAAGCTTCTCAATTTGAGGGCACAATTTTTTCCTCTTTTGTTGCAACTCCTTCATTTTGGCACTTTAAGCCTGAGTACACTCCACTTTTTACTGTTGTGCCCTTTTGCAACGCTCAAAAGCATCGCATTTATTAGCTAAAGTAGCTTCAAGGTCAGCCATTTCCTTCTCCAAAGATGATATTGTAATTAAAGAATCAAGAATGACATGTTTCTCCTTCCTGACTTTTTCAATAATGGCCTTGGCTTTATCATTGTAGCCATGCTTCTTTTTTTCCTTGGAAGCTAGATCATTAATAAAGTGATCAGCCTCTTGGTAGCCCAATATCGGTGAAGGGATATTCTCATATAGGTTGTTAATGATGTGCTTCTAACCAACTGTGATTTTTAAAGATGTTTGTGCACGTTTATGGAGATACTTCAGCAACTTTGTAGCTCAACCATGATTTTCTTTATAAAGGAAGAAAAATGATGGGCTTTTGAGGAGTTCAACTAATCGCTTTAGCCTCCTCATCATCTCAGCCACTATCAAATAATCTGAGTCCTCCACAATATTAGTAGGGGGTCAGTCTCTTTATGATCAGAGGTAATTAGATCGACCTCTTCATCATAATCATCGTTAAAGTCAGTCTCCAACTCGTCAAAGAGGTTAGCTAGAGATTTCTGTAATTTTAGGCTGATTAAATTTTTGAATTAAGAATAAATATTATAATGGAAATAAGGCACTTATACCTAATCAAACTTCTAGGATGATGAAGTGGCATGGACAGATGAAGCACTTTTGAGAGGGTTGGTAGTTAGAGAAATTTCAAAGGATAGCTTTGTCAGATCTTGAGCTGGAATCACATCTTGACCCATGGAAAATTTTACTAGGGTAGTATCCTCTTTAACAAGAGAGATAGTTAGATCCTCCATCTAAACAGCCTTAGTGGCATCAGAGGCTGACTTTAAAATGCTTTGACCACTTAGCTTGGTAGATCAGCGAGATGTCTTGGCCTTAAGTTGTTTATCAGGTACATCAGTTAACTCTTTTATGGCCTCCGTAGAAGTCAGAGTAAAAAATAAGCATATAAGAATTATTATGAAGAGTTAAATGACATAAAAATACCTAATCGGGCAAAGTAAGGGTATGTTTAGGAGGATGATGCCTAGATAGACTATAAAACTACTATAGGATCACCTACAACACTACTAGTACAACTGACCTTGCTCTGTGGATTGAGTCTATAAACAACAGGACCAATGATATAAAAAGGGGTTACAAAACCTCAGGAAACCAATCAATATAAAAGCTCGAGCACACGTCCAAATTGGTCACCATCGGGTAATTGGTATAAGTTTGTAGATAGGAAGCATAACTAATAAGTTGGCCACAAAAGTTGGCCTTTACTTAGGCCACCCTCCTTTGCATCTTGGCCTTATCCTAATAATTGTATTTGTAATTGTAAAAACATTCAAAGTCATAAATCTCTCGAATATGCTTACCTTTGGACATGGTTTGGCCTTATAAAGAATAAGAAGCTCTATCATTAGTTAGTTCCCATTTTTGAATGTTCATCACTTTGACAGGTGATAAGCAGAAATGTTTGAAATAGAATGCATCTTAAAAGTCAATGAACATTTTTGTCTTGGATAGGCAGACGGGTAAAGGACACAGATGCAAGTTCTTTTTTAATGTCCTATAAACCTTATTAAGCTTCTCATAGAACTCTACTTCACTATAAATAGGCCTGATGTAAAATGGAGAAATATATGAAAAAAGGATTAGGCTCAGAAGAGACTAAGTAAGACCAGATTACCTAGCATAAAATTAGAGATTATAAACCTCAACACCACACATATTATTCCAAGGGTCTAGGTCCAACCCGAATGGTAAGTCCCTAGCAATGAGGATGCTTTCCCAGGCTAATTCAAATTATGAAGGAAGATTATGGTTAAAATGATCTTCCAATAGCCATTAAGGGTCAAAACTTAAAGGGACTAATGGGCAGTATAACATATCTTGTCGGTCCTAAATTTTATAGAAGAAATAATAGAATTCTCTAAATATGGTGTATTTACATTCAAAAGATGATACCTAGGGGGTATAACAACCTAAAGATTTGAAGTCTGGTTGTAGAGGCTAATTCATAAAGTCTTGAAAGTAGGCCATAAACTAAATTTGAACAATATATATCAGCCTATGCTCCAATCTGAAATAATCTCTATCTTTATCAGGCATTAACAAGTGCATACACCTACAAAGTTGGAATAAGATGAAGGGGCCAAATGCCAATTTTCATCCATTGGCCAGAGCTACGGCTAAAGGGAGGAACTCCTTAGTAACTTTTATTGAGCTAGGACATCTTATCAATCGATAGAGCCAATATAGCAAGAAGGTAACATGTTCGGCCTTGTCAAGAATGAGAGTTAATTTTATATTCTTAATAATGAAAGGACTATAACTTACATGCTCTTTTCTAAATGAGATACTATAATTGGACATATCGGCCTTAACCATGGGACTTATTTCTTCACCAAAGGGTTAGAGATAAAATAGAGTGGCTAGATCTAACAAAGTAACCATCATTAGACCTCCTCTACACATAAAGGCATTACTAGATTGAGACTAGAATGGTGATGTGGCTGATAAGAGGTGTTTGTTTATTGGTACTTCAATTTTAGAAAAGTGAAGGATGTCATGAATACCTATTTTTTCCATAAAGGAGAAAATGCAGCTTCAATACAGGTATGCCAAACCAAGAACTCCTTTATAGGATTCAACTAAGACCTAATATAAATATTCTTATTCCATAACAATATGTCATTAGGCCGATTAAACCTAGGAGGATCATTTTTCCTAGCAACAGGTATAAATTCATCTACCTATTTATCGTCTTCAATAAGTGTTAGTCCTAAGGTGATGTTATTAGTGCAATTGGGGTATCTGAATAATACCTTTGACGTAGCAGTAGAGGCCTAGATGATGTTGCTAGCCCTCTTTAAATGAGCAAGTGGATTGACTTTATCATCGATTTGTGAGGAGGCTATTTTCTTTGATTTACCCATAGTAAGCAAAGGGTTCTTAATTGTAGTAACACAATTCAGTCAGGAGAATGATTGACCAATTAGCATAATAAAAGGATAAGGTAGGATATATACTTAGGTAAAAGACCTCAAGCTGGAGTGTCTAACATCGAAGGGAAGAGAGAGAAGCTTTATTAGAGATAGAATGAAATTTTACAGAAAGTGGGTCAAATGATTGAGACCCCATCCCTTTTATAGGAGTGATTTCTAGAGGTTAACAAAGATGAAAAGGCATGACAAATGACTAGGATGCCTCCTAGAAGCGTTAAAAGGAGAATGGACGGAAGTAGGGCGCATTGGGCTAAAAGAGCTAATTGGGCCGTATAGGTTGAGATGGTAACAGAATCATGCCAAAAGAGCTAATCCTGGGAGGCATTATTTTTAATTGCCTAGAATGGCCCAAACGTGCTTGACCAAATTCCTGAATCAAACCCAAACCCACTTCGTAAGGCCTAGTTGGTTTTTGAATGGTTGTCCATCGGTTAAAACCCATTGTTTGGCAAGTCATATGTATGCTTTGATCTAGGGCAATTAAGAAATTTACCTTATTATAGTTTAGGAAGGTTTTTACTTGATTTGCTTCCTTGTTATAGATTAGCCAAGTTTTTATGTTAATTTATTTCTTTAAGCTTAGTTAGAAAAGTTTCATGTGATTTTGTTTCCATAATTAGTCAGGCTCCAGGATTTATAAAAGCCAAAGCAATGTATTGTAATAGGTGATATAGTTCATTTTTATCTTAGATAAGTGATCAAGCTTCCCGATGAAGCAAACCTTATATTTGATTCAATTCTAATAGGTTAGAAAGGACTTAATTTTGTTTCTTGCCCCTATTACCACCTTGAGCTGGTAATAAAACCATTCTCCTTTTCTTTATTTCTGTGAAATTGTAAAAAGGCTCACATAGACCCACTTTAAACATTCAAAAGGTACTTTGGCTCGATCCACTCAGTTTTGAGCTCGAACACATGGATATATTTGTATACCATTGTTTACTTTACTAATGATGATTTAGGATTCTTTTAGCCTTTGGTTCAAGATGGAGGAACATTGATGTGACATTGCATTAACAAATGGGTTAAAGAAAGATTGGGAAATGGATATGACATTACATTATTAACATTATTATTATTTTAGTTATGAATACATTATTAAGGGGTTGGAGAAAAGGATAAGGTGTGATGTGAACTCCATTTATTCAAGTTTTTTTTTTTAAATTACAATATTTTATATATGTCATTACATATTTATATAAACTACAAATCGCCTTTCATATAATATGATTTAATTCCTATAGGAATGAAAATTCATTTTGCAAAAATCCAAAGAGAATTTAGGTTACACAGACACAGATATGGAGATACGGGAAATAAGAACACGGACATGGAGAAATGACTTTTAATTGAAGTATCTCCTTATAAACTGAAGTATCTAGGTAGCATAGATATAGAAAAATAGTAATACAAATATGGGGAAATGTCTACTAATTGAAATGTTAGTGCAATATAGAAGAGAATAAGTGAATTATATTTATATTATCAAGAAATGGAGTCATATTTTGATGTAAATTTTAACCCATAAAAAAATGAAAACAAAATCATCCGTTAAGAACTTTTTAAGGGCTATTTGAACTCTTAAAGTTATTGCCAATAAAAAGAGACACAAACTAGTTATAAATTAAAATATAATAAAAATTTGTGGCACAACATTATTGGTTCCTTTTTTTAAAAAATGAATGTACATGAATTATTGTAATTATAAATCCATTTAATATAAGAAATAAGGAATTGAAGTTAATACAATTTAATTTACCTACCAATAGTTGAAGTGGAAATCGAAGGTTCAGTTCAGCTAGATGAAGAAGGCACACCATATTTTGCAGGAGGCATCTTTGTAAGAATATTTGGATATGCTTATTCAAACTTGAGAACCTGTAGTGCTTGTCCTATTGATGGCTTAAGACTGTAATTTGGATGAGCACACCATAATCCAACTATCAACAAACACTCCATCTTTGCAACATTAAAGTCCATATTCAATCGCCTATCAACTACATCAAGAATCCTTCCATTTCTAAATAATTCCCAACCCCATAACACTAATGAAATATGTGCCTCTTCATTTCTTGATTTTATTGATCTCCTCCCATAAGCTATTTTAAGTGCCATAACACCAAAGCTAAACACATCTGAACCTTTGCTAGCTTTTCCTGTGCTAATATACTCGGGAGCCATTTAACGGAACATTCTGGCTAAAGCAATGGTCTTTATAACGGTCTCAGTGTTATTTATGAGCCTTGCCAAGCCAAAATCTCCAAGCTTGCTATTGAAATTTGAATCCAACATCACATTGCTTGATTTAATATCTTTATGCACTACATATTGTTTTGATTCTTCATGAAGTTATAATAAAGCTGATGCTAAACCAAGGGCAATATTGTACCTAACGGGCCAAGGAAGCACACTAACTCGTCTAAAGAGATGAAAATCAAGACTTCAGTTGGGCATAAGCTCATGGATAAGAAAAATCTCACCCTTTTTCATGGCACCAACCTGCAAGTTGCATAAGTTTTTTATGCATTAATCTACTAATGATTTTTACCTCAGACACACACACTTTTCATCCCTATTTAGATGTATTAGATTCCCTTGTCACTGTAACACTTAAATTAGACAAGTAACCTCTGTATACTCCTCCAAATCCTCCTGCCCTAAGTTTCCCTTCTCCACTAAAATTGTTGGTGGCTTGAACCAATTCTTTGTAAGAATATCTCTTAGGCCTAGTTCTTTGCTCTAATTCATGATCTATAGAATCATCTATTGATGCGTCATCATTCTTAAATTTTTGGTTTGCACATGAGTGCTTGCCTTTAGATTGCCAATGAAAAATAAAGAGAAATGGAAGACAAAGCACCACAAGCCCCGATGCAACACCACCAATAATAGCAGCTATTGTTTTACTATTATTCTTGGTTGATTTTGAGCTGGGAGGAGGTGTAGTGGTTGGTGAACTAATTGGAGTTAGCTTAGGATTTGGTCCAACAAGATTGTATGTGTTACTTATTTTAAAGATTTTGATCCCATTAAGAATTGCATCAGAGAATATTGATAAATACTCTTCGGTAGTGTGCAGTGCAATATTTAGATTTTAGAAATTTTCACTTCCTCTGTCTACTATTACCACCATGTAATCTCTGGTTACAGGAATTCCATTCCCCCCACTCCAATAAATTACGTTCATATGGCTTTCAGTTGTTATATTAGTTATGTCGATTAAAAAAACTTTATCGTGTGGTCTTTTTATCGGTACTCAATCTTGCAAAAGTGGAGCCTAACCAAATAAGTGAATTCAATTTCCACTTGAAATTCTCAAATGAGATAATAATTCTCATTCAGAATCTTATCCATTCCCATTGACCTTGCAGTTTGATAGATAAGAAAGAATGAGTATGTTGAATTCCTCTATTTGCATTTGTGCAATAGAGAGGCATATATTTATATTGATACTTTTAGTTAATTACATAATCAATACATATCGTTAATTGATATATATATATATATATATATATATATATATATATATATATATAAACTGTCCTTATAATTAAGCAGAGAACATTATATAGTCAACTATTTATATATGGGAAGAAAAATATTAGGAATTGATTTTTTTTCCTTGACACGCCTCTGCAAATTGAGCATGGGCTGAATACACAGTTTGGGAAAGAAGACACAAAAATGGTGCTTAGGAATAGCCTTGGTTAGAATATCAGCAATTTGATGACTAGAAGGAACATGAAGAACACAAAGATTTCCTCATTTTATCTTTCACGAATAAAGTGAAAATCAATGCAAATGTGTTTAGAGCATTTATGAAAAACCAGATTGGTAGTTATGTAAGTAGCATATAGATTACCACAACACAAAACTGGAGGACTTGGGAAAGAGATATGAAGCTCACAAAGCAGTTGTTGGACCCAAATAATTTTAGTTGTTGTAGCAGCTATGGACTTATATTCTGTTGCAGTGCTAGATTGAGCAACTAAATGTTGTTTACAAAAAGACTAGCTTATTAAATTATTGCCAAAATACAAACATTATCCTTGAGTGGACTTACAAGTGTCATGGTCACCAGCCCAATCAGCGTCAGAATATGCAGCAAGAGTGTAATGTGAAGATGGGGGAATAAAAAGGCCATAATGATGAGTGCCTTTTAGGTAGCGTAATATACGCTTGATTGCTTGCCAATGGTCAGTAGTAAGGGAGAACATATATTGACAAACTCGATTGACAACATATGAACTATTAAGGCGAATGATGGTGGCATACTATAAGGCACTAACAATACTGCAATAGAGATGAGGGTCATCCATAACAACACCAGACTTAGAGTTGGGAGTAAGGTACCGTAAGAGTGGAGATAGGCTTTGAACCATCCATATGCATTTTTGTCAGTATATCTAATGTATACTTGGACTGAGAGAGGAGCAAGCCATTTGAGCATGAGATAACTTCAATCCTTAAGAAATAATTAAGTGGACCCAAATCTTTTAAAGAGAAGGTTGAGTTGACAACATTAGTGAAATGAGCCATGTAAGTAGAATAATTGCCAGTGAGAACAATATAGTTAATATAAACCAACATTTATGTAGTTAAATCAGCTGTGTAGTAGATAAAAAGAGGTGAATCAAAAGAACAACTTTGAAAGCCTTGCTCTAAGAGATAATCACACAGTTTGTGAAACCAAGCACATGGAGATTGTCTAAGACCATAAATGGCTTTTTTTTAATAGAAAAACATGATCAAGGTAAGTACTATCCTTAAAGCCAAAGGGTTAGTTCATATAAACTTGTTCTAAAATATCACCATGAAGAAATGCATTATTTACATCAAGTTGACAGATAGCCCAGCCCTATGAAATAGCCAAAGATAAAACCAAAACGAACAGTTGTGGGTTTAACCACAGGTGAGAAAGTTTCAAAAAAATAAATACCTGGTCGTTGTTTAAATCCTTTAGTAACAAGTCGGGCCTTATACCTGTCAATTGACCCATCAGGTCTACGTTTGATATGGAACACCCACTTAAATTTAATAATGTTGGCATTGGAAGGGCGAGGAACAAGAGTCCAAGTGGCATTATGTGGGCATTAAGTTCACTATGCATAACATCTTTCCACATGGGATCCTTGATGCCTTGTGTATAGCAAATGGGTTCAGTTAAAAAGATAGGATATTTTGTTGCCAAAAGAGCTTTAGGTTTAAATGATCCTGTTTGGGCTCTAGTGACCATGGATGTGTGGAGTTAGGAGCAGGTCTCAAGTATTGAAGAGGTGATGCTGGAGCTGCTTCACATGGGGACATTGATGATGACTACAAGGAGGGTGACATTGGATAAGGGGCATTTTGACTAAAGGGAGAGGATGTGTTTGACATAGGTGGGAGAGCAATACTAGGGTCATCTGATGATGGACAAATTCTAGAGGATATGAAAAAGGAGGATGGCATAGGAGTTGTACTTGCATTATGGAGAAGGCTTAAAGAGAAAGACGAAGTGTTATTACTAATGATGAGTTGGTTAGAGGTATGTTGTGACACAATGGAAGAGTAAGGAAAAGTTGCTTCTTTAAAGACTACATATCGTGCAATGTACATGCGAGTGGAGGAAACATGATAGCATAAATAACCTTTATGTTTGCTACTATAGCCTAGGAAAATGCATGGTTTAGAATGAAAATCCAATTTGTGTTGATTGTATGGACGAAAAAATGGAAAATATAGACAACCAAAGGTTTTTAAGAATTTATAGTCAGGGTGTCTATTGTAAAGCAATTGATATGGGGATTGGCTTTATAGAGTATATGTGATTGTGCGGTTGATGAGGTATACTGCAATGCCAAAGGCTTGTTCCTAAAATTTTAAAGGTAGTGTAGCATGAGCCAATAAAGATAAGCCTTTAGCCATTATGTCCTTATGTTGTCTTTTTGTGGCTTCATTTTATTCATGGGTGTAAGGACATGTGTATTGATGTAAAATTCCAAGTTTGGAAAAGAAACTAGTAAAATAGCGATATTCGCCACCCCAACCTTTTTTATTTTAAAACCAAATTGTCTTTCTACCATCGTATTGAAGTGATGGAATAAGTCAAATACTTGATTTTTTACAGACATGAAATACAGCCATATGAACTTTGTATTGTCATCCAAAAATTGCACAAAATAATAATTGTTATTTAAAGAAGCAATGGGAGCAGGTCCCTAAACATCACTAAACACTAGTTCAAAAGGTTTCGAGGCTGACACATGAGAGCTAGGTAAATGAAATCTATGACTTTTGCTTAACTGACAAGCACTACAAATGGAGAATTCTTTATTTGAAGAGACAGGTAACTAAAACAGAGAAACTAATTTGCGAACAATTTTCTCATTGGGGTGACCAAGACGATTGTACTGCCTTTGAAGAGACGGTCTTTCTCCAATGCAAGCTAAATGATAACGTGAGGGTATCACAGAGGTGAGTTGGGTATGATAAGATGAGGATTTTTCACCCTTTACCTTGTAGAGTCCATGATCAAGTATTCCTCGAAGAAGCTCCTTTCCCTGCATGTCCTTAACAACACAATCATTTGGGTTAAACTGTAAAGCAACATTGTTATCATGTGTAAATTTGGACACACTCAACAGATTTTTTAAAATTTTTGGCACATGTAATAAATTTTTAAGATGGAATAGTTTATTTTGTGACGAAAGAATACCATTACCAACATGAGAGATAGGTAAAAGCTCACCATTGACAACTTGAATTTGATACTCTCCCTTGTAGTTAGAGTGAGTAGAGAGATTGTTTAAATAAGAAGTGATGTGTGTCACTGCACCGGAATCAAAGTACCATGATGGGTCAGTCGAGGTAGGTGGAGATGCTATAATTGCTGTAACTTTATATGGCTTTTCAGAGACAAATGCATGGTTGAATCATTCCCAACAAGTGCTGGCAGAATGTCCCTTTTTGTCACAAATCTGACAAGTTATCAGGTTCTTATTTCATGCTTG
The DNA here is from genome assembly GCA_947683625.1 of Mallotus nudiflorus. NCBI lineage: Eukaryota > Viridiplantae > Streptophyta > Magnoliopsida > Malpighiales > Euphorbiaceae > Mallotus > Mallotus nudiflorus. Next base: position 1,587,862 of record CANTUR010000649.1, read on the forward strand.
ATAGCTGTTAGAATTTTGGCCTTGGAACCGACCACCTAGGTGGTTGTGATTTTGATGATTGAGTCTGCCATCTCTTTTAAAAGTCAGTTGAGTGTACCATTTTCCACTAGATTTCTCCTTTTTTTATAATTATATTTGTAATTATCATATGAAAAAAATTCTTAATATAAAGGTTTGAAATTTATAGTTTTTGTTTTTTACTCATCAAGAACTTGATCAATATATTTACCAATAACAATAGTGAAATCTCTATAATTGATTCTCTTAAAGATGAGATGAAGCAATTTACTATCAAAATTATACTTATTTGTATATTTTTGGTTAACGTCTCTCAAAATCATCAATTAAAAAAATATTCAATTGATGCTAAAGTAATACTTTTCAAAATATGTTATTATTATTATTATTATTATTATTTTGAAATTTGAGAATGTAACTAATATAATTACGTCTTTGTTTTTCAAAGAATCAAAATTATTGCTTTAATATGAAGTAATGCATTTGAAAAGTTTGAAGATGGTTTTCAAATAGGAAAAAATTATACTATTCATAATGGTTTAGTTAAAAAAATTAATCTCTCTTTTCTTAATATCCATGATAAATTTGAGCTAAATTTTAATTTAAATACAATAGTCACGGAATATAAAATAAAGATATCTCCACGGATTTTATCTTATAATTTTAGCTCTTTTAGTGATATTGAAGAAAATGCAATTAGAGGAAGCGAAGAAAAAGAAGAAAAGAAAAAAAATTTACATGGTATGGTCATATTTTTTAATATTGTAATTGTAATATTGTCACGACTCAAAACAGGGGACCATGACCGGTGCTAGGGAACGGGAATTCTTTCGAATCCGGAACCCGTAGCAAGCCTAAAAATAAATAAAAACATGCAATACATATAATAATAATATAAATAAAATATTTTGCAGCGGAAATAAAATCAAAAATAAGATAAGCAAATATACATCAATGGATTTAAATCCTCATCTCATATATATAAATATTCCTTTAATACAAATCCAGCTCAAATCTTTGAAATACATAACTCACACAAATAAATACATAAACTCCATAACTATTTACAACTACTACAATGTCTTAATTATAAAATAAAACTCAGATAAGCAGTTTACATAGTGAAGTCGGGGCAAAAGAAATCCGGCGTATGGGTCTACTACTGAGGTCTGAAGACGATAAATCTCCTGAAAAATAGTCAACGGAGGGGAGTCAGACCTCACTGAGTGAAGTGTTATAATATATATATACATGCATACTAGATGACAATGCACACAGTCAATAGTATATATAATAAATATATATACAAGTAAATTCACACAAATGCAGCAAAATCATTTTTATATATTTTCTTAAAATCACTATTTATGAAAGATCAAATAGAACCCTAGAAAATCGCAACCTCAAACAGTGTTAAACAACACTCTAGCCATACAGGCTCACTTATTCCAAATATATTCACTATTTCCATTTGGACAGTAGACTAGCCCCGAGACACTATGTCAACCGAGCTCTAGCAGTTTGACTGTCAGTGTGATTGGCCCCGAGACACTTGATCAACCGAGCTCCAGCAATCACACTCCCAAATCACATCTCATATCAGATATCAAATCGAATCAATATAATCAACATCCACAAATAGGTTAGTAATATAGCATAAATGTTATCAGCGTACCGGTACGTACTCGATCCTAATGTTGCCCACTAAGAAGCACGTTCTATTGATATCCTTCATTTTAAATATAAAACATACATTCATAAATAAATGATGCATGAATTTTAATAAAATAGCAACATAAACCATATATATACTAGAAATATACCAAAAGTAAACCAAGTATATTTCGAGTATATGTACGTCAAACAAATCCAATATAATTGCAAAATAAACTAGAAATATATTTAAAAACATTATAAGTATAAATGTTTAATAAAACATGTATATAATTTAAAATATACCAAAAATAAACCTAAGTACTAATTAAATCATTTATGCATATTTTATCAAAATAAACCATACATTTTTAAAAACATGCATCATAGAACACGTATATATAAAATAACAACTCACTGTTTATTGCACTCCTTGAGATGGGTCCGACGGGCCTGGTCCACTAGGCCTCGGTCTCGGCGCAACTAAACAAACAAACGACAACACGACATTAGAATAAATCTAACGAAAATTCCTAGAAACTCGATCCAGAATACTAGACACAGAATTAGAATTAGAATTTGACTGGACATCACATTTTACGAGAATTTTACCAAAAATCCAGTAGAACCTCCCCTGTAAAACGGACATCTCTTTACTCAAAGAGTAGAGTCGGTCCTGTAAAGAAACACACTTCGAAAATAAACACAGAATTCACAACCACAATCCCTCGGTCAGACTCCAAACTACAATTCACCGATCGAGGTCCATAATTCACAGAACAATACAGAAATACCGAAAATGCCTTTTAATAATAAAAATACATTTTATAAATCCAAAATACATAATTAACCCTAAAACATGTTAAAAACCAATAAAAACTCATTTATTTAGAAAAATTGTATATTATATATATAATTTGAAAATAATTTATGAAAAATAGTTTTAATTAGTTAAAAATACTAAATAATTTGTAGAAATCATTTTTATACCTGTCACGACCCAAAACAGGGGCCATGACCGGCGCTAGGGAACGGGAATTCTTTCGAATCCGGAACCCGTAGCAAGCCTAAAAAATAAAATAAATCATGCAATAATAACAATAACCATATATTATGTAGCAGAAATAAAAATCATAAATATAATGATAACACTTCATCACTGGATTTGAATCAAATCTCATCACATACATAAAATCTCTTTAATACAAATCCAGTTTCAACATAATACATCTCTTTTAAAAAAAATAAGATACATGAAATCCAATACTTTAATTCACAACTACTGCAGTGTCTAGATAAAATAAATAAGACTCAAGTAGACAGTTTACATAAAGAAGCCGGGGCGGAAGAAATCCGGCGTATCGACCTGCTACTGAGGTCGGAGGATGTTGACTCTCCTGAAAAATAGTCAACGGAGGGGAGTCAGATCTCACTGAGTGAATTACTATAATATATATACATACACACTAAGTGATAATGCATACAGGCAACAGTATATGTATAATATGTATATATACAGGCAATTGCACACAGATGCAATAAAATCATTTTATATATTTTCATTAAAAATCATCTTTTATGAAGGATCACATAGAACCCTAGAATATCGCAACCTCGAAAATAGTGTTAGACAACACTCTAGCCATACAGGCTCACTTATTCCAAATATATCCACTTAATCCATTTGGACAGTAGACTGGCCCCGAGACGCTAAGTCAACCGAGCTCCAGCAGTCTGACTGCCAGTGTGATTGGCCCCGAGACACTTGGTCAACCGAGCTCCAGCAATCACACCCACAAACCACATCTCACATATCAATAATCATAATAAATCAATGTCCACAAATAAGTTAGTATTATAGCCTAAATACTATAGGCGTACCGGTACGTACTCGGTCCTAGTGCTGCCCACTAGGAAGCACGTTCTATTGATATCCTTCATTATTAAATATAAAACATTCATTCACAAAAATAATGATGCATGAAGTTCAATAAAATACAACATAAACCATATATATACCGGAAATATACCAAAAGTAAACCAGGTATATTTCGAGTATATATATGTCAAATAAATCCAATCAAATCATAAATTAAATTAAAAATATATTTAAAAACATTTTAAATATATTTTATTAATAAAACATGTATATAATTTATTATATACCAAAAATAAACCAAAAATATACTTAAATACAAATCACATTATTTATGCATTTTAATCAAAGTAAAACATATATTTCTAAATCATGCATCCTAAGCATATATATATAGTATAGTAACTCACCTAATGCGCTCCACGAGACAGGTCCGACAGGCCTGGTCCACTAGCCCTCGGTCTCGGTGCAACTAAACAAGAAATAAGTAATCGACATCAGAATAAACCTAACAGAAATCCTAGAATTCAATCTAGAGTATTAAACACAGAATCGGAATTTAGGGTTCGACTGGATATCATGTTTTATGAGAATTCTACCGAAAATCCGGCAGAACCTCCCCTGTAAAACGGACATCTCTCTACTCAAAAGAGTAGAGCCGACCCTACAAAGAAATACACTTCAAGAAATAGGCTCAACACAATCAAAATCCCACGGTCGGACTCCAAACTACAGTCCACCGACCGGGGTCCACAAACACAGATTAATTCCAGATATACCAAAAATATCCTTAAAACCTAGAAATACATTTTATAAGTAGAAATTACATAATTAACCTTAAAACACAATAAAAACCGATAAAAACTCACTTTATTTGAAAAACCGTATATTATATATATAATTGAAAATAATTCACGAAAAATAGTTTTAATTAGTTAAAAATATCAAATAATTTGTAGAAATCATTTTTATTCCTTAAATAACTATTAAAACCAATTAAATTACATTTTTAGACAATTTAGGGTAAAATTACCAAAATACCCCTATATATATAAATATACTTAAATTACTTCAAAAATTCACCAAAAATTATACAATTATCCAAAATTAATTTTCTTAACATATTTATCAATAATATCAATAATTAAACCCAATTAACCAATTAAATTCAAATAAAAACACAATTAACCCTAATTTCTCAAAATCACATAAACTTCAATAATTCAAAATAAATACTTAGAAATTCATAAAAATTCCAAATAAATTCCTATAATTCATTTCAACACCTAATTTAATCATAAACTCCAATTTCATAATTTAAATAATTAATTTCCGAAAATTAGAAAATAATATTAAAATATTCAAAAATACCCAAAAATCCAAACAATCTCCAAAAATTCTACAAAAAATCATACATGTAGATTAAGCTACTAGGATCAACATTTGTGAAGGGAGTTTTCATGAATCAATCAATTCGAAGCTCAAAAAAAAATCAAAACCCTAATGTGCCGAAATAGAAAAATCAAAACCTAAGCAAATCTAAACCATTTCAGCTCAAACCAAAGCTAGAATCACACTCACCGGAGCTCAAGGAGAAGAAAGATACCGGTCGTGTCGAAAACGGTGGCCGGAGGAGGGAGAAACGGCAAAGGGTTTATTTTCGGCCAAAAGAGGAAGAATGGAGCTGCCGGTGTCGGGGAAAGGAGCTGGAGGTGGCGGAGGACGGCTGGGAACGGCGGTGGCAAGCCGGGAGGCACACCGACGGTAGGTGGCCGGAGTTGCAGACGGTGAGGAGAAAGGAGGATGGTCGGGCGCACGGGAGGAAGGAGAAGAAGAAGAAGAAAAAGAAAAAGGAAAGAAAAAGAAAAAGAAAGAAAAAAGAAAAAAGAAAAAGAAAAAATAAAATAAAATGAAATAATTAAATATTAATAAAATAATAATAAAATAATAAAAAAAATAAATTTTATTAATTTAATAATAACTAAAATAATTAAATAATAATAATAAATAAATAAATAATACAATATTAGGGTTATATATATTAAACCCTAATTAAATAAATATACACACACGTAGGCTTTATTTAGTATTTAAAAAAAATACGTATGAGTTCATGCAAGTCCGAAAATATATTTAAAATAATTAATATTACATTGTTTACGTGAAAATTTCCCCGAAAATGCAAGTCCTGGGAAAATTTTACGTAAAGCACTGAAAATAATACACAATAATTAAAATAGGTTTAAAATACATATCAACTCGTAAAAATATCATGTAATATACAGAAATTATTAACACTGCATATCCCGGTACTGTGTAAAAATATTTTAAAAACACGGGATATTACAATACCATAAAAAACTATTAAAACCAATTTAATTACATTTTTAACTAATTTAGTGTCAAATTACCAAAATATCCCTATATATATAAATTCACTAAAATTAATAAAAAATTCACCAAAAATAGTATAATTTCTCAAAAATTAATTTTCTCAACATATAATTCAATAATATCAATAAATACACTCAATTAACCAATTAATTTCAATTAAACACATAATTAACCTAATTTTCCAAAATTACATAAACTTAAATAAATTCAAAATAAATATATAAAATTCACAAAAATTAAAAATAATTTCTAAAATTCATTTTAACACCTATAATCACTATAAAACACAATTTCATAATTTAATTAATTAATTTTCGAAAATTAGAAAATATTAATAAAATAATCAAAAATTCACAAAAATCAAAATAAATTCCAAAAATTTTAAAAAAATTCCAGCATGTATATTAAGCTACTAGTATAAAATTTTGTGAAGGGAGTTTTCTTGAATCAATCAAATTGAAGCTCAAACAATTCAAGAACCCTAATAGGCCAAAAATGGAAAATCAAAACCTAGGGAAATCTAGACCATATTAAGTGAAACAAAGCTTGGAATCATACTCACAGGAGATCAAGGAGAAGATAATGACCGGCGGTGTTGAAAACGGTGGCCGGAATCACATCGATCGGTGATAAGATGAAGTTTTGGCCTCTTCTTGATTTTCTGGCCAAAACACACCGGAAATGGGTGCTTCAAGCGTTGGGAAAGGCTGGAGGTGGAGGAGGAAGGCTGAGAGGCACACCGATGGCAAGAAAATCAGCTTGAAATGGCCGAAAATGGTGGAAGGGGCGTTGGGAGGAGAAAGAAGAAGACGATGGCATAATCGTAAATAATGCAAACTTTTTGATTTTGATTAAAAATTATGTATATATATATATATATATCCAGACTATATATTATAATAATATATAATTCCACACACAAATAATACTCACCACACATATATTTTAATAATATATACACTTATAATTAATTAATATTAAAACTAAATAATAAAAATTAAGTTAATTAATTAAACCCTAATTTAATTTAAATAAATACACATATATACATTTTATTTAGCACTTTAAAATTATATATGAGTTCATGAAAATTTGTAAAACCATTTCAAATAATTAATATTAAATTATTTACGTTTTAATTTCCCCGAAAATACAATTCCTGAGAAAATTTTACGTAAAGAACTTAAAATAATATAAAACAATTAAAATTAGCTTTAAACAAATAACGAACTCATAAAAATATCATAAATATGTATAAAAATTATTAACATTGCATACCCCAATGCAGTTTAAAATAATTTAAAAACTCGGGATATTACAAATATTTTATATTATAATATACATGTAAGGGGGAATTTTTTTTTTTTTTATATTCTTTTATAGATTTTTTAGGTATTGTGGTTCATATTAACCCAATTTTTAAAATAAAGAAAGGTGGTTGGAGGAGGAGTGCTTCAATCATTAATGATAGGTGATTATTTTTTAATTTTTTTAATTATACTGTCCTTTAATTTAATTACATTTTTTAATTTTATATATATAGGTTATAAAAATTGGAATTAGTTTTATGGGATTATCTAGTTTATAATGAAGGAGAAATTGTTGAAGAATTGGTTAGAAATAGTGAGGAGAAGCTAATTGTTGCATTATCAAATGTTCATGGTTCTATTTATAAATGTAATTTTTTTATTTAAAATTTACAATAATTGCTTTTGAATTTTTGTTCAAGATATATGATTCCTTTTTCATTTTATTTAGGTTTTACAATAATTGCTTTTGAATTTTTAATTCAAGGTATATGATTCCTTTTTAATTTTATTTAGGTGATCTTGAATTGTTTACAAATCATATAACTATACTTTAAATTAATCCAAATATGTTACAAGTGGATGAGCTACGTGATTCGTAAGTAAATATTTCATATTGTTTAATTGGTATTTTGTTATATATTTAATGTGTTTTATTTTTTAATTGTATTACTTATTTTAGTTATTCTTTTTAATAGCCATAATTCAAATATGTTGGAGAAAAGTAATTAATGTTTTTTATCAAATATAAAAAAGATGAAAAAAACACCCCAAGTGAGTTTAAAACAAGTAGTAGAAATCTCATTTAATGTATGTGGTATTTTTAATTATGTTTTAACAATTTAAAATTATTTTTTTATTATATATATATATATATTATAGTGACTTGAATGTTACTTCAAAGTAAAAATATCAAAGATTGAGAATAAGCTTCTTGATTGGTATGACTTTTGTTTGAAATGTAGTACCGACGTTTATCCAAATGGTGAGGACAACAAATTAACTTACTCTAAATGTCATAACAAAGATGTCAAATTTATTAAGAAATATTATTATGATTGTTATTTTTAAAATTATTTTTTATTGGTATTGTCTAGATTTTTTTATTAATTACTAATAAATTTCTTTATTTTGAATTTTGTAGATACAAATCTCATAGATACATGTTAAAATTATTCTTATTAAAAAGTAATAAATATAATTTCTTCAAAAAAATTAATAAATCTAAAAAAAATATGCCATAATAATAATGAGTCAAACAAATTAAAATCACGTGTGAAGCATGTGGTGATTATCACTATATAATTATTTAAATAAAATATTTATAAAAATTTTAATAGATTATAACTATATTAAGTTAATATTAAATTGTTATATGAATAAATAACTTAATACTAAACTGTTATATAAATAAATAATACTGTTAGTATTTTAAAACTTTTATTTACTAATAATAATAATAATATTATTATTATGTTAAATTATTTATTTAATATATATTACGAGTTAAATAATTTTTTATTTATATATAAAATATGTGGTTATTTACTTATATATATATATATATATATATATATATGATTATCGAAATTTTCGTGCAAATATCCACAATAAACATGTATTCAGACTTGCGAACACTGCCGCTCCCATCCTAGGTAGAGAAGAAGGTTCTAAGTCAAGTAGTTCACTCGTTCCTCCATGTATTACTCTTATAAATGACAGGCAATAAGAAATACATCTTTCCCATTAAAAAAACTATATTTGTAATGGCATTAAAAGTCACATATATAAAATAATGGCTCATATAAAATAATCTACTCTAGTGCAAAGACCACACCCACAAAAGGGCTGCTAGTATCAAGCATTTGACTGCAACAGGTGAGAGCATATCTTGGTAAAGAAACAGTCAGAGATCAGAATTTGCAAGGGGTAGGAGAAAGTGGTGAGTTTTTCAAGTTTCATATGGCTAGCACAGATACTTATTGGCAGACTTTTATAAACATATATGTATAAAAAGAAAAAAAAAATCATAAGTCAGGTGAAGTTAATTAACATCCTGCAGTTTCCTGCCACCTTCTCTTCTGATTATAATCTTTTGTTCTTCATTTTAAGGCTTATAATAATATAACATTAAACATTCTCCATGCGCTCTCTCTCTCTCTCTCTCTCTCTCTCTCTATATATATATGAAAAATAATTTATGTTGCGGCCCGGGATAGCGAATGGTACTGTCATTGCTATATCCACGCGTATATTTTGGGGAAAATAACTTAAAAAAAAATTGTTGCATATTGACTGCGATATCACCACGCGTATTTCATCTTGAATATAGTATGTGTTTTGACTATCATACATTGGTGGATGCCACCAAGCACATTGTTCCAAGAGTAGTTAAATCTTTCCTTTGTTTCATTTTTTTTTTTTAAATAAAGTGGTTGAATTTGAACAAGATTTTCTTAAAGTTAATTGTAATAATTACTTTAATTATCGATGGAAAATATCAATTAATTTACTTGGTATTATATAGAATAATAAGATTAGTTTTGAAGGAATAAAAATAGTGCTAGTTCTTAAGAAGGATTTTGAATAGTTTGAAATAGCGCAGGGTGAAAATAAGAGTTGTGTTAATTTATTAACTCTGTCCTAATTTGATAAAGTAGTGCAGCAATCTAAAATTATTTTTGTCCTATTCGGGAAGATGGTGGACAAAGAGATGATGGTTTCTGATGTAGTTTTACCACTTTTGGAAGAGTTCAATGACTTGTTTCCAGAAGAACTGCCTGAAGGGTTACCTCCCATGCAAGACATCCAACATCAGATTGACCTTGAACCAAGGGCAGCTTTGTCAAATCGACTACACTACCGGATGAGTCATAATGAGCATGAAGAATTGAGGAGGCAAGTAGAAGAGTTGTTGGCCAGGGGATACATTCGTGAGAGCTTGAGTCCTTGTGTTGTATCGGCCCTTTTAACACCAAAGAAGGAAGGTTCTTGGCGGATGTGCATAGACAGTCAGGCCATTAATAAAATAACTGTTAGGTATTGTTTTCCTATCCCTAGACTGGATGACTTACTTGATCAGTTTGTGACTTCGAATCGTTGGCCGGTTTTCACACGAAATAGGCTTTTGAATCGCTCAAATCCAATATTTGGAACTTGCTTAAAATTATAATATTACCACTGTTGTAATTTGTCAAATTTTTACATGAATTGAAGGGCCTATTCCTCTATGCTGCCTGCATCATATGGTCAATGATAATGACAATTAATTAAATAAGTTGGAGTCTTTTTTTCCCTTTCTATTTACATTTTCTTCTTGGCACTACCAACACGGATACTTCATGAGCATAATGTCAATGAAATCCAAACTCCATTTCATAACATATTAAATTAATTATTAAAAAACTTTTGTCATTTTTGTTATTCTATTTAATTCAAATCGCAATAGTCAAAATTTAATAAATCCTATATATTGATAGTTTTAAAAAATAAAATTATCACTAATTGTTAGATACTAATTTTAAATAAATGATTAGTTTCTAATTTTAAAATATATACTTTCATCATTATTCATTATATACTAATTTTCAAATTGTTCACTATTTTAATTCAATTTCTTATGCAATCCAAATGCCAATATTGTAAGTTTGATTCAATTTCAATTAATGAACTTGAAATTCACTTCAAATCCAAACGGACATACATCAATAAGTCACTAATGAACAAAAAGCCACCATTTTTCAAAACATAATGCTTCATCCTTATCTCCAATCCTTAGAATATGGGTTTGAAAAATCAAAGTCTTCCCAAATTATATAATTTATTTAAACAATTCATATACCTTTTTTTTTCTTGGGGACATGATATCGATTAAATCTAATAAAATTTCGAACTTATGTGAAGGAAAGGTTGTCTTTGGCCTTGTTATTGGCGTTGTTCTGTTTTCAACATTTTTCAGCGATTTTTTTTTATTAAAGCCAATATCAAATGCAGCTAGCACTCCGCCACCAACAAAAAGGGACCATCAAAGACCTAAATATATATGTATGCATGACCGAACCAAAACTGAAAATAGTGATTTCCTAGCACAACTCATACTTCTCTTTATTCTTAACTCCTATTTCCCTAATAAAATTTTAATAAATCGTATAACAAAAATGTTTCTTGAAGAAAAATCATTATTAAACTATTTTCTCATGAAGACATGTGATGTTTTTTCGAGCAATTAGGTGCGCATATGGAGTAGATATAATCAAGTCTAACAAAGACAATTATCAAAGTCATAATCAATTAGCTGCGGATGTATAATACATATTGAAGTGGAATTATAATTCCATTTTGTCAAGTTTCATGTTGACAAAATGGAAGATTATTGGACCTGCACATGCTGTTGTCGATGAGGAAAGTTCCTGGAAATTGATGGTGCAATTTTAATTTGAGAGGTATAGAAAATGAAATTTTTGAAAATTTACCTAAATAACATGATGAGCATGGGAAAAGGAAGGGGAAGAACAAGGTAAATTAAAGTTTTTAACAATTTTATAAACTGTCCACTTTTGGACATGACCAAATCGTGCATGCCAGTCATGAAGAGTTGGAATGGTGGCAACCATAGCATGAGCTTCTAGACTCCAAATCGACTGCAAGCCATCTTCACTTGGTCCGCAAAGAAGAACCATTCATGTTGAGGACTAGGACTAAGATAGACACAAGGTGAAGTGCGATAAGAGAATTTGTGTTTGTTGAATGGATGAAGAAGAGGAAATATGGTGCATCCGAATGGTTTAAAATCAATGTACTTTGGATGTTTGTGATGTAAAACGAAAAAAAGGGGATTTTTGGTTTATGGTATGTGAAGGTAAAAAATTAATAATGGTAGCAGCAATTTTCATGGCATAAGACCAATATTTGTGAGGGACATGACTGTGAGCAAGAAGAGTGAGGCCTGTGTTAATTAAATGACAAATTTTTTGATTTGCAAGGCCATTTTGCTCTTTTGTGTATGGGCAAGCTATGCTATGAATTATTCCATTTATTTTAAAATACTAGTTTAATTTTTTATATTCTCCACCCCAGTTAGAATGGAAAGCTTTAATTTTTGTATTGAACTAGAGATGTACAAGAGCTTAAAAGTATAAAAAAGATGAAAAAAAATATCACTTTTATTCTTAAGAAAATACACCCATGTGAATATGGTGTACTCATCAATGAACAATACAATATATCGATGTCCCTGACTAAATGTAATAGGAGTAGGGCCCCAGACATTGGAGTGGATGATATCAAAAGGGTAGTTGCTTATATGAGTGGCAGTACAAAATGGAATTTTTGAAAAATTTGCCTAAATAACATGACGAGTATAGGGAAAATGAAGGGGAAGAACAATGTAGATTAAAGTCTTTAACAATTTTATGAATTATCCGCCTTTGGGCATGACTAAATCATGCATGCTAGTCTTAAAGAGTTAGAATGGTGGCAACCATTGCATGAACTTTTAGACTTTGAATTGAATATAAGCCATCTTCACTTGGTCTGCGAAGAAGAACCATCTTGGTAACCTCATCCTTAATAAGAAAGTGAGTTGGCCAAAATTCAAAGAAACATGAATTGTCAATTGTAAATTTGTGAACTAAATGAAGGTTTTTTAGTGAGCTTAGGGACATGTAAGACATTATTAAGAGTAAGCACTTTGGAAAAGGAAGGAACAGAGGTTGTACCATTGTGTTGTATAGATAACCTTTATCCATCACCCACATATAATTGATCATTATCGCTGTATGGGGAGGTGGTGCTTAAGGCAACAACATCACATGTGGCACGAAAGTTTGCTCCGGTATCGGGATGCCATACAGTGGAGTAGCCCTGATAAGAAGAAAGCGATATGGTATGATGATAGAGATCGAAATTAGGAGAAGTTGACTTAGGTAGTAGAATTTGATAAGGGGGAAGGCTTGTAGCGACGGTGATAAATATCAATAGTGTGGTTATGGTAGCCATAAATCTAACAAGGTCTGATGCAAGATCGAGGTCACCATGGTTTGTTGGTGAAGTTATTTAGGCAAGGTGTGAATGTAGTGGGTGAATGGATGGTGTGGGCAAAAGTGGTGCAATATTAGAGGTGCGGAAAGAAACATTTACAACTAGAGATTGATTATGACTTTACAATAATTTTTTTTATGAAACCAGTTCACCATGAAGTTTAGAATATGAAACTGGTTGAGGCTGAATGTTCAAGCTACTTATTACATTATGATATTCAATACTGATATTTCTGTAAATGGTGGCGTTGAATTCAATGGAGGAGAGAGGGGCATCCAACAGCTTCATATTCATTTGCAAGGGCTTTGGCTCACTTGAGACATTCGATGACAGTCAAATCATTCTTTTTGAGTTCTTGTAGCTTGATATGTATATAGAGTTGTCTATTTTGAGACACTAATCTAAAGACATTTGCTAATGCTTGCCAAGTTGATTTAGAGGTGTGATGACCGATAACATACGGGAAGACATCTTCTCCGAGAGATGCAAAGATCCAAGTTAACATTATTTGATCCTTTTGCATCCAATTATCATAAGCTGGGTTTTCAATTTACTGAGTTGGATCCGAGGAAGAGGGAATTGTTCTTGGAGGAGGTGATGCATCAAGTTTAATGAAAGAATTTAACTTTTGATAATTGAGTTGAGAAATGAATTTGTGTTTTCCATGCTAGATAGTTTTTAGGGGTAAGTTTAATAGCAATGGTATGTTATGTTGAGGAATTGATTGTTGAAGAAGAAGAAGAGGAAGCATGTATAATTTGAGAAGAGGATAACATTGCTCTGATGCCATGTAAAGAAAGAGATATACAAAGTAAAGGTATTATATTTCTGTATATGCCGAATAAAATTGTGCAAAGTATATATGAAGAATACAATAGTACGTGAATGAGATAACAGTGACAACTAACTATAAGAGATGTAAATAACCATACGGGAGATATACATGCTTTAACACCTATATCAAGCTAAGCTTAAGATACTAATTTAATCATTTAAGCATCCAAGCACTGTATATTATTTATTCATTTATTTATTTTAGTTCATGATGGGATTGAATATTGTCTCCAATAAGTTTAAAATATGAAGTCTACTTTCTAAAAAAAAAAACTGAGGTAATGATCGAATTTTAATTTATTAATATTTTAAAGTAATTATATACTGCTCAAATTTTTGGCAATTTTAAGTCTATTTACTGATGACATCTAAAAGTTTATTTTTTAGAATATTTTCTATGAAATTAATTGATTGGTTTGCCTAGTCCTTGTACGAATGATTTACTATCTCATCATTTAATCAAATAATTGGTAAATGTCATAATCTCTCTTCAAAAATTCTAATATAAAGACAATATTAAAAATATTGGCTGGTTTCAATAAAAATAATTTTAAAGATCCATCCATGATTAAAAATATATCCCTTCTTCACTAATAATTATAACTGTAGGAGTGCTAATAAACAGCATATTATTTTTATTTAATGGCAACTATATATAGAATATTATTAACTGATGGAGTAGTTTGATTAGTATTTTTATATGTATAATTTTTTACAGGCAATTTTGTTAATTTTTATATATGAAAAGTACATTTGCCAGATTTTAGTTGGATGTTAAGGTGTAGGGAACTAGGTACTAGGTAGATAGGGCAATTACTATAGTGACAAAATTAAAGCAATTAATGTAAACACGTTTTCCTTGCATATGAAATGGAAAAAAAAATTAAAAAATTAAAAAATTTATATAATAATTTTTTTTAAAGGCCAAAAGTCATCATCATCGATTTAAGAGGGCTTAGATCACATCACATATGTCATTGTGATGGTGAGGGCCTGAGGGGTTGAGAAAAAAATTATTTTTTTTCTTTTAGTATTATTTAAACATCCCAATAGATATTGTAATTAGTTATTGCGTTTTAATAGAAAATATGTAGCTATCAACTTTCAACTCTTTTTTAAAAAAAAAATAAAAAAATTTTCAAGTCTTCCATGGACTGTTTAAAAAAAAAAAAAAATCCTCCATGGAAGAAATTTTCATTTAAATTTTTAATATTTTATTTTCTAAAATGACATAATTATGCGAATAAAACTTCAACTTTTACCCTAAACTTATTTTGGTACAATTTGATCCTCAAACTTTCAATTTTGCTCATACTTGATAACTTGTTTTCGTAACTCTTGAACTTGAAATTCTGTAAGTGATCAATAAAGGGCAAAATGAGAGGTGGGGAGGATCCCCACAAACACTCCAATGTCTAAAGTCAAGAAACAGAGAGAGAATCTAAAGAGAGCAAGAACAATTAGAATATGAGAGAATAAAATGAATAATAATGAGGGATATGAGGTCCTATTTATAGTGGTACTTAGACTTAAAAAGAGTAGGATTCCTCTTGTGATTGGAATCCTAAACCAAATAAGAGAGTATTCCTTCTTTATTTAGGAGTCTTCATGAAGTAGGATCCTTTTCTTAAATGAATTTAGTTGTCTTCCCTTTCCAAATAACCTGTATAGGAGACAAAATTCTTTAATTAATAAGGAAATATACATGTGGGGTATCAAGAGTCCCCCATGCGGGTCTGTCTGGATATTTATGTCCGACGTATCTGAGTCTGTAAATGATAAAATATTTATTCTTCTGCATAGAGAGAAAGAGTGCTTGCATCACTTTGTTTGATATGAAAGGGTAAACTGAGGTGGCCAACCTCAATCACAGGAAAAGAAAAAGCTCGGTATCAAGTCTTAAAACCATTGCATGAGGATGTCGCGGAAATGCCAGTTGGACTTTGGAGTGCACAAAAGCTACAAAAAAGAATATGTAATGGATGAACCCGTCAGTGTAACGACAACGTGGTGAAACCAGTCATCACTGGAGTTTTAATGCTCGATGCATTAAAAGCGCAGCCCGAGTGCTGAATCTCAGTACTACAGAAGCGACTTGAGGGTACCAACTTCAGTCACTAGACTAATGCTCGAGGTTCAGATGCTCGGTACAAGGATGCAAGGCTTACATGCTCGGAACCTTAGTACTATAGAAGTGACTTAAGGGTGTCAGCTTCAGTCATTAGACTTAATCTTGGTGCATTAGAAGCACAACCCAAGTGCTGTATAATCTCGGTGCATTAGAAGCACGACTTGAGTGCCAGATAGTCTGGGTGTCTTGCAAGTGTGGCATGAATGCCCATCCTCAGTACTATAGAAGCAACCTAAGGGAGCCAACTTTAGTTACCGATCGTAATGCGTGAGGTATGGATGCTCGAAACCTTAGTACTATAAAAGCGACTTGAGGATGCCAGTATCAGTTGCTGGTGGATGATGCTGGATCTTGCTATGCCGAGTGTGGAAGCACAACTGGTAATGTTGTGCCAGGGGCGAGTAACGTCTATGTCACCTCGACACCTTGATTTTTAAAATTTAAATTGTGTAACCATCTCATCTTTTTGTGTGTCAGAAGATGAGACATTTCTGTTGCCATAATGATGACTACTCGATTAATGAGTTTTTATATTTCCCAAACTGTCTTTAATGATATGGGGAGAAATGAAGTAATTATGAGGGCAGTTAATAGTTTGTTCCAGAGCTTTCTATTTCTTTATAATGTTAAGACCCAAGTTTTTAAATGTTTATATATATATATATATATATATATATATATATATATATATATATATATGTATGTATATATGTATATATAAAATAAAAACTCATCTTCATCACCTTTCCTCACCCCCCAAAACCTACCCTTCCCCTCTCCTCATGCTGAAACACCGATCATAGGCCGTCGATGTGCCTCCCGGAGTGCCGCCTTCCTCTCCAGCTGCTTCGCCACCTTCCTCCACCTTTTCTGGCACCGTTCAATCCGTTTTTTATCGAGAAACCCGAAACTCTTCTCCTCGTCGTTCATTAACTTTTTGGCCACCATTTTTGACACCGTTGATCTCTTTCCCTTCCCTGAGCACTGATGAGTGTGTCTCTAAGGTTGGTTTCACTTGGTTTGCCCTAGATTTTGGTGGTGAATGATTTCTTCATTTTGGCCCTTTATGTTTCTCTATTTTTTTTTAACTTTGATCTTTAAGATTCAAGCTTAGTTTCTTCATAAAATTCTATTCTACTAGCTCAATATACACTCTGGAATTTTTTGGAATTTTTGAAATTTATTTTGATTTTTGTGAATTGTTTATTATTTTATTATTATTTTCTAATTTTCGTAAATTAATTAAATAAATTGTGAAATTGTGATTTTTAGTGTTTATGGTGGTTGAAAATAATTATAGAATTTAATTTATAATTTTTGTGATTTTTGTGTAATTAATATAATTTTATTTAGTTAATGTAAATTTTGTAAATATATGTTATATATGTGTTTTGTTAAAATTAATTGGTTAATTGAGTATAATTGATGATTTTGTTAAATTATATGTTGAGAAAATAATTTTAGAGTATTTATATAATTTTTAGTGAATTTTTGAGTAATTATAGTATATTATGTGAATTTTTATATATTATGGGTATTTTGGTAATTCGGTAGTCATTTTAGCTAAATGTTAAATTTAATTGGTTTTAATAGTTATTTGAAGTATAAAAATGATTTTTACAAATTATTTACTATTTTTAACTAATTAATACAATTTTTCAAAAATTATATATAATATACTATTTTTGTAAATAAATGGGTTTTTAGTAAATTTTAGTATGTTTTTGGACTAATTAAGTAATTTGGATTTATAAAATGATTTTCATTAATATTTGTGAATTTATCAAGTTATTATCGATTTTTAATAATATTATATTAATATTAAGGTTTTTAAGTAATTATCGGTAAAATAATTATTTTTGGTGTTTTAATGTTAAATATGCTATATTTTGGTATAAAAGGGTATTTTTGGTATTTTGTTGTGAATTGTGGACCTCGGTTGGTGGAAATTGCAGTTTGAGGTCCGATCGAGGGGTTGTGAGGATATTCTATTTCGAAGTGTGTTTTCTTACAGGACCGGCTCTACTTTTTTTTAAGTAGAGAGATGTCCATTTTACAGAGGAAGTTCTGTCGAATTTTTGGGAGAATTCTCGTAAAACTTGACATTCGGTCAAATTCCTATTTCTTGTCTGTGTCTAGAATTCTAGATTGGGTTTCTAGAAGTTAAGTTAGATTCATTCTGATTTTGTACTGTGATTTGATTGTTTAGTTGCGTCGAGACCGAGACCTAGTGGATTAGGCCCGTCGGACCTGTCTCGAGGAGCGTATCCCTGTGAGTTGTTATTTTATATATGCGTGCATTTAGGTTGCATATTTCAGAAATATATGTTTTAATTGCATGATTTATGCATAAATTGCTTTAATAAATGATTAGTATATTTTAGGTATACTTTGAAATAAATGCATGTTTTACTCTTGATTTATACGTAAATTATTTTTAAGTATAAATATGGCTTATTTTATAATTGAATTGAATTTATCTGACATATATGTACTTGAAATATTCTTAGTTTATTTTAGGTATATTTCTAGTATATATATGATTTATATTGCCATTTAAATTAATATCATGCATCATTTATTTTACGAATGTATGAGTTTATTTTAATGAAGGATATCAATAGAACGTGTTATCTAGTGGCAGCACTAGGACCGAGTACGTATTGGTATAACGATAAATTGTAGGTTAAATTACTAACCTATTTGTGGATTATGACTTGATTGATTTGATTTGATTGATGTGAGATGTGATTTGAGAGTGTGATTGCTGGAGCTCGGTTGACCAAGTGTCTCAGGGCCAATCACACTAATAGTCAGATTACTGGAGCTCAATTGACTTAATGTCTCAGGGTCAGTCTACTGTCCAAATGAAATAAGTGAATTTATTTGGAACTAAGTGAGCCTATATGGCTAGAGTGTTGTCTATTATTATTTGAGGTTGCGATCATTTAGGGTTCCATTTGATCCTTCATAAGCATCTGTGTGTACATGTCTACACACACACACACACACACACACACACACGCACACACACACACACATACACACACACACACACACACACACACATATATATATATATATATATATATATATATATATATATTTATTTATTTATTTATTTATTTATATGTTTGAATGCATTTGTCATATAGGAGATGCATGTATATATATTATAACAATTCATTCAATGAGGTCTGACTCCCTTCCGTTAATATTTTTCAAAAGAGTCTTCGTCTTCAGACCTTAGCAATAGACCTGTTTGCTAGATTTCTTCCACTCCAGCTTTATTATGTAAACTGCTTACCTGAGTTTTATTTTGTATTCTAGACACTGTAGTAGTTGTTGTACTTAAATCTGTTGTGAGCTGTATTTATATTTATGCATGTATGAGATTTTGAATTCAGAGTGTTACTCTGAAAGATTTGTACAAAAGATTTCTATTTATATATAATATGTGAATTATGTTGTTAAAGTGAGCTGAGAAATTATTATTTTATATTTGAGATTTAATTTCCGTTGCACAAATAATTTATTTATTATATTATATTGCATGCTTTTATTTTTTTTAGGCTTGCTATGGGTTCCGGATTTGAAAGAACTCTCGTTCCCTAGCGCCGTTCATGGCCCCCTGTTTTGGGTCATGACATATAATTGTCCCTGCTTCTTTGAGTTTATGCATTTTTGCTCTTTTCTATATTGCTGGTATCTCGTTCATTGCCACTGCCATAAATCTTTTTTTTACAGCAACTTTTCCATTTTACAACCAGGTGATCTTTTTCTTCCTTCTTTCATTCTTCTTCTATTTCATTGCTTAGATAGACTTATGGCATTGAGGGAATGGGTTAGCTTTGATATGCTTATGTCTAGGATAGATGAGGAGTTGTTAGGGTGGTACTGGAGGTGGTTTAGCATTCCCGCCGATTATACCCTGCACACTATAATTAGGAAGTTTAGCGCCCATAACTCCCATGCTAGATCTCAGTAGGCTAGTAGTATACTTTGACCAACTAGAAGGGGGTCTGAAATTCCCGTTGGATCCCTTTGTAAAAAGATTTCTAAATAAGTATAGCATAACGCCTGGTTAGCTTTACCTTAATAGTTACCGGATTCTGACCAGGTTCATTCAGTTGATGCATGAGGAGGGTAGGGAGCTGGACTTAGATGTCCTATGGTATTTGTATAGCCTAACTAAGAAGGAGGGAGAACTGAGGTTCTCCTTATTGGCTATCCCAAACCATACCTTATTTGTGAAGCTTCTCATTCTTCACAAGAAGTGGAGGCATAAGTTTTTCATTGTTGAGCACCCTACGGACTTCCTGGATGTCCAACAAATGTGGTCTGATGAATTCTACAGAGTAAAATGGCCTCCGAATCTATCTGACCATGATACGTAGATAGTCTTGAGGCTTTATCTCGATGGCCTGGCCGAGGCTCCGTCAGCTGAAGATGTATCAAGAAGTTACTTATTGAGAGTCTACCCAGATCGTGTTCAGTCTAATGGTATGTTTTGATTATCAAAAGGTATCTTTTTAACTTTTTTTTACCTTTTCAATTGTAAATGACTGACTTTTTTGCTTTTGCGGATGAAATTCAACTTGTAGCTGATGAGCCAGCTAGGCCAGAAGAAGTACATATCTCCTCCCCCTCTCCATATTTTAAAGTACCTGTAGTCCTCAAGGAAGTGGCCATCAATTCAAAGGGGAAGGCTATGGTCGAGTCTTCACGATCTAGCAGGAAAGGTTGGCAAAAGAGGAGGTTGATCGACCAACGCTCAGATGCTAAGGAGCTAGATGAGGAAATATACATCCATTGTTTAGGGCTTTCCAGGTGTCCGGACATGAGGGCGTTGATCTTGAACAAAGTGAAGCCATCGAGTATTTCAAATGCCCAAGTTCAAGATTAATATGCTGAGTCACTGAGGTTATTAGCAGATATGCAACGCTGGACCGAGGAGGTTTCAGAGGGGCTGTTCAGTTTTATGATCGGGCATTCACTAGAAGTAAGTGTTAAATACCTTTTATTTGTAACTTTTTATGCATTTTTGTATTGAGGTGATGACATGAGTTTTTCCTTTCACAGATGACTTAGGCTTTATTGCTGGTGAAGGGCCAGTGTTTCTACCTTAAAAGCCAATACAGTCTGAAGGAGACGGAGGTTGGAACAATAATAATTAATTTTGAAAAGAAACTGTATAATGCAAAGGCGGTACTAAAGCTCTGCCAGACTAAGTCTGCAAAGGCAAAATCTGAGGCCAAGGTGAGCCAGACAAAGGTGGCCAAATTAGAGCACAGTTAAGGTCAACTAACTAAAAGGATCGAAGAGCAGGACTCTCAGATCGTAAACTTAGAGAAGAAGCTAGTTGAGGTTAAGAAATCTCAAGAGAACAATAAGAGATCCTATCAGAACATGGTTGGAAGATTTCTCAAGGCCTACAAGTCTGAATGTAGGAGGGTCCTGCTCTCTCAAAAACTAGAGTTGGACTTGGCTGATCTGGATCAAATAACATCTATTGATTTGGCTAAAATTACTGCTGAAAAGGATGCCCGGTAGAAGGCCACTCCCCTTTGTGTAAGGAATATTTCTAAGTCAGTTGAAAGGACCTCTGTTGAGCGTCCAATGCCTACTAGTGCTGTCAATATTATTCCCCCTCCCATCTTCGAGTCTGAACCTTTAAATGTACACTTAGTAGAATAAGGATTTTTTTTTTTGTAATTGGCTTCTGTAATATGATTTTTTTCTTTAATGAATGAAAAATACTTTATTTGATATCACTCTAAGTACATTTATTAGTAGTATTTTTGAAGGTAGTCTGAGTTCCAAAATTGTTTTAGTTCCTTGCCTTCTTTATCTTTTATTTTGTATGCTCCTTTAAATGTGTGCTCTGTAACTTGATAGGGCCTTCCCAATTGGGACCTTGTTTGCCAGTGCCAGAGTTGCCTCTACTAATTTTTGCCCTTCTGAGTACCTAGTCTCCTACCTTAAACTATCTTAGGTGACTACGCCAGAGATGATATTGCGCTATCTTCTACCTATATGCTTCAGTTATAGCAGACGCCCATTCTTTTCTTTCCTCTAGTAGGTCCAAACATCTCTGGGTGTCAATGTTGTTCACGTTTCGATTGAAGTCTTGGCTCACCCTGTAACTTAGTGATCGATTTCTACTAGTATTACCGTGTCCATACTATAAGTTAACCTGAATGGTGTTTCCTCTATGAATGATCTAGGAGTGGTCCTATAGGCCTAAATTATATTATTAAGTTCTTCGACCCAATTTTCCTTCTTCTCATTGAGTCTCTTTTTTAACCCTTGCATGATAGTTTTATTGGTAACCTCTATTTGCCCATTCGTATACGAGTGAGCTACTAAGGTAAAATGAAACTTTATTATGAGGTTTGAGTAGAACCTTGTAAACTTCTTATTGTCAAAATGCTTGGCATTATCTATGATCAGGGTGTGAGGTATGCTGAATCTGCAGATGATTTCTCTCTAGAAGAAGTGTTGAATTCGAGCTTCTGTAATGGTCAGAACTACTTCCATTTCTACCTACTTAGTGAAATGATCTATAGCCATAATTAAGAACTTTTTATATAAAGTGGAGGTCGGGAAGGGACCCAGGACTCCATACCCCATATGGCGAAGGGCCAAGGGCTGCTGATTAAATGTAGGGGGTTGGAAGGCATGTGATTGA
Organism: Mallotus nudiflorus; assembly: GCA_947683625.1. Classification (NCBI taxonomy): domain Eukaryota; kingdom Viridiplantae; phylum Streptophyta; class Magnoliopsida; order Malpighiales; family Euphorbiaceae; genus Mallotus; species Mallotus nudiflorus. The sequence goes on from CANTUR010000649.1 coordinate 1,610,805, forward strand.
GATGAGCAAACTGTTGGCACTTATGACATTTTTGAGTTAATGTCTAGGCATCATTAAATATGGTGGGCCATTAGTATCCTTAAAGTAGTGCTTTCCTAATTTATATGCAGTGGGATTCATGTGATCCATAAAATCCTTCCTTAATTTCCCTGAGTATGTAATTCCCTTCCTTTAGGGATACACATTTGGACCATGGATGTGAAAGGGATTTCCTGTAGAGCTCTCTATGATGGATAGAGTAGTGGGCTGCCTTTATCTTCAGCTTTCGAGCCTTTAATTTATCTTCTGGGAGTGTTATATTTTTTAGTTATTAGACTATCGATTGCATCCATTCTGAGATTTCCCATAACTCTATGATATCTAGGTCCTCAGTGTTGGGTTTTTTCAGTGCTTTGGCATGTTCCATCCCCTTAAATGCTTGATTATCTTTAGCTATTGATTTGGCTAAGAGGTCAGCTTTAGAGTTTTCATGTCTGGGTATTTGGACTATCTCCCATTGTCCTCTATCTTGTTTAATCTTCTTCAAGAGTTACATAACTTTTCCTGTATATCTAGCGATGCTCGAGTCCTTGATCTGGAATGTCCCGTTGACCTAGTTTACTACTAGTTAAGAGTCTGAGTGTATTATGAGGTGTTTGGCTTTGACTTTCGGCCACTAATTTCAATCTTGTGATGAGTGCCTACTATTCTGCGGCATTATTGGTTTCATTGTACTCTATTTGAATTGCATACTGGATGTGAATTTTATTCGGTCCCTTAAGGATAACGCCGACACTAAATCCTTGAGTGGAGGATGCTCCGTCAATATAGAGCTTCCACTATGGTGCTTTGGTGATGGTGAGATCTTCTGGCATCATTTGTTGAACAAAATCTACTAACACTTGAGCTTTCACCTACTGATGGGGCTCATAGTCGATGTCAAATTCTTTAAATAAGATCGACCATTAAACCAATCTGCCTAAAATCTCAAGCCTTTGTAAGATTTTTTTATAGGGGGAAGTGGGATTTGACAATGATAGGATGAGCCTGGAAGTAGTGTCTGAGCTTCCGCGATGTATGGACAACGATAATGGTAAGCTTATCTAGCATAGGTACCGAACCTTGGATCCTCGGAGTATTTTGCTGATGTAGTATACCGAGTTTTATTGGCTCTCTTCTTCCCTTACTAGCTTCGAAGCTATGCATTCTTGACCCACCAAGAGGTATAAGTACAATGTTTCCTTTGGGACTGGCCTGTTGAGTAGAGGTGGTGAGGACAGTAATTTTTTAACATCTTCGAAAGCTGCCTGGCAGTCTTCAGTCCAAACAAATTTTTTAGAATTTTTTAAAGCTCAAAATAGTGGTAGGCACCATCTGGCCAAGTAGGAGATGAAACATCCCATAGCCACGATCTTGCCATTTAGCTTTTGTAACTCATGGATAGTCCTTAGAGATTTTCATGTTGAGAATAACCTTCATTTTCTCCGAGTTGGCCTCAATACCTCTATGGTATATCATGAATCCCAAGAATTTACCTGCTTTGACTCAGAAGATGCATTTTTCTGAATTCATCTTGATCCTAGACTCCCTCAATAATTTAAGGACTTGATCCACATCCGCCAAGTGTTGCTCTGCATGTTTACTTTTAATAATAATGTCATCCACGTATACTTCCACATTTTTCCCAATCTGGTCTCGAAGTACATGGTTTATCATCCTCTAATATATTGCTCCGGTATTCTTTAGTCTGAAGAGCATCACCTTGTAGCAGTAAAGACCTTTGTAGGTGATGAAGGATATCTTCTCTTAGTCTTCCCTCTTCATTGGTATTTGGTGATATCCTTGTGCTGCATTAATAAAACTATATAGACCGTGGCTGGCATTGGAGTCTACTAGTTGGTCAATTATAGGTAGTGGGTAGCTGTCCTTGGAGCATCCCGGTTAAAGTCAATATAGTCCATACACATCCTATATTTTCCGTTCAATTTTTTAACTAGTGCCACATTGGCTACCTATTATGGGTGAGTAACTTCTTTGATAAACCCAACTTTTAACAACTTCTTCATTTCTTCGGCGATTATCTTTTGCCTCTCGTATGCAAAGGTTATTTTCTTTTGGATCACTGACTTTGCCCCTGGTCTAATGTTCAAGCTATGATAGGCAACCTGGGGATCTACTCCAGTTATTTCGGATGCCCGAGAAGCGAAGACTTCTAAGTGCCTAGTGAGGATTTCCCTTATTCCTCGCTTGGTGTCATAGTTGAGCTCATTGCTAATCTTCACCGCTTTCTTGTTAGTAATTTATAATATTTCAATATCATTAATTGATTGTAGTCCAACACCTTGCTTCTCTATTTTCCATATTTCTAGGGGGAAGGCCTCTGTCTGAGGCTTTATTGCCATCTGGTAACACTATCTACCCATGTGCTAATCTCCACGGATAGTGAGAGTTTTGCCCTTAACTAGAATCTTCATAGTTAGGTGTTGGATGCTTGTGACTACATCTACTTCATAAAGCGTTGGTCATCCTATGATTTCATTGTATGCTAATAGGAGATCCACCACATTAAACAGAGCTTTAACGACTTTTATCTCTTCATTGTCCTGATTTTTGAATTCTAGATTTAACTCCACAATTCCCATTGGTTGTATGGTTCCTCCACATAAGCTTGTAATGGGATTTTGGATGGCTTTCAGGTTGGTGATGGAACCTCCCATAACTTTATAAGCATTCCAAGATAATGCATTGATGACACTTCCATTATCAACCAATAAACTCTTCACTAGATAATTGTTAATGTATGCATTTATCACCAAGGCGTCATAGTGGGGATGGCGAACATACAACTCGTCTTCTGAATTAAATACAATCTCTCTTTTCTTGAAGGTTGGCCCTTCTTCACGACTGCTTTTAGGTTTCTTCTCAGCATTTTCCCCTCCAATAATCATGTTAATGACGCTGGCTAGCTCATTCTGAGCCTTCTTTGCTTCTGGCATATCTCGCCCATGGGCCTCTGGATTCCTAATTCCTCTAGATATGTCAATAAAATTATTGAGTTTACCATTCTACATTAGTATTTCTATGGCATTCTTCAGTTCTCTATAGGCCTCAGTGTCGTGCTCGTATTCTCGGTGATACTAACAATAGTGTTCCTTATACAGCGTGGCTTTTCAGCTTGGGCTTATTCTTTTTGTTGGAGTAATTCCTACGCCATTCTATCTTACCCATATGAGGATTCTAGATCTATAGGTATTTAGAGGTGTGTATCTATCTGTTTCCCTATCAAATTTTTTTATTGGGCTTCTAAAATTTATTTTTGAGAAGCTTACTCATCTGGATCTTGATCTTTCATCTTTGGTTGGTGGTTTTTCTTCTTCCTTTTGCATTCTTATATCTTCATCCATCTTTATCATTCTTACCACCATAGCCATTACTTTCGTAAAAGTGTCAAATTCCTTCGTCATTATCTTGTCTTTGAGCTTTCTGAGTTTAGTGCCATTTTTTTAAAGCTTTTATAGCAACTTTGTCTACAAGGCTTTCGATCTGCATGGCTACTTTGTTGAATAGATTAAGGTAGCTTCGTAGGGACTCATCAAAATCTTACAGGCACATGAGAAAATTGTTGATATTTTTGGCAAGGGGAATGTTGGTGACGAACCCGGTACATAACTTCTCTACCAGGTCCTTAAAGGAGGTAATAGAGTTCTCTAGGAGCTGATGAAACCATTTTGGGCATTCATTGTAAATGTGCTTGGGAAAACCCAACACATGATTTTGTCATTCATGTTATGGAGCAACATTCTTGTTCTAAACGAGGATATGTGGATAACAGGATCTCCAGTCCCATCATTTTGATCTAGTTGTGGGATTCTGAACTTGGTTGGGATTTTTGTTTGGATTATCCTTTTAATGAATGGCTTTTTGCCTTCCATAATACATTCATCTTCCTTCCTTAGTCTCGTCCAAGCTTTATGTATAACTTCTTCAACCCTCTAAGTTAACTTTGAGTCATCGAGAACTGAAATTATTGAACTACATTCTCCTTCTGGAACTTTACTCTTCCCTTTGTTTGCCCCAGGTATCTCTAGAGGTGTTGTGTTGTTGTCCATGTTGTTGTTGCATTATGACTATTTGAGCTTGGATATTTTGTATCATTGCTTCCTTGTTGGTTTGGGTGAGGTTGAGTGTTTGGGTTACAATGTTCAAGTTAGGCGTAGTTACAACCGATGTATCTGTTAGGTTTGAAAAAGGTACGGAAGGTATTAGTCGGTGATGGTGCTATAATGGAGCACAATATGGAAAATTAGTGCCTAAAGCCGGACACCCCTGGGTATTTTCAAGAGGTAAGTGCGTATTTCCAGATGAAGGTCCGACATACTGGAAGGTTGCTGGAAGTACTACTATTGGGAGGGGTGTTGACAGATTGATTGGAGGAATAGGTGTCGAGAGGTTAATGTGAGTTTCAAGAGTCGAGTTTAGCGGTGGGCTAGAAGTCATAGTGTCGATGTCTTAACTTAGCAGATATATGAATGGATTTTTCCAAGAGTTTCCACAGACAACACCACTTGATAACTTATTTTCTAAACTCTTAAGCTTGGAATCCTGTAAGTGATCAACAAAGGGCAAAGTGAGAGGTGGGGAGGATCCCTACAAACACTATAATGTCTAAGTCATGAAACAAAGAGAGAATATAGAGAGAAAAAGCAAGAACAATTAGAACATGAGAGAATAAAATGAATAAGAATGAGAGATATGAAATCCTATTTATAGTAACACTTAAATCTGAAAAGAGTAGGATTCCTTTTGAGATAGAAATCCTAAACCAAATAGGAAAGTATTCCTTATTCGTTTATGAGTATTCTTGAGGCAAGATCCTTTCCTTAAATCAATTTGGCTGCTTCCTTTTTCAAATAACTTGTATAGGAAATAAAGTTCTTTAATTTATCAGGAATATATACATATGGGGTATCAACTCCTAAATGTTACGCGTGAGTCAAATGTTGTTTAGGGTGAGTTATTTATTTATTTTTTGTTAGTTAAACCCTTGAAATTTTACACTTCATTAATTGATACACTTAATATATGGTTGTTAATTGAGCCTCTACACTTTTTACCTTTTGTGAATTGAACCTAAGATTTTTTTTTATTGATTTAGCCCTTATTTTTTGAAAGAAAATATTTTGAAATGCATACTTTTAAACTTGAAAGATTAGCAAAATAAAACGCATGTTCTTTGGAAATTGGTTTTAATGTAGTAGTAAGAAATGAAATATGTTTTTCGTACTAAAATTCAAAAACAAAATATAGATATCAAATCAAAAATATGTTTTTCAATGCAGTAATATGCATTTTACCTACATAATAGTCATATGGAGATGTCTAATTGCAACAAGTAACCCTAAATCCTGGTAGTTCTACAAATAAGGCCATTTATTAAGTTCAGCCAAAAGTGGAATCTTCTTCCAGATTTTAGCACACAATAGTTGGAGTTCCAAAAAAAAAAAAAAAAAAACATACATGATGCTCCCAATCCGTTTCCAGGTGAGGAGTGTACCTGAAAAAATAAAACAAGTGAGGGAGTTTGCCAGTTGGGGTCCCGACGAGTTCACTTCGACGGTCTAGTGAGTAAGGAAAGTATGGAGAGAGTAATGAAAGGACAAGGTTTAGGAAGGGTTTTTTGTGTGTTCCCTCTTCCCGTCTTTATGTATGGTGTATATATAGTAGCTTACTTGACCAGGTGTCACTCGGAGAGTGAAAGAGTGTACTGTTCATGTGTTTCGCGTCTTTGTTCTCAAGTCATGCAGATTTGTGCTAGCTAGCGTTGGGTGAGTTAGCAAGGCTTGGATGTACCGTAGGGGGCACCACCCTTATTACGCTGGAGTCTGTAGGAACCTAATGCTGGCGATGTAATCATTTTGGGTGTTGCCATGGAATCTTTGTGCATGCATGCAAGAGGTGATTTAGTTGTACTATTTTTCCTTCTTTCATGCTAATGTATCCACCTTTGGTTGGTCTTCCGCTTGTATTTGTTTCTTGTCATTATCAATGTCTTACAGTTTTTCTCTCTATTCAGTCTAGGCATGTAAACAAAGAAGAATGATAAAATATGAAGAGGAAGAACAGGGTTGATGATTTAGGCCTCATGGTTTCTATAGAAACATTGGGCTTTGTTTCTATGGGCCTTATAGTATCTGGTTTCCCCCTAAAAGTATTGATCATTTATGTTTAACTTCCTTGTGAAGCGTATCTTCAAGTGTTTCTGTAATGCGTCTTTAATTCTGACACATGCCAAGCGGTTTCTGGGGAGCAATTTGGGTCATATTAATTGCCATTTCCTATCTCCTCAGTCGCATCCTTTCAGTTGTCTCTCTTCCCTTTTTCGCGATTTTAAAAATTTGGCCAGTTACGGCCTGCATCATTAAATAAGGTTCATCATGAGGCTTATTAACTTCCAATAACTCTTCTCTCTCTTTCCTTTTTATTTTTTCTACTTTTTCCTTCCAAGGTAGGGCCTTCTCTTTCTGCTGCATCTTCTTCTATAGTCTGAAGGCTTCTTCCATTTTGCCATTTCCATTACAAGTTGTTGCCATTTGGGCCTTTGTCTTCGTCGCTGCTTTCATTTCTGCTACTCAACTAACCATTCATGGCTTCAAGAAAAGGTATTGTCTTTCTTTTGTTCCCCTTCTTTTCTCTCTTTCTTTTTCTTGTTATTATTTAGTGTCATTCTATTTGTGAGGGATTCCTGTAAATGGGCATGTGCTAATGACACCACTATTGGCCGTTTATGTCTTTATCCTTTTTCTTGCCGTTAATTTTGTCCTTTAGTGTTGCTTGCTGTTATTGTTGTATCCTATTACTGCTTGTTGGTGTTGTTGCTAAGTTTTCTCGTCGTTATCACGTTTTGCTTGCATTGATTTTTGTGTGGTATGTTGGCCTTTGTTATGGTGGGTCATTCTGGTGTAGATCTCGTCGGGAAAATCATTCTTTTTGGTGTGTAGGAAAATCATTGAAGGATCTGCTGGAGGGACCTTATACTTCGATGGCGGTTCCACCTCCTCAAGATTTGAAGGCTAAAGGAATCGAATCTTCTTGTCAGGTTGCTGAGGAAAATGCTGAATTGCTCGTTAACCCTTCCGATGTTGTGGCGTTGGACTCTCCATCTGGAGACGCACCTCCTAGCAAACGCCATCATGCAAGGTCTGTTCCTGTCGAGATTCGCCCTGGGGGTACGTCAGATCCTGGTCCATAAAAGTTTGTTTCTGAAGCCATTAAAGAACTTTATGCTCATCTTGTGACGAAACATGAGAAGTTTGGCGGAGATAGAAGCATCTTACGTGTAATTTATGCTGTGATCATTTTGATTGAAGCTGAGGAAATTAAACGTTAAGGAAGTTGCATGAGGCATGTTGAGGAAGAAGAAAGCGATCATCACCATCACCACCAAAAAAAGTAAGTTGCTGGGGTGAATGGTTGCTAGCTTTGTTGAACTTGCACAAGGCCATGGCAGAGACCTATCACATAACCTTTCAATGATGATATCTTTTGTTACCACAATGGTATAGTGTATCACACTATACTAAAAGATAGTATGGTAAAAAATAATAATAATAAAAGTATAGCATAATAAAATAAATTGTCAGATAATTTTATAAACTAATTTTTCATTTTATTTCAAAAATGAAAATTAAGAAATTTAATCTAAAAATAAAAATAACAAATATTTTCTACAACTAAACACACACTGGAATTCCCTAAAAATAGAGGAAGCATGACTTACTCGAGGGCTATTATTAAGTCGGCTTCTTTAAAGTAGAGTATTTAATTTTTTGAACTGAATTTTCAGAATGCATATACATAGGTGGGGGGAGGCAGAATTGAGAAGAAGTCTCTACTTATTATTATATAAAAATTGAATAATTTAATTATTTATTAATAAAAGTAAAATTAAATTAATTAAAATATAATTTTAATTTGATATAAAGTCTATTTTCTATTTGATTAGATTAATAAAAATAAAATTAATTAAAATATAATTTCATATTTTAATTATGAAAACTTCCATTTTATTTTTAACAAAATTAAATTATCAAAATTATAACATTAATTTATTAAAAATATTTGCTTTGTGGCCAACGTGACAATTATGTTAAAAAATTAAATTATTAAAATTTTAGCATTAATTTATTAAAAATATTTGCTTTGTAGCCAACGTTTGAAAAAAATTAGCTTTCTTGAATTAACCAACTCTATTAAAGATTTGTGATCTCAAATTAGAATTTAAATTAATATGATTGGAATTTAAATTTTTTTATAATTATAATTATAATTGTCATATGGAAAAAATTTTCTATATAATGACTTTATTTCAATGTGAATTTAAAATTTGCAGTTTTTGATTTTTTACTCCATCAAGAACTTGATCAATATGTCTACCAAAAGTAATAGTGACATTTCTATAATTGATTCTCTTAAAGATGGGATAAAGTAATTTACTATCAAAGTTATGCTCATTCGTATGTTTTTGGTTAATGTCTCTCAAAATTATCAATTAAAAAAATAATTTTAATTAATGCTAAGGTAATACTTTTCAAAATATGTTCTTATTATTATTTTTTTTTGAAATTTGAAAATGTAACTAATATAATTACGTATTTATTTTTCAAAGAATCAAAATTACTGCTTTAATATGGAGCAATGCATTTGGAAAGTTTGAAGATGGTTTTCAAATAGGAAAAACTTATACTATTCGTAATGGTTTAGTTAAAAAAATTAATTCCTCTTTTCTTAATATCCTTGATAAATTTGAACTAAATTTTAATTTAAATATAATAGTCACATAGTATAAAATAAAGATATCTTCACATATTTTATCTTATAATTTTACAGGAGGTATCATGGTTCATATTAACCTAATTTTTAAAACAAAAATGGTGGTTGGAGAAAAAGTGCTACAATTATTAACGATATGTGATTATTTTATAATTTTTTTAATTATACTATCCTTTATATATATATATATATATATATATATATATATATATATTACAAAAATTGAAATTAGTTTTATGAGATGATCTAGCTGGAAATGATGGAAAAATTGTTGAAGAATTGGTATGAAATAGTGAGGATAAGCCAATTGTTGCATTAACAAATGTTCATGGTTCTATTTTGCAAAGGTAATTTTATTTTTTTATTTGAAATTCACAAAAATTACTTTTAAATTTTAGTTGAAGGTATATGATTCTTTTTTTTTATTTTTTTTAGGTTTTACACTAATTGCCTTTGAATTTTTAATTCAAGGTCTATGATTCCTTTTTCATATTATTTAGGTGATATTCAAATGTCTACAAATCATATAACTATATTTTAAATTAATACAAATATATTACAAGTGGATGAGCTATGAGATTTGTATGTAAATATTTCATATTATTTAATTGGTATTTTGTTATATATTTAATGTGTTTTATTTTTTAATTGTATTACTCATTTTAGTTATTCTTTTTAATAGCCATAATTCAAATATGTTGGAGAAAAGTTATTCATGTTTTCTATCAAATATAAAAATGACGAAAGAAGCACCTCAAGTGAGTTTAAAACAACCAATAGAAATTTCATTCAATACAAGTGATATTTTTAATTATATTTTAACAATTTTAAATGATTTTTGGCTATATTCAATATATATATATATATATATGTCTTTTTTTTTTTCTAAGGACTTAAATGTTGATTCAAAACAAAAATATCAAAGATTTAGAATATGCTTCCTGGAACTCTTACTTAAAATGCACTATTAAAGGTTATCCAAATGGTGAGGACAACAAATTCACTTGCTATAAATGTCATAATAAAGATGACAAATTTATTGAGAGGTATTATTATGGTTGTTATTTTTAAAATTATTTTTTATTGGTATTGTCTAGATTTTTTTTATTAATTACTAATAAATTTCTTTATTTTGAATTTTGCAAATACAAATATTATAAATACATGTTAAAATTATTCTTATTAAAAAGTAATAAATATAATTTCTTCAAAAAATTTAATAAATATTAAAAAAATTATGCCATAATAACGAGTCAAACAAATTAAAATGATTATAACTATATAATTATTTAAATAAAATATTTATAAAAATTTTAATGAATTATAATTATATTAAGTTAATATTAAATTGTTATATAAATAAATAACTTAATATTAAACTGTTATATAAATAAATAACACTGTTACTATTTTAAAACTTTTATTTACTACTACTATTACTAATAATAATAATATGCTTAATTATTTATTTAATATATATCATGAGTTCAATAAATTTTTTATTCACGTATAAAATATGTAGATATTTATTAATATATATATATATATATATATATATATATATATATATATATATATATATATATATATACACACGTATGTATAAGAGCTTTTCTTTTAGAGATTGCAAATATCCACATTAAACATGTATTCAGACTTGCGAACACTGCAGCTCCCATCCTAGATAGAGAAGATGTTCTAAGTCAAGTAGTTCACTCATTCCTCCGTATATTACTCTTATAAATGACAGGCAGTAAGAAATACATCTTTCCCATTAAAAAAACTACATTTGTAATTGCATTAAAAGTCACATATATAAAAATCATAAGTCAGGTGAAGTTAATTAACATCCTGCAGTTTCCTGCCACCTTCTCTTCTGATTATAATCTTTTATTCTTCATCTTTAAGGCTTATAATAATATAACATTAAACATTCTCCATGCTCTCTCTCTCTCTCTCTCTCTCTCTCTCTCTCTCTCTCTATATATATATATATATATATATGAAAAATAATTTATGTTGCGGCCCGGGATAGCGAATGGTACTGTCATTGATATATGCATAGTGACTGCAATATCACCACGCGTATTTCATCTTGAATATATTATGTGTTTTGACTATCATACATTGGTGGATGCCACCAAGCCAATTGTTCCGAGAGTAGTTAAATCTTTCCTTTGTTTCATTTTTTTTTTAAAATAAAGTGGTTGAATTTGAACAAGATTTTCTTAAACTTAATTGTAATATACTTTAATTATTGATGGCAAATACCAATTAATTAATTGGTAGTATATAGAATAACAAGATTAGTTAGTTTAATTCAATTTCTTGTGCAATCCAAATGCCAATCTTGTAAGTTTGATTCAATTTCAGTTTAATGAACTCGAAATTCATTTCAAATCCAAACGGGCATACATCAATAAGTCACTAATGAATAAATATTAGGACGAAGAAAAACCACCATTTTTTAAAACATAATGCTTCATCTTTATCTCCAATCCTTAGAATATGGGTTTGAAAAATCAAAGTCTTTCTAAATTACATAATTTATTTAAACAGTTCATATACCTTTTTTTTTTCTTGGGGGACAATGATATCGATTAAATCTAATAATATTGGAACTTATGTGAAGGAAAGGTTGTCTTTTGGTCTTGTTATTGGCGTTGTTGTGTTTTCAACATTTCTCAGCTATTTTTTTTTATTATTATTAAAGCCAATATCAAATGCAGCTAGCACTCCACCACCAACAAAAAAGGGGCCATTAAAGACCTAAATATATATGTATGCATGACCGAACCGAAACCGAAAATAGTGATTTCCTAGCACAACTCATACTTCTCTTTATTCTTAATTCCTATTTCCTAATAAAATTTTAATAAATCATATAACAAAAATGTTTGTTGAAGAAAAATAATTTTTAAACTATTTTGTCATGGAGACATGTAATGTTTTTTCGAGCAATTAGCTGCGCATATAAGGTAGATATAGTCAAGTCTAACAAAGACAATTATGAAAGTCATCATCAATTAGCTGCGCATGTATACAAAATGGAAGAGTGTTGGACCTGCACATGTTGTTGTCGATGAGGAAAGTTCCTGGAAATTGATGGTGCAATTTTAATTTGACAGGTACCTTCTATATCAAGGTAAGCTTAAGATACTAATTTAATCATTTAAGCATCCAAGCAATACGTATTATTTATTTATTTATTTTTGAGTTCATGATGGGATTGAATATTGTCTCCAATAAGTTTAAAATTTGAAGTATACTTACTAAAAAAATAAGAATAGAATTTTTAATTTATTAATATTTTAAAGTAAATTATATACCGTTCAAATTTTTGGCAATTTTAAGTCTATTTAATTATGATATCTAAAAGTTTATTTTTTAGAATATTTTTTGTGAAATTAATTGGTTGGTTTGCCTAGTCCTTGTACGAATGATTTACTATCTCATCATTGAATCAAATAATTGGTAGGGGTTTGGGTTCAATTCCTACTTCCCATAATTTCTCTTCGAAAATTCTAATATTAAAAAAATTGGTTGGTTTTAATAAAAATAAGTTTAAAGATCCATCCATGATTAAAAATATATCCCTTCTTCACTAATAATTATAACTGTGGGGGTGCTAATAAACAGCATATTATTATTATTTAATGACAACTATATATAGAATATTATTAACTGATGGAGTAGTTTGATCAGTATTTTTATATGTAAAATTTTTTTTACAGGCAATTTTGTTAAATTTTATACATGAAAAGTTCATTTGCCGGATTTTAGTTGGATGTTAAGGTGTAGGGAACTAGGTACTAGGTAGCTATGGCAATTACTATAATGACAAAATTAAAACAATTAATCAAACATGTTTTTATTTTATTTTTTGACACTGGGGAGGAGAACCCTGACCTTTTTATGCTTCACTCTGCGGATGGGTAAGCAACGAGTCAGCCTATCCCTAGGCAGGGAGGCATCTAAACACGTTTTCCTTGCATATGAAATAGAAAAAAAAAAAAAATCAATGATTTTGGTAAAATTAAAATATTTATATAACATTTTTTTTAGAGGCCAAAGGTCATCATCATCAATGTAAGAGGGCGTCAATCAGCCTTAAACCTAAATAGTAAAGAGGAGGCACTTATAATTAAGAGATTATGGGTTTAATTTCTATGATAGGTAAATCATAATTCTTAATCATGATATATTAATGTAAATGATATTTCTTACACTATATATAATTAATATATAATAATAATAATAATAATAATAATAATAATATATAGATATAATATATGGAGTGCGTACTGCTGTAATATAAAATGATGTGTAAAAAAAAAAAAAACAGTTGTAAGAGGGCTTTGATCACATCAGATATGTCATTGTGATTTATTGTAATGGTGACAGTCTGAGGGTTTGAGAAAAAAATTATTTTATTTAGTTTATTATTATTTAAACATCCCAATAGATATTGTAATTTGCTATTGCGTTTTGATATAAAATATGTAACTATCAACTTTCAAGTCTTCCATGGACTGTTTCAAAAAAAAAAAAAAAAGTCTTCCATGGACGAAGTTTTCATTTAAATTTTCAATATTTTAATTTCTGAAATGATATAATTATGTGAATAAAACTTCAACTTTTACCCTAAACTTATTTTGGTACAATTTGTTCCTCAACTTTCAATTTTGCTCCTAAATGTTGCGCGAGTCAAATGCCGATTACAGTGAATTATTTTTTTCTTTGTTAGTTATACCCTTGAAGTTTTACACTTTTTCATTAATTGATACACTGAATTTATGTTTGTTAATTGAGCCTCTAAACTTTTTACCTTTTGTGAACTGAACCTAAGATTTTTTTTTTATTGATTTAGCCCTTATTTTTTTGAAAGAAAATATTTTGAAATTCATAATTTTAAACTTGAAAGATTAGCAAAATAAAACGCAAGTTCTTTGGAGATTGTTTTCAATGTAGTAGTAAGAAATGAAATATTTTTTTATACTAAAATTCAAAAACAAAATATAGATATCAAATCAAAATATGTTTTTGAATGTAGTAATATGCATTTTGCCTACATAGTATTCACATGGAGATGTCTAATGGTAACAAGTAACCCTAAATCCTAGTAGTTCTACAAATAAGGCCATCTTTGAAGCTCAGTCCATAAGTGAAATCTTCTTCCAGATTTTAGCACACAATTGTAAGAGTTTGAAAAAAAAACATACATGATACTCCCATTTTGTTTTCAGGTGACGAGTGTACCTGAAAAAACAAAACTAGTTAGGGAGTTCGTCGGTAGGGGTCCCATTGAGCTCACTCTGATGGTTTAGTGAGTAAGGAGAGTATGGAGAGAGTAATGAAAGGACAAGGTTTAAGAAGGTTTTTTTTTTTGTGTGTTCCCTCTTCCTGTTTCTATGTATGGTGTATATATAGTAGCTTACTTGTCCAGGTGTCACTCAAAGAGTGAATGAGTGTACTGTTCATGTGTTTCACGTCTCTATTCTTAAGTCATGCACATTTGTGGTAGATGGCGTTGGGTGAGCTAGTAAGGCTTGGATGTGTAGTAGGGGGCACCACCCTTATTGCACTAGAGTTTGTAGGTACCTGATGTTAGTGACGTAATCATTTTAGGCGTTGCCATAAAATCTTTGTGCAAGCATGTAAGAGGCGATTTAGTTATACTATTTTTCCTGTTGTCATGCTGACGTGTCCACCTTTGGTTAGTCTTCTGCTTGTATTTATTTCTTATCATTATCAATGTCTAATAGTTTTTCTTTCTCTTTGGTCCAGGCATGCAAATGAAGAAGAATGATGAAAAATAAAGAAGAAGAATATGATTGATGATTTGGGCCTTATAGTTTCTTTAGCCTATTGGGCTTCATTTTTATGGGCCAAACCCCTCAGAGTGTTAAAGTTCCCCCTCGAAGTGTTGATCATTTATATTAAACTTGCTTGTGAAGCATTATCTTCAAGCAATTCTATAATGCATCTTTAACTCATATACGTGCTAAGCAGTTTTTGGGGTGCAATTTAAGTCACATTAACTACCATTTCCTATTTCATCAGTAGCGTCCTTTCAATTGCCCCCCTTTTTCATGATTTTAAAAATTTGGCCAATTATGGCCTACATCATTAAATATGGTTCATCATGAGGCTTATTAACTTCTAATAACTATTCTCTCTCTTTCCTTTTTATTTTTTCCGCTTCTTTTCTTCCAAGGTAGGGCCTTCTCTTTTTGCTGCATCTTTTTCTTTAGTTTGAAGGCCTCTTCCATTTTGCCATTTCCATTACTTGTTGCTACCATTTAGGCCTTTGTCTTTATTGTTACGTTCATTTCTACTACTCAACTAACCATTCATGGCTTCAAGAAAAAGTATTGTCTTTCTTTTGTTCCCATTCTTTTCTCTCTTTCTTTTTCTTGTTATTATTTAGTGTCAATTTATTTATGAGTGATTCTTGTGAATGGGCTTGTGCTAATGACACCACTATTGGTCGTTGATGTCTTTATCCTTTTTCGTATCGTTACTTTTGTCCTTTAGTATTGCTTGTTGTTATTATTGTATCCTATTACTGATTGTTGATGTTGTTGCTTAGTTTTCTCATTATTATCATGTTTTGATTGTGTTGATTTTTATATGGTATGTTGGCTTTTGTTATGGTGGGTCATTCTGGTGTAGATCTTGTCAAAAAATCTGTGGTAGAAGGGGGATCTACCCTAGGTGATTCCCATTTTGAAGTGTCTTATGCTTCCTTGGGTCGGGTGTTGTCTCGCCATCTTCGCTAGAGGGACAACACTCCCACTGGAGATTATGACAGTGGGTGTATGAACCAGGTGTCAGAGGTTTCTCTGGTTGACTTGGTTCGCTCTAATATTCCATTGAGTCGGTTATCTGAGTTAAAAGAGCAGCACTATATTCTAAAAGCATATGAACTTTTTATTCTTAAAGGATGCCGAGACAACTTTATGTTAACGGATAAACACATGGTGATTTATGAAGATTTCCTCTGGACTGGACTTCGGTTCCCCCTACACCCTTTTGTAGTGACTTATGACATATGGAGTATGCATGAGCCAACTTACCCCCAACAACTGGATGTTCCTAACTTATTTCATTCTCATGTGTGAGTGAGCCGACATTGAGCCTGACTTGAATCTTCTTCAACATCTATTATGTTTAGTAAAAAGAGCCAATATTGGCATCTATCCGGCCATCCTAACATAACCTTATTTTTAGGGCTTCCCAAGTTAAGGAAGTCTTAGTTTAAGAGCTTATTCATGGTGACTAACCCGGATGGATGGGGTAAACTACCTCGTATATGGGTTAGTGACACCTTCAAAAGGAATGAGAAGATCGAGTTATCAGATAAGGAAGAGAAAAAACTTAAATCTTATAGTCTCACGCCAAAGGAGAATGTTTTGATTGTGGATGGATAATTGAGCTCTTGAAGGGTTCGTTGGATATGTCATTATGATTTGTCTCTATACTTATTTTCCATTCATAATATCATTCTTTTTTATATGCAGGAAAATTTTTAAAGGATCTACTGAAAGGACCTTCTACTTTGATGGCGGTTCCACCTCTTTAAGATTTGAAGGCTAAGGGAGTCAAATCTTCTTCTCAGGTTGCTGAGGAAAATGCTAAGTTGTTTGGTAACCCTTCTGATGTAGTGGCATTAGATTCTTTATCAGAAGATGCACCTCCTAATAAATGCCTTCGTGTAGGGTCTGTTCCTGTTAAGATTTAGCCTAGGGGTACGTCAGATCTTGGTTTACAAGAGTTCATTTTCGTAGCCATTAAAGAACTTTATGCTCAGCTTACAAAGAAACATGAAAAGTTTGGTGCTTTCTCTATACGATCTACAGGTGTTAGTACGAACCTAGTGCGAATATGCCTTCTCCCTAATTATGAAGATTTATTAAATCTTGTAAAGATGGATATAGATTTCAGACGTCTACAATGGCTCACTACTATTCAGGTATGTTCATTTATGCTGGGAGGTCCATTTTAGTCATGTCGCTTTTATTTTCGCTTGCAAATTAACTTCCTGTATCTCTCTTTTGTTTATAGTAAATTGAGTTATTTTTCATATGGATGAGCACCTAGTATATCTTTGTAAGGAGATTCTTCCTTGTGTGTTTAGATCTTAAAATTAGAAGGAGAACCTGCTCATATGAAAGAGCAGCATGCCAAATAAATTAAAGGAATCGATAAGACAAATCAAAATCACATCTCCGCATTAGAATCATAAGTTAAGGCATTAGAGGGACAAAACTGTTCATTAATTAGGAAGAACCGAAATCTAGAGTTAAAGAGGGAATCACTTAAACACTCTCTCAAGGAATCCAAGACAGTAGAAATTGAGTTAGAAGATGATTTTGACAGAATAGTAGGTGAATCCAAGACCCTACATGAGGATGATAAAAAGGAATTTACCAAAGAACTAGAGAAACACTTTCTAAAAGTGGACCTCTCATAGATTTAAGGCTTGGAGCCATGTTGATTTTCCTTTAATTTTACTATAAATAATTACAGTGGTTTTCTTTTTCCTATTATAGCGAATTTGAATAATTAATATTTTCTAACTCCACAAGGATGGAGATGTAATGATATTTGTAGCTTTATTCCGCTTTTCCTTTTGTATGCTTAATGTGGATGATTGCCTTTGGATTTTCCTTGGCATTTTAACAATTGTTGCTTTAGTATCTTTCATAGTGACTTATTTAAATTTTTGCTTTAACTTGGTGATATGTTAACATGATTCATACAAATGATATGGCCTTTCTTGTATACAAGTCATCTGCTTGATTTGTCACTTTAATTTTAATAATAGTTTGCACTACCTTATGCTTTTTACGGATTATGTGTTGACGCAATTTACTTTAGGATGACTAGTAATGTATTTAAAAATAATTATATACTGAGGCCCTATTAATAGGTTCCTCTCAGATGATTCATTATTCTTAAGCATCTCACATAGGAGTTTATTTTTGAATGACTCGAGTCATAAGGGGGAAACTCCTCTTAGGTTGAGTTGTACATCTGAGGGGTTTACTTTGATGGGAAAGTCCTCTCGATCGATGTGTCACTCTAAGGGGTTCATTTTTTTAAAACTCCTCTCGGGTGTAATGCCACTTTGAGGGGTTTGTTATAAGGAAGCTCCTCTCAGATGATGCGTTGTACTGAGAGGTTCATATTCATGAAACTCCTCTCAAATGATGCATTGTATTGAGGGGTTCATGATTAGGGAACTTTGCTCAGATGATGTACTATTATGAGGGGGTCTATATGTTTAGGGAACTCCTCTTGGGTGATGTGTTGCTCTAAGGGGTCTATATAATTTTAGTGAACTCATAAGTATAGCAAATGGCGTTATGCCTTCTTTTCATTGTATTTCGTTGAGATAGCTTCTTACAAACATAACTTACAAACATCAAGGCAAAAGAAACTTAAAGACATAATAATAAAAAGGGATAAGTGTAGCTTTGCTACCTTATTGATAATATTTCTTCAAATGTAAAGCATTCTAGGTTCTGGGCATGCATTTGCCATTGGTTTCATGCAGCTTATAGGTGGCTAGCCCTAAGGCCTCAGCTACTTTATATGGCCCCTACCAGTTAGGCTCCAACTTTTTAGTTCCTGCGTTTCCCTTGGTGATATCTGCACAGATTAGTACTAAGTCTCCTAGGAGGAAATGTCTTTCCTTAACTCTTTTATTAGGAAATGACCATCTTTTACTTAAAAGCTGCTATTCTAACTTCAACTGCTTCCCTTGTCTCTTTTAGTAAATCGAGATTCATGCAGAGAGCTTTGTCATTCTCTTCCTTGTTGTATGCTATAACACGGTAGCTGGGAAAGCTGATCTCTGTTGGGATTACTATCGCTGTGCTGTATGCCAATTTAAAAAGGATTTCACTTATGCGTTCCTCTAGCATTGTGTGATAAGACCACAAGGCACTATACAATTCTTCATCCCATTCTCTTTTAGTTTGGTCCAACCTCTTTTTAATTCCCTATAACAAGGTTCTATTTATCACCTTCATCATCCCATTGGTTTGAGGGTGTGTTACTGAGCTGAAATGTAAGTCAATATGGAGGCCTTGGAAAAATTCTTTGAACTCCTTACAGTTAAACTATTTTATGTTGTCCATCACCAGCCTTTTAGGTATCCCAAATTTGCATGCTACATTCTTCCATAAGAAACTTGTTATTTTTGCTTAGGTGATCAATGCTACAGGCTCTGCTTTCACCCATTTGATAAAGTGATCTATGATAATAATTATGAAATTTATTTTTTTTTCCAGAGGAAATGGACTAAGGATATCCATACTCCACTGTGAAAATGGCCATACCACACCCAAAGGTCATTGTTATGTTGGTGGCAAGTGGTTATACTTTCCGTGATACTAACACTTATCATATTTCTCCATTAAATCCTTGGCATTTGCCTATATGG
The DNA here is from genome assembly GCA_947683625.1 of Mallotus nudiflorus. Taxonomy (NCBI): domain Eukaryota; kingdom Viridiplantae; phylum Streptophyta; class Magnoliopsida; order Malpighiales; family Euphorbiaceae; genus Mallotus; species Mallotus nudiflorus. Next base: position 1,630,066 of record CANTUR010000649.1, read on the forward strand.
TTGGCCAGTAATAACTTTACAATAATGCTTTTTGAACTACTGTACTTGTTATTTCGTGGGCTCCTTTGATCCCCTCATGGATTTCCCTCAATATATACTCTCTTTCCTCATTCATGATTCATCTTAACTAGGGGTGTGTTAATGATCTTTTATAAAGGATATCCCCATTAATAACATTTGCAGATGCCATTCTCCGTACCTTCATAGCCTTTACCTCATCCCTTAGGAGTATCCTGGAGTCTAACCACTCAATAATAGCCTTCATCCAATAGGTTGCTTCAATGGTTAACACGTTTTTTTTGGCTTCCAAGGTTGGTTCCATTAATTCTTCAAGGAGTACCCCTTTTGGTAAGTCGTACCCCTCACACGCCATTTTGGAAAGTGCATATGCTTTCTGATTAAACTCCTTAGGAATTTGTTCAAGCACATGATTTACCCCTACCTCTTTAAGTTGCTTTACTATTCCTACTGCATATCCCCATCCTTTACTGAAAATCAGTCCCCTATCTAGTTGATTACAAGTTGGAATCATTGTAAATTATTAACACTTATGGCTTGATTTCTTTAGCTAGGTTCAAACCAGCTATCATGGCCTCATATTATGTTGCGTTGTTAGAGGCTTTGAACTGTATCTTAAGAGTGTACTCCAACTTGATTCCCCTCGATCCTTTGAGCACCACTTTTGCCCCAGCACCCATTGGACTAGCAACCCCATCCACATACAATAACTATAAAGAAGGCTTCACTACAACTAGTTTGCCTTGTTCTTCTCCACATTCAGCCATCAAATTAGCCAAGACTTGAGCTTTTAAAGACTTTCTTGATTCATGCTTAACTCTATATCCCCCAATTTTTTCTTCCCATTTTACAATTCTCCTAGATGTCTTAACTTTTTAAAGTATTTTTCGTAACAATTGGTTTATTCTCACTACTATCTGATGCTCTTTAAAGTATTGCCTCAGGCATTTTGCTAATGTTACCAGAGCAAACACCATTTTTTCAACTTTGGGATACCTAGTCTCTACACCCTTTAGGATTTTGCTAATGTAGTACATAGGGAATTTCTTTTCTCCTTCTTCCCTTACCAATATTGAGGCTATTATTTCATCTAACACTACTAAGTATAGGTACAAGGGTTCACCTTGCTTTGGCCTGCTGAGTAAGGGAGTAGAGTTTAGAAAAGTCTTTAGTTCTTCAAAGGCCTTTTGGCATTAATATGTCCATTAGAAATTCTTCAAGCCTTTTAGTGCTTGGAAGAATGGGAGACTTCTCTTGGTGAAAGCAGAAATGAACCATCCTAAGGATGTGATACGTCTATTTAACCTCTGCACTTCCCTAATAGACATTAGGGGTTTCATCTCTAGCATTGCTTTTATTTTTTCTAGATTTGCCTCAGTTCCCCTTTATGAGATCATGAACCCAAGGAACTTTCCTACTTTCACCCCAAAACATATTTTTCTGGATTAAGCTTCATGCTGAACTTATCCAACACTCCCAATGTTTTTTTAGATCCTTGGCATGGTTGCTTCCCTTCTCACTCTTCATGATCATATCATCGATGTATACCTCAACTGTTTTCCTAATGTGCTCTTTGAACATCCAGTTCACCAATCTTTGATAAGTGGCTCCCATATTTTTCAAACCTAATGACATAGCCCTATAGCAAAATATTCCCTTATCTGTGATGAAGGAGGTTTTCTCTTCATCCCATATGTTTATTCTGATTTGGTGATTCCTAGCATATGCATCCATGAAGCTGTATATCTCATACTCGGTTGTGGAATCCATAAGCTGATCAATTCTTGGCAATGGATAACTATCTTTTAGGCAAGCCCTATTGAGATTAGTAAAATCAACACACATTCTCCATTTTCCACTAGATTTCTTTACCAACATAACATTAGAAAGCCAATCAGAATATTATACTTCCCTGATAAAACCTACTTTGAGGAGTTTGTTTACTTCGTAAAAAATGGCAATCTATCTCCGGTGCATGCCTTCTTTTTTTTTGCCTTAGTATCTTTATAGATAGGTCCACATTCAGTTTATGAGCCATGAATTTAGGATTGATCCCCTAAATATCCCTTAGGGATCAAGCGAAAGAACTTTTACTTTCCTTTAGCACTAAGAGTACCTTTTAATGCATAAACTCTTCCATGTTTGCCCCCATCTTTACTTTCCTTTGATAAGACAATGTACACTCATGAACCTCTCCTATTGGTTTTGGTCTTTCTTCCCCTTTCTCTTACTCAAGAGTTTCTATAGAAAGTGCCTCTACTACTCCTCTTAAAGCTACCATGCATGCTTCCCAGAAGCCTTTTTATTACCCCTTACATAAGGCTCTTCCCAAATGGTAGGGGTCTTCATATTGAGACATCTGATACATGTGTTGGCCCTTATAACATAGAGGATGGGTTTGCCTAATATCACATTATAGGCAAAAAAGATATCTACCACTATGAACGTCCCCAAGAATTCCTCATAACATACCCCATCTCCCCCATCTCTGAATTGCACTGTTAACTTGGCAGAACCTTATACTGGCATTGACTTTCCTCTTAAGCCTACCAACAGAGTATACACTCTTCTAAGTTCAATGGGCAATCTGTTTAAAGCATTGAATATGCTCATCAAATTTGCTACACTTTTATTATCTACCAACATTCATCTTAGGAGTGTATTCCTAATCCTGCCATTAACTACCAATGCATCTTCATGTGGCCCATCTAGCCAATTCCCATCACGAGGTGAGAAGGTGGCATGATAAGTAAGCTTGAGAACCCCAAACATAGAATACACTCCCTTTATCCTTTTTCTACTCCTGATCCATATAAGCTCTGATGGTCCCCATAAAACCTAGAGGGTCCTCTTCACTTGCGATTACCTTATCCTTGCCCTTAGCTTTACGTGTGCTTTGGGCCTGAGCATTAACTCATTCTTTGGTTGCCTAGTGGTATCACTGTCAACCATATCTCTCTTAGGGAGCATTTCCTCACCAGTCTCCTCCATCTCAGTTCTATATGCATTTGTTCTCTCTTGATCTCTTTTCCTTGTTATGTTCTCCATCAGGTTTTCAACAATAGCTGTGAGTTTTTAAAGCATGACTATGATGGTAGGCATCTTTAGGTTTAATGTTTGGCTGATGTTTAGAGTGAGTGATAAGAGATACTGAGTTTACAAAGAGGTTCCAATGGTGTTTATGGTTAGTAGGGGATTAGTGTTTAGTAGGGTTGAAAGGTTAGTTAATGGTGGACCGAGAGGTCTAGGTCTGATTAGGGTTATAAGTGGTGTTTTTTGGCTTGAAGTATCAATTTTTCTCCATTGTTACCATCATTGCTCCATGCTCACCACACCAATGGTACTCCTGGTCTATTTCCTAGTGAGGAGTGTAATTACAAAAATAAAACCGGTAAGGGAGTTCGCTACTTAGGGTCTCGGCAAGCTCACTCTGACGACCTAGTGAGTAAGAATAATATGGAGAGAGTAATGAAAGGATAAGGTTTAAGAAGGATTTTCTATGTATTCCCTCTTCCCATTTCTATGTATGGTGAATATAGCTTACTTGTCCAAGTGTCACTCAGAGAGTGAACGAGTGTACAATTCACATATTTTGCATCTCTATTCTCAAGTCATGCACATTTATACTAGTTGGCATTGGGTGAGCTGGTAAGGCTTGGATATACAATAGGGGCCACCACCCTTGTTGCATGGGAGTTTGTAGGTACTTGATGCTGAAGAAATAATCATTTTGGGCATTGCCATAGAATCTTTGTGCAAGCATGTATGATGCGATTTAGTGGTACTATTTTTCCTTCTGTGATACTAATGTGTCGACCTTTGGTTAGTCTTCCACTTGTATTTGGTTCCTATCATTATCAATGTCTAATAATGTTTCTCTCTCTTTAGTCTAGGTATGTAGATGAAGAAGAATGATGACAAATGAAGAAGAAGACCAAGGTTGATGATTTGGGCCTTATGGTTTCTTTAGGCCCATTAGGCTTCATTTCCATAGGCTGAACCCCTTATGGTGTCAATACATAACAGAAATACATTGCCAGTAAAAATTGTAGATGATTGGTCAATAGAAGTAATAAGCTCCTTCCTGCATATGAGTTCTTACCAAATGGGAGCCTTAACAAACTAATATTTCACTTTAAAATGATGCTAGCAATTACAGATTCAACTCTAAGTGAAGGCATTTAGATTATCTCTATTATTTCGATTATAAGAAAAGGGTGCTTGATTGAGATATGAAATCCAGTAACATTATATTGGATTTAGATTTCATTGCTTGAATAGGAAATTCTTTATTAGCACGCACCATTAAGTTGAGAGAAAATGAACCAAAAATTGAAAAAAAAAACCACACAAACAACCATAAAAACCACAATAAAAATAACCTCAAAAAACTAAAGTAAACTAAGAAAAAAAAACCAAAAATAATCATAAAAACAACAAGAAAAAAATTAGAAAAAAATAAAAACCATAAAAAAAATAAGATAAAAAAACTAAAAATAAATTAAGAAAAATGAAAATTTTGAAAAAATAACCACTAGAAAAAAGAAAAAGAGATGGAAATAAGAAAAACAGAAGAAAAAATAAAGAATACCATAGTTTTAAGAAAATAATTCTGTGTATTTTAAAAAGAACTTAGTTTTTTTAAAAAAAAAAAATTTAATCAATCGTAATGTTGTAAATATTTTACTTTTTTTTAGTTAATTTTGAAAAAGCCCCATTCCAATTCTTATTGGTATGTATATCTTTTTCTACCTTTCATGGGCATGAAGACTATTAACTCTAATAATCTAACTTTTATAAATTAATGCCAATAAAAATAGGGCCTGAATCAATACATGGACCTGATGGAAAAATGAGACAATTTGACATATAGTCTTGATCTCCCTTTAAATGATGAGTTTGGTAAGTATATATAGTTGAAAACTATAGTGTATTGAATAAACTAATAAAAAACCCTAAGTTGGTGGTTGATTTCATGTGTATTATGGTAGAATATTATGGAATGCGTACGAATATAAAAATCTTACTGTTAATGCTAAATTTTGAAAGATTTTTTTTTATCAAGTTTCTAAGAATGGATTGAATTGCTTTTTTTTTTTTACTAACAATCATGGCTTTTATTAAAACTGAGTCCATTGCTTAATGTTGTTTGTGATTTTGTTAAAAACTTGTATTGAAAGATTAAAGATGCCATGCTTATGTCATCCACCAAGGCAAGGCACCAATTAATCTTCAGTTAAAATGGGCATTGAGCATATATATATATATATATATATATATATATATATATATATATATATGATACAAAAACAATACACCTTTAATAGAAGCCCAACATGTGGAAAGGAGCAATGTTTTATATGCCACCTCAGATCACCTTTGACTATTTGACTTTTCAACTTTCAAGTATTAAGTCAAAGTTGAACATCACTAGAGGGAATTTTCTACTAAGAAACTAAGTCCTGATACCCAAATGGAGTATCTCTCTCTAGAAATCTCTTTCAGGAAGTCGCTCAAAGTTCTAAGAGTGAAATCTCTCTCCGGATAAATCCTATCACCAACATAAAGTCAGTTATCCTTCTCTTAATAACTGCCATCCCATTAGTCACTGTAGCTGACAAGATTATCTTCCTAAGAAATACACTCATTACTCCTGCCACATACATTTTCCTAGTGAGACAATCTTGACCATCCATTTCCATTAATCTCACTCATCCATTCTCACTAACCAAGCCTATATAAAGGCTTCCTCTAGCTGCTAAAAAAGGTATTCTCTTCCCTCTTCTTCTTTTTTACTTTTTTCTCTATTTATTATAACCTAACAATTACTATTCATATCACATTCACACAAATACCACTATTCATCATCTTTCTCATCTTTTTATTCAATGTTCAGGCTTTCAAGCCTCTTTTATATTGATTATAGCCAAAACCCTACCCATAATACTCTTAGGATTTTCCCCGGAGACTCTTTTCCCTTTAAAAAGTTCTACCTTCCATTTATGGGAGATTAATCATGTGACCTCCAAATCCTTTAACATATGTGTTGGAGCTGTAGCTAAGGCAAAAGGATTTTGACCTTCTCAAAATGGCACCATCTATAGGAAAAAGGATGATCTTTGTTGCTTTAAGGGTTATTCTATTTCCTTAAAATTTTGTTATCATTTACATCATTGATTTGCAATAGAACAATTACTGTGCTTATATTCTTCTCACTGCCTTTACATTTTCTCTATTGAAAATGAAAAAGAATTACAAGAGTTGTACATTTGTGTTTTTGCCTTCTTCTTTATTTTTCCTCCATTAAAAATGAAAGAGGAATTATAAAAAGGAACTAAGTTGCTTTGTTCAAATAATTTAGAGAAATGAGCATATTGGTTGATTATCACAAACTTAAGAAATCAACTTCTCGCTAACTTCAAGTGATGAAGCCTCATTTCAATTTTACAAGATTCAATGAATAGTGCTTTAACATCTCCTACTTTACCCCTGGAAGCATCTCCTAAGTAGATAATGCCCATAATCCATCTTTTCAGAGGAAAAATTACTTCATTTCAAATGTTTCCTAATCAAATAAGAAAATTCTTTGAAGTTTATATGGAATATTTATTTTTCCTGATAGATGCCTCTTTCCTAGGAAGAATCATTTTCCTAATTAGTTGCTTCCTATTAGAAGCTGGAATTCTCTTGAGCACTAATGTCACTCAAAAAAATTAAAGATTGTCATTTTATCTACCTCAGAGGTTGAAGAATATTACCATGAAAAGCTTATAGAGAAATAAATCTCTTTACTATTCCTAGAATCTCCAAGGCTCATTTTATATTTGGATTTATCTATTTGGTTCTTAAATAACTACAAGAAGTCTCCAAGGCTGATCATAGCCTATCCAATTTTCTTTTATCTAATATCTTAAATTAATATGTTTTAATAATCATTTGATAATGATGCATGACTTAGTCAATTTGTATGAGACAAAATTTCATCCTACACAGGAAAAAACCTAACTTCATATTCACACTTAAGAGGGAGGTCCTTCCTGGTCAGAATTTACCTTAACTTGATTTTGCCTAACCTCTAAGGCAATATCCTGACACCTAAAACTTTCTCTGTAATAAGAAAATTCATATTCAAGTCTTCAATGACTTGGTTTAAATCATTTGCCATGACATTTTAATTATTTGATGTCTTAAATACATCAACGTGAAATTCAAGCTTAAGAATATGCATACTTTTATTGTGTTATTATCAATATATTCTTGAAACAGGATTTTCCTAAGAGTGAAATCTCCATTATTAACATAAAGAAAGCATTCTTCATTTACTTAGACATTAAAGTCACCACTTGGAGAAGTCATGAGAAAAACTTCCTTTGTAGAAATATCCTCTTAGAGTCTTTTACCTCCCCATAGGAGAAAAATTTCCTCATATAAAATTCTCAGTCAAAGACTTTTACCTCCCAACGGGAGTAAAATTTTTCTCATAGGAAATTTAATGGAAGATTTGAATCTCCCCAAGAGAGACAAAATTTACTTCATAAAAACATTTACATGGATATCTTAAGCTCTGTTAAGGAAGAGAAATTTTATACATGCAAAATCCTCAAAGCTCAACCTCCCCCAAGGGAGAGGAGTTTTCTTACAAAGGAACATCATACAAATCAATTTCCTCATCTTATGAGGAACACTTCTAGAAGTGTGGTGAACCAAAAAGAATGCATTTGAAATCTATCAATCACACAAAGTCTCTAGAAGTCAAAAATTCCTTTCTAGAATCATCCTATAAGGAAACTAGTAAGAACATTCTCCATAAGTGAGAACTTTTTAAAGGCACCAACTAACTTCCAAATTAGTCCTCCAAAAGTCAAGCACTCTCCATAAGTGAGAATCATTACAATGAGGGTTTAAAAAACATAAATCCTCCCTAGGCCAACCAAGCTCCTTAAGGAGGCTCTCCCTTAGGAGAATTAATTAAGTTTGAAAGTCAAAATCTCTCCATAAGTGAGAGTCCTATGTCCTCATAGACTTGTGGTACAACAATCCTCCCCAAGGAGAATTAATCAAATAAATAAATAAATATGTCCTTAAGGACTTCTTATTTAGACATCCTGCTCAACTATAACTCTTCCTGTTAAGAAAATTTTCAACACTCAAATACTAGGAACACTCAGAGGTCCTAAAAGCCTCACTGTGAGGAAACTTCTTTAAAGAAAAGTAACAGAAGCTAGATCCTAATATCCTATAAAAGAAAGGAATTTCCTAATTAGGAGAATTAAAGAAGAATCACCCAACTATACTCTTTCATTTAGAACATCTATTCTAGACTCAAAGTGGAGGACATCTGATGATACATAAAAAATACACCTCCAACAGAAGCTCGACATGTTGAAAGGTGTAATGTCTTATATGCCACCTCATATCACCTTTTACCATTTGACTTTTTAACCTTCAAGAATCAAATCAAACTTGAACATTACTAGAGGGAATTTCCTATTAAGGACGCTAAGTCTTGATACCCAAATGGAGTATCTCTCTCAGGAAGTCGCTCAAAGTCCTAAGAGTGAAATTTCTCTCCGAATAAATCTTATTACTAACATAAAGGCAATTGTCCTTCTCTTGACAACTGTTATCCCATCAGTCACTGTAGCTGACAAGATTATCTTCCTAAGAAATTTACTCATTACACCTGCCACACACATTTCCCAAAAGAGATGATCTTGACCACCCATTTCCACTAATCTTAGCCATCCATTCTCACCAACCCAACCTATGTAAAGGCTTCCTCCAGCTGCTAAAAAAAGGTCTTCTCTTCCCTCTTCTTCTTTTTTACTTTTCTTTCTATTTATTATAACCTAACAACTACTATTCACACAACACTCACACAAATACCACTATTCATCATCTTCCTCATCTTTTTATTCAATGTTGAGGCTTCCAAGCCTCTTTTATATTGATAATAATACTAATTTAAGCATTGGAGGGGTTTTGGGTTGCCAAAACCCTACCCATAATACTCTCAAGATTTTCCCTGGAGACTTTTTTGTCTCTCAGGAATTCTACTTTCCATTCATGGAGCTTAAACATATGGCCTCCAAATCCTTCAACATACATGCTAGAACTGTAGCAAAAACAAAAGGATTTTAACCTCATCAATATACATATGTAAATATGTTTGGTTTGAAATTTATCTTTTTAGTAAATATAATTTGTTGTGTGTGTGTGTATATATATATATATATATACAAACCTTGCACACAATTTTTAAAATTTTTAATTTTTAATTTAATTTTTGTTTGAAGGAGGAATTTCTCAATTTTACTATGATCATTATATAAACTTTTTTAAATATACCATTTCAATGCAATTTTTCACAAGAAATTCACTAAAATTTGTAGAAACCCTATAAGCCTTTCCAACTCTAGGCACCAAGTTGACTTGGAAGTCCTATTGGCTCCTATAACGTGAGTTTGTAGGTCCTCCACGGCAAGAAGTCTATGGAGAAGCAATAAATGTTACCCAAAAGAAACCTGTTATGGCGCCTTTATTGCTATTATACTCTGTCCCATATCAGCTAGTTGCATCCTCATCATTTCCTTCGACATTTGTATGGCTTTAGCAAAAGAATTTATAATGATTCTAGCATTTGATAAGTTAAAAGGTCAAACCAATAATATTAAGCCATTTGGAGTTCACTCATGTTCTGTTAAATTTTAGTTTTTATTATTTTAATTAAATTTTTACTTTTTATTGATTTATTTTTTCAGCTCATTGAATGCCAGGATCACTGTATAATGTTTCCTTATGCACACTAATTAGAGACACTGCTCATCTCAGGCCTGTGAGACCTATCATTATCCTTTAATTAATCACTCCCTCCATTCCAAACTAATTGTCTTTTTTTTTTATAAATATTTTGCATGGATTAATAAAACATTTAATAGGTTTAATTATAGAGAAAAAAAAAAGCTAAATACAACTAAATTAGCCTTCTATATATGTATTCAAAACTTATTACTTACTACTGTAAAAATAATTATCAAGAATTTCTTTTTGGAATATGAAACAACAATCTTATTAAATTTTTAAAAATCAATTAATATATATAAGGATAACACAATAATAAAATAGGAAAGAAAAAATTTACGTTTTATTGGATATATACAAGTGACAAATTAGTAGTGATGTCCCATATCAGTATCCTATTATAATAAGAGTTATATTTCCTCTAAATAAGAGGATTACTTGAATAAGAAAAAAGCTTAATAAGGAAGTCCATTCCAACTAGGAAAATTACTTTACAAAGGAAGTCTCATTCTCTCATAAACAAGACAATTATACAAGACTAAGGAATCATATTCCTAAGAGGTTTGACTAATACCTTCTCCTATAAATACATCACATGACATCTCATATCATTCATTCTCATCATACAACATTACCAAAACATCATTCCATCATCACATCATCCAAGCAATCACTCTTTATTCTCTATTCAATTATGCCTATTTGCTTTATTATATTTTCCTCATACCATTACTGTTATGATCCTTATTTTTAAATTATTAAAATATAATTTAAGATATGCAGTATTAATAAATTTTAAATTTTATTTTTATGTTATTATTTATTTGTGATCAATATTTGTATTTTTATTGTATATATATTTTCTTATGTAAAATAATTTAATTAAATTCTATTATTTAAAAACTTTGCAATTATTATTATTATTATTATTATTATTATTATTATTATTGTTATTATTATTATTATTATTATTATTATTATTATTTATTAATATTACACTATTGTATTTTATTAGTGTATGTGTGTGTGTGTGTGTGTGTGTATATATATATATATATATAAAATAGAAACTCATTTCTCTCTCCCCTCCCGCTCTGTCCCGTAACCCTTCATTCATTGTGCCTCCCATTCCTCTATGCCGAACTGCCTCTCACTGCCACCATTCACCACCATCTTCTTCTCTCTTCTTCCCCATCTTCTCCGTTATTGTCTGAATGTCGGAGCACTGCCGGAAACCAGTAAGAAGCAACAACAACAGTAGTGTGTGTTCTTGCCGTTTCTTCCTCCTCTGGCCACCTCAGCTTGCGTCGTCAGTCTTTTTTGACTCCCTGAGCTCTGACCTAGTCGAATCCAAGCTCAGTTCGAGCTCTAGCCTAACCATTTGTGAGTTTTTTCTTAGTTTTGGTTTTGAGCTATTAGGGTTTCTAAATTTTTTTAGGTTGAATTTGATGGATTCATGCAATCTTCCTTAACAAACATTGATCCTAGTAGCTCAAGCTTCTAAAATATATATTTTTTAAGATTTTTGGAATTTATTTGAATTTTAATTAATTTTTTTATTATTATTTATTGAATTTTCGTAGATTAATTATTTTAATTATGAATTTGGTTAATTTGGTGTTATTATATATTGTTATTAATTTTTTTGTTGAGAAAATAATTTTTGGGAATATTATATAATTTTTAAGAATATTTTTATATTATGTATATATTGGAATTTTAGGTTAATTATATATTTTTGTTGGAATTATTGGTTAATTATATATTTTTGATAATATTAGAATAATATATGTTGATTAAATAATTTTAATGATTTTATATAATTTTTGAGGAATATTAATTGTATTATGTATATTTTGAATTATTGGGTTAATTATGTAATTTTGTTAAAATTATAGTTAAATATTATGTTTTAAATGGTTTTAGATTTTTTTAAGGTAATAAAATGATTTTTATAAATTATTTACTATTTTAAACTAATTAATACTAATTTTTGAAAATTATTTTCAAATAATATATTATTTACTAAATTGGTGATCAAATGGATTTTAATAAATTTTAATATATATTTAGGATATTTAAGCTATTTGAATATATAAAAGTTAATTTTTACTATTTTATATTGAATTATTGAAACATTGGATTTTTAATAATATTATATTATTATTTGGGATTTTTATTTAATTATTGTGAAAATAATTATATTTAGTGTTTTAATGTTTAAATATATTATATTTTGATATTTTGAGGATATTTGTGGAATTTATTGATTTTTAATATATTTATTATATTAAATGTATTTTTGGTGGAAGTGTGAACTTCGGTTGAGAAATTGTGTAGTTTGGGATCCCAACCGAAGGTCTTGAGTATTATGTGATTAGAATTGTGTTTTCTTGTAGGATCAGTTCTACTTTTTGGTAAAGAGATGTCTGTTTTACAGAGGAGGTTCTGCCGAATTTTTGATAGAATTCTCGTAAAACGTGATATCGGGTCGATCTTGAAATTCTGTGTTTGTCTGAGTTTTCAATCCTTCATTAGAGTCTTCTTTTAGAAATTCTTAGAATATTCAGTTAGAATATATTTTGATTATCCTTATTATTTTATTTTTTAGTTGCGCCGAGATCGAGGTCTATCAGATCGGGCCTGTACCGGGCCCGTCGAGCTAATCTTAAGGAGCCCAAACTTATAAGTTGTTATCTTATATATACATCGCATTTAAGATGCATGTTTTAAAATATATATGTATTTGTTCATAAATTGTTTTATTAAATGTTTAGTATATGTTAGGTATACTTTTAGTATATTTTTCATATATTTCAAATAGATCTTGTTATATTTTTTATATATACTTAGAATGTTTTTAGTATATTATTGGTTTTTATTTGGCATATTTTTATGGTTTATTTTGAATTTATCTAACCTATATATACTTGAAATATACTTAATATATTTTAGGTATATATATGGTTTATTTTGTTATTATGAATGTTATTATGCATTATTTATTTTTCCCTATGTATGTTAATTTTAAATGAAGGATATCAATAGAACGTGCTACCTAATGGACAGTATTAGAACCGTGTACGTACCAGCGCGATAGATTTAGGGTTGAGTTGAGAATCACTTGAGGTGATATATGACTTGATTGATTAATTGAGATGATATGATCGGATAGTGTGGTTACTGGAGCTCAATTGACCTAGTCTCTCGGGACCAATCACACTGACAGTGAGATTGCTGGAGCTCGGTTGACTTAGTGTCTCAGGGCCAATCTACTATCCATAATGGAATAAGTGAATTCATTTGGAATTAAGTGAGCTCGTATGGCTAGAGAGTTATTGTTGATTGAGGTTGCAATTTAAATAGGGTTTTATTTAATCCTTCAATAAAATAACGTTTTTCAGCATTTATTATATAAAGTGATTTTAGCATCTGTGTGAAATGCTTGTATATATATTTATTATATGTATGGATGATTAATTGCATATGACATTAGGAGATACATGTATATATAATATGAAAATTCACTCAGTAAGGTCTAACTCCCCTTAGTTGTTATTTTTACAGGAGACTCTTCGTCCTCAGACCTCAGTAGTAGACCTATCTGTTGGATTTTTTCAGCCCCGATTATTTTGTGTAAATTATATACTTGACTTTTATTGTACTCTAAAAAACTGCAGTAGTATTCGTACTTTGTATTTGTAGAATGTTGATTGTAATTTCAGAGGCAATATTGTATAATATATTTTATTATATGATGTGACATAAGTTTTTATTATCATATTAATTTAAAATTTTAATTATGATGCATATTTTATTTATTTATTGCATGCTTTTATTCTTTTAAGGCTTGCTACAGATTCTGAATTAGAAAAAATTCCCGTTTTCTAGTGCCAGTCATAACTTCTGATTTGGATCGTGACAATTACTGACTTAAGCTTCAAAATGTTTATAGGAGAAACTCCGCTCCTTTACCCGTTTTCCTCATAAGCAAAAATATCAATTCAGAGTTATCAAGTAGAATTTTTTTTATTTGAAAAAGTAATGATTAGCTTGGAATGGAGACTGTAATGTGGAAATGGAGATAACAGAAAAAAAATCATACAAATGTTGAGTGTTGAAGAGCAAATGGTAGCGCTTTTGAATTTAGTTGTACCATATCCTATTTTTAGCGACACCGATCCCAATTTTGTTCTATAAATAAAAAAAATTTATGATATTGAATGAAAGTAAATTACAAAATAATTTTTTTAATATATATATATATATATATATATATATATATATATATATAGTGGTTTTTTTTTTACAAAATAAAAGTGCAAAGGAAAATCAAAATAATTTGATCATTATATATATATATATATATATATATATAGATATATATATAGGTGGATCTGATATAAGAATTAAGAAACTGAAAGCTAAAATTATTTAGTTCACCTACCAATGGCAAGAATTGAAGTTGAGAGCAAAGGTTCTGCTGAGCTATACGAGGAAGGCACATCATATTTTGGAATAGGCATCTTTGCAGGAAGATTTGGCAATGCTGCTTCAAACTTGAGAACCTGTAATGCTTGCCTTATTGATGGCCTATGACTGTAATCTGGATGAGCACACCATAATCCAACTATCAACAAACACTCCATTTCTGCAACGTTGAAGTCCGTACTGAATCTTCTGTCACCTACATCAAGAATTCTTCCGTTTCCGTATGAGTCCCAAGCCCATGATACCAACGAAATCTGTGCCTCTTCATTTTTTGACTCCATTGATCTTCTCCCACATGCTATTTCAAGGGCCACAACACCAAAGCTGAACACATCTGAACCTCTACTAGCTTTTCCTGTACTAATATACTCTGGGGCCATGTAGCCGAACGTCCCTGCTAAATCGGTGGTCTTTAGGCCTATCTCAGTATTTTCCATGAGCCTTGCCAAGCCAAAATCCCCAAGCTTTGTGTTGAAATTTGAATCCAACATCACATTGCTTGATTTAATATCTCTATGCACTACAGATTGTTCGGATTCTTCATGAAGATATAATAAAGCTGACGCTAAACCAAGGCATATATTGTACCTTACACTCCAAGAAAGCATATTGTCTTCTCTGAAGAGATGAGAAGCAAGACTTCCGTTGGGCATGAACTCATATATAAGAAGAAGCTCACCCTTTTCATGACACCAACCTACAAGTTGTACAAGATTTTTATGCCTTAATCTACTAATGATTTTCACCTCTGACATGTACTCCTTTATTCCCTGTTTAGACTTTTTAGATACCCTTTTCACTGCAACACTTAAATTGGACAAGTAACCTCTGTATACTCCTCCAAATCCTCCTTCCCCAAGTTTCCCTTCTTCACTGAAATTATTGGTGGCTTGAACCAGTTCTCTGTAAGAATATCTCTTAGGCCCAGTTCCTTGCTCAAATTCAAGCTCCATGGAATCATCTGTTGCTGCATCATCATCTAATTTCTTGTTCTTACATTTCCTCAGATACAATAATGGAATTGACATAAACCCACCAACCACAAGAAGTCCACCAATCACACAGCCAACTATCAGATGAGTGTTTTTCTTGCCGCCTTCTCCTCCGCCACCACCACCACCAACGTCTGGCTTTGGTGAAATTTTTGTCGTTGGACTTGGACCATTGGCTATTGAAGGTAAAGACTTGTTAACAAATTTCAAGTTGGAAGTGAAAAACCATGAGTGAAGGATATGTGCCTCATAGAGTGATCCTGTTGCCGCTGAGAAACCAATTGCAACCCATTCAGGCAAAATCTTCCTTAGATCAACTGGATAAGAAAGATATTTTTCGAATTTATCATTACCATTAAAGTTAGTGAAGGTAACAGTTAAATTTGTTGAAGCAGAGTCGTAGCTAACTGAAGCAAAATTTCTTCTACCCTCCTTTACACCACTATACCACTCCACAGCTATGTAAGATTCCAAAGAGCTGTTATCGATACCTACATGGTCGATATAGTCGAGTGCATCCCACTCGTTTTGGTAAGTGTCAAACTCCACTGCAACGAATGGATCTAAAGATCTCAAGGCATTACTAAGACCGAAACCGCCACCCGAAACGTTTCGCACTGGGAAATTAATGGGCGCAAGGAAAAAAGCCATCCCATCTCCATATTGGCCTGGGGGTTTGTTTAGAGAATCAATGGTGAAGGAGAAATTGGTATAGAATTCTATAAGCTTGTTTGACGCCTCATCCCAAAGGTGCAGCGGTTGAGCATAGGAGATTCGACCCACGCTGAAATACTTGGAGCTGGCTGTTTCGTTTTTGGTGAGATGGATGTCCCCATTAGGGTCGACATAAGTGTATGTTCTATTTATGGTGTCATCATTCTGATTGAAGCTGAGAAAATTGAAGTTTAAGGAAGTTGCAAGAGGCACTTTGGGGAAGAAGAAGGCTATCATCACCATCACCACCAAAGAAAGAAGCTGATCAGGTGAACGGTGGCGAGTTTTGTTGAACTTGAAATTGCACAAGGCCATGGCCGGCACAAAGATTGGATAGCTAAAGATGTGGCAAAGTCTATCTTTTTGTATATTTTAAAATTTTCTTTTAAAATGTATTAGGACCCAAAGTCTATGGAAAATAATGAGTTTGGAGCAATTTTTATAAATAAAAATAATTTGAAATGACAAAAAATAATTATTAAATCAAGTGGACAAAATAATAAAAAAATTTAGCAATTTTTTTACCTGTTATCGTATCAAGTACGATTATTTGATATTAATAGTTAGTATGTTAATAGAAAGCGGAACATATATAAAATTGGATTTGCTCTAATTTTACATTTGACCGTTTCATTCCTTTTGACCTAAATTAGACCATTTTAATATTAAACCATATTAAAGTACAATTAACTTTTATAACTTTTTTTAGATACACTTAAGTCCTATAAATTAAAAAAATTAATTTCAAAAGTTAAATAATAAATAAAATTGAAAATTGTTTTTAAAAATATAACCTAATTTTAAACATTTTTAAATCTACATAATAATTTTTTAAATTTTGTATTGAATTTTAAATATTTTACAATCAAGTGATACATATTTGAGAAAATTATCCATTTTATTAGTTAATATAAATAGCAAATTGGTAATTGACTCAAATATTTTTTGAGGAATATAATTGACACAAAGTTTGATTTTAATAGTTTAATAAAAAAATTATTCATCAATTTAAAAGTTTTTCATTAATCTAAATGATTTTTTATTAGTTAACTACTAAAAATTAATTGATGAACAAAATTTTTTATTCAATAGTTAAAATAAAAATTAAATTTTGGATCAAGCATGAATTTGCTATTTATATTAAAAAAATAATTTTTTTTTAGAAATATATATCACTTGATTGTGGCATTTTAAAATTCAAAAAAAGATTTTAAAAAATACTGTATAGATTTAAAAATTTTTAAAATAGTAGAAGTAGATTGTAGATTTTTTTTTAAGAAAATTATCAATTTTATTAGTTAGTCAATCATTAAAATTAAATTTTTTTTAATTTATAGGACTTAATTGTATTTAAAAAAAAGCTAATTGTACTTATATTAGGTCCAATATAATCTAATATTAAAAAGAAGAATTTCCAATTTAGATTAAAAGGAATGGAAAGGTCCAGTGTAAAATTAAAACAAAATGCTGAGGTCTAATTTACAACTTTAACCTTTATTTTAATAAGGATCTTTTTATACATAGATCAAAATGTAAAATTTTTATAAAAAATGGCATTGACCAATTAAGCCTTTCAAATATAACTATGGAAAATATATTTTTTTAAATATAAAAAATTTAAAAATTCAAAATTTCTTTAAATTTATATACTACAAGAAAAATGAGTGCTAGGAAAAGAAATTTACAGTCACAAAAATATAAAAATAGGTTGCTAAAGATAATTTGTGATTGAAAATGCAAGTCACATAAGATTACTATTGGTTCCGCGACAAAAAATTTTTTTGCGACCTGAAAAAGTCAGTAGTCACAAATATTTTAATAAAAAATATTAGCACCATTTTTTTTTTTTAATGTAATTGCGACCGTGTGGCATTTATCTGAGGAAATTCATTATTTGCAATCAATATGTATCTAGCAATCGTGACGGTAATACAACTGTTAATAATATATACGTATATTACATGTTCTTACCAATTGCAACTAAATTGGCCACTCGATTGCAATTTTTCGAATTATTATCATAAATTATTGACTATAACCACTTTATGGTCATTATTTTCATTTATCATAAATACATATATAATATATAATATAAGTAACTAATAAAACAGTGAACATATAATAGAACAAAATTTTAAATATTTACATTTCATAATATTTAAAGAGAACTTACAATATTCAAGTATTTAAGTCAAACAACAAAATGTCTAATAATAATTTTTTTTTAAAAAAAATTATGCAAAAAGCCTAACATGAGTCCAAAAAGAAAATGTCTAAAAAACTTAACATATATCTTGTTGCAAGATATATGCATCATTTTTACATTTGCATATATATCAGTAAAAAAAAAAATAAAATAAGTAAATTATAATTGAAAATTATTGAATAACTTTATAATACAATTAGAACATGCATACACAATAAATTATATAAGGAGTTTAAAAAAAAATCACCTTAAAGCTTTATGATATTTCAAACCTGAGTCCTTTCTAGGTTGTCTCTTCTTGAAATTTTGTTCACCAAGCGGCGCCTTCCAGCTACTTGTCCCTCCATCTCTGTTATGGATTTCCCTAGTCATAAAAGACTTGTTTGCTCCTACGAACCCATCATATGCATCTTTTGCGCAGGCCAAGCCATCGTCCGCAACTGTTCTTGATGAGTCTCTGCCTGCATCGAAAACCTCTTCTATTGTGAATAAAGATGGATTCATAGCCATCAAAATTGATCAAACTATTTATGAACAACAGCTTGCACTCTGCCAACATGCTCTCATTGCTCACATTGTGTTGTCTAATGGAGAAGCTGCATGGAAGCTCCCGTACTTGAAATAAAAACTCTCCACTATTTGGGGTCTCTCAAATAATTGGAAATTTATTTCTTTAGGCCGGGGGTTATTATCATATGATTCTAAATTCTACTTCTGAAAAAAATTTTGTATAGAGTAGGTGTCCTATTGCTTTAAAAGTAGGAATTCTTCATTTGCAACATTGGACAGCAGATTTTGATCCATTGGCTCAGAAATCAACTAATGCTCAAATTTGGGTATATTTCTATAGATTGCTATAGGAATATTGGCATCCACTCATATTAACCTCTATTGCTAAAGGAGTGGGTGTCTCCTTTTTAAGCTTGATGCAGCAATAGTTAATTGGGAGTATGGTCATTATGCACGTATGCTAATAAATGTTGATCTATCCTCTCCCTTACCAGAAAATCTTTTTGTTGAAAGAGTGGGGAAAAGTTTTTTCATTAATGTGGTGTATGAGAAATTATCATTATATTGCAACTCGTGCTATAATATTGGCCATGATTCACAAAATTATCATTCGAATAAAAAGAAAACTATCAGACACAAAGCCTCAAGTAAGGATGCAGTTCTGAAAATTTGGCAACCAAAATCCACTCGACATAATTCAATTTTGGTTCACAATGCTTTTGATCTTTTATATTATATTACTAACGTTGTCCCTTTTAAGTCAGCGCATGTGAATGATCATCATAAAGAAGGGGTTGCTGCTGTAGATCAAATGCAGATTCTAGATTCTGTTGGTCATGTTAACAAGGGGCTTATTGTTTCTCCATATGAGCTTGCTGATAACGTTGAATTTTAAGAGCCGCTTTTGGATGAGGGTCAATCGAAAATCACTAAAAATACTATTGACGAAGCTGAGTTACAACACCATAAAGACGCTGATGCTGACAATGTTACGAAAATGGGGAATCCACCAATGCCAGCATTTGATAAAAATCATGATTTCCAAATTCATGTTGACCAATAGAATTTATCTTGGGTAGATGAAGTAGACATGGTAGACAAGGAATGGACTAAGGTGACAATAAAAAAAACCCTTAAAACTTAGAAATACAAAGTAACTCTCTCTAAAAGAGTTATTAGAAATCTGACAGATTGAATTTATGAAGCTTTTTACTGAAATTATCATGGCATGGGTAACTCTAATACTCAACGTATTTTTTTCCTCTTATTGTCATCAATATTCACTTGACTTTGAATGTATTATGGAACTAATGGTGCAATTTTCTTCCATTCCTAGCTCTTTTTAAAATAGATTAGATTATATATATGTTGATTGCTTATAATGACCGCATTTTACCTTCTATTTTGGTTTTAGGTGAACGTGTATCTTCCCCTCCTTTATTCATTCATGTTCATGATCAATATATTACTTTTGATGTTTCTATTGCAAATCCATTTGAGAGAATTTCTTTTGTCTATGGCAATGTATGAAGGAATAGATGTATGTAGCTTTGGTTTGACCTATATGCTCTTACCTCTAATTTGTCTTCCAGTTGGAGTGTAATTGGGAATTTCAATGTTGTTTTAGGCACTCATGAGAAGATGGGCAAGGCTCTAGCATTGGGTCCTTATAGGGATTTTTCTACTTTCTTGAATGGTTCCCTTCTTTCAAAAATTTTAACTCGTGGTGCCATTTTTACTTGGACTAATAGGCGACATAGCAGCTCTAGAGTGGATAGTAAACTGGATAAAGCTTTGGCTAACTTTCAGTTTTTTAATTTCTAGAATTCAGTTTCTTATTTTGTGTTACCACGACTTCACTCTAACGACTCTCATTTGCTTATTAATTATGCACTTTAAGAGAGAATGGTATCTAGATTAGATTCCAAGCCATGTTGATCATCCATCATGATCTTTGTGATGTGGTAACTTAATATTGGGAGTCTCTCATTGCTAATCTCCATCCTATGTAACTTCTTAAGGCTAAGCTCAAATGTCTTCGTAATGAGCTGAGGATTTGGAATAGTGATTCTTTTGGTCATCTGGATCAGAATATTAATAGGGCGAGTTCTTTGTTGTAAGTAATTCAATTTGAAATCTCTTCTTAGCATTTCGAAGGATCTTATTAATCAAGAGTTGGCTGGTCATGAAACTTTGGATAGATGCTTGAAACAACAAGAGATTTTCTTCAAAGAAGGTAGTAGAATAAAATGGCTGATTGCAGGAGATAAAAATATGACATTCTTTCATTAGCAATTTTCAAGGATAAAATCTAAGTAAGGCATTCATCATATAATGTAGATGGAGTGATGACTGATGATCCTTCTATCATAGAGCATCATATTCTTAATTTTTACCAGAACCTTTTCAAAGCTGACCATTCGATGGTTTTTAAAACTTAATTGATAAATTCAGTGATTCCTAACATGATTTTGGATGAGGATAGTTTAGCTCTGGTCCATTCTCCTTCTCAAGATGAAATTAAAGAAATGATATTCTATATGGATGCCAATAGTGCCCCAAGTCCTGATGGCTTTTCAGGTGTGTTTTATAAAACTTATTGTGAGATTATTAAATATGATGTGTGTGCTGTTGTTTATAGCATTTTCATTCTGGTGTTATCACTTCAAATATTAATTTAAGTATTATCATTTTAATTCTAAGAGTCATTAATGCTATTAGTATTGAGTAATTCAAGCTTATTGTGCTTAGTAACATTAGTATGAAGATTATGACAAAGATTTTTGAAGACTGCCTTGCTTTAATTGCCACCAAAATTATTTCTTACAATCAATTTAATTTTTTAAAGAATCATAGCATCTATAATTGTATAGCGGGAGCTTTTGAAGGGTTAATCTTATTAATAAGGCTTGCTTTGGTGGTAATATGGCCATGAAAGTTGATATTTGTAAGGCCTTTGATACTGCTAATTAGGATTTTTTCTTGATGTATTGGGAGCTTTTAGGTTTTTTTTGCAATTCAAGAATTGGATTCTTGCCTTATTCTCTTCTTGTAGACTTTCAATTATGATTAATGTTAAAGTTCAAGGATATTTTCCTTATTTTAGAGGTATTCATCAAGGTGATCCTCTATCACCTCTTTTATTTTGTCTTGCTGAAGACATTCTTAGTAGATTACTACCCTCTAAGGTCACCGAGGGTGCAATTATTCCAATGCTTCATGCTAGGAATAGCCATTTTCCAACACATTTCTTATATGCTGATGATTTTCTTTTGTTTGGCAAGGCATCTTTTCATAACATTCGAGCTATAAATGACACTTTCATGCTTTATGGGAAAATTTTGGGTCAAATAGTTAATTAGTCTAAATTTGAAATTTACTTTGGCAAAGCCATTTCTGAGCTCACACTTGTAAGCTTCATCAGGTTATGGGTATGAAGAAAGGTACATTGCCTTTTTTATATTTAGGAGTGCCTTTGGGCGCTCCAAAAAGAAAATAATTAAAGCCTATTGCTAATAAAATTTACAACAAATTTTCTAAGTGGAAATGGACGACTTTGTCCATGGTTGGATGTCTTACTCTTATTCATTTGGTGTTAACTAGATTATTGTTGCATTCCTTTGTTGTTTACCGATGGCCTAATTCTTTGCTTTATTTAATGGAACATTGTATGAGAAACGTTTTATGGATAGGTTCCATGAATGAGAAAAGGCTTGTCACTGTTCCTTGGAATCTCACTTGTCTTCCTCTAAAGGAAGAAGGGCTGGGTATTAAGCAATTAAAGCTTCTTAATGAGGCCATGTTGAGCGTAATGGCTTGGAAATTAATTTCTTCTCAAGACTATCCTATGTCTGTTCTCTACATCAGATTTTTATTTCCTTATGGAATTCCCTAGGACACTTTTTTTCATTCTTCTATTTGGTTTTTGATTAGAAGAATTTATTGTACTCTTCGGTTTGAAGTTAAATGGTTCATCGGTGAAAATTACAATCTTAATTTTTTGACAGCTGAATGTATTGTTCCTTTAGAGAACAAAGAGGGTTGGTGGATTTGGTTCCTAAATTCTTAGTTAATAATTCCTAGCATCAGCAACACATTTTGAATGATGGAGTCAAAAACAACATCTTGTCAATTTATGCTATTAAGCATGCTTTTGATTTGTGTGTATGGACAGTAGTTTTAGATGGTAAGCTTTATGTTAAAAGCATGTATAATCACTAGAGTTATTTAAGAAATATTTTCCATGGCATTCTTTTGTTTGGAAGGAGTTTCTTCCTCTTTCTCGGTCTATGATTTATTGGAAAGCTAGTATGGGATGTCTTCCTATGGATGATAATTTATAAAAGAAAGGTCTTTGTTTTGCTTCACGTTGTGTTTTGTGTGCAGCTCATGTGGAGGATAATTCTTATTTATTTCTTCAATGTCCCTTCGCTACTTTATTTGGCAAGCCATTTCAAGGTTATTTGGGAAAAGAATTCAGGTATCAGGTTTTCTACCTAATCTCATTTTGGATGCATCACAGAATGAGTTCAACTCCCAATTAACTTCCCTTTGGTGTTCAACAATTGTGCATGCTGTTGCGATTATTTGGAATATTCGTAACTCAATGAATGAATTTCATATCCTTAAGCTTCTAAACATTCAAGGAATACTAAGCGCTGCTCTAAAGATAGTCTTTATTTTATAGGAACCTCTTCCATCTCCTTGGATCAAAGTGAATATTGACGATTCTTCCTTGGGGTAGTTATCGTGGCATCAAAGGTTTTTTTTGGTGGTTTTAGGTTGAGTTTTTGGGCTCTTTAGACTTCTTTTGACATGTACTTTTCGATTATCAAGTCGTTTCAACTTTACTACATTTAGATTGTGAGTTTTCTTCAATTTTAGTTTATGTCAATTTTAGGTTTTATTTTTTTAAGTTTGTTCTTGTTTGATTATTGGATCATTCTTTTGATAATGTTGTTTAGGGTAGCTTAATCTTCCTAAATATATTTCTTGTTTATTTTTTTGAATTATTTTGAATTATGGGTATTTTTTAATATTTTAATAATAAAAAATGATTTTTTTTATTAATTATGTTATTTATTTATTTATTTTGGATGGAAATTTTGGTTAAATTAGTATTTTTAATTTAAGTTATTAATTTTTAGTAATTTTTGAATAATATATTATATTATGTGAATTTTGGATTTATAGGTTAATTGTGTAGATTTGTTGAAATTATAGTTAAATAATATGTTTTAAATAATTATGGAATAATAAATGGTATTAAAATAATTTTTACAAATTATTTACTATTTTTAACTAATTAATACTAATTTTCTAAAATATATTCAAACAATAAATTTATTGACTATTTTTGTAATTAAATGGGTTTTTATCTATTTTTATTATATATTTAAACTATTTGAGTAATTAAATGTGAATTTTACTATTTTATTTCAAATAATTGTAAAATTGGATTTTTATTAATATTATATAATTTATTTGAGATTTTATTTATTTAATGGGAAAATAATTATATTTAGTGTTTTTGATGTTTATATATATATATATATATATATATATATATATATATATATATATATATATATATATATATATTGATTGGTATTTTAGTGATATTTATGGAATTTAATGATTTTATTATATTTATTATTTAATATTGATTTGTGATAAATTGTGAACTTCAGTTGAGAATTTGAGTAGTTCAAGGTCTCAACCCAAGGTGTTGAGCCTTGTGAATTTAGAAGTATGTTTTCTTACAAGATTGACTCTACTTTCCAGTAGAGAGATGTCCGTTTTATAGAGGAGGTTCTGCTAATTTTTTGGTAGAATTCTTGTAAAATGTGACGTCGGATTGATCTTGAGTTTCTTTGTTTTGTCTAAGTTTTGAATTCTTAGATTGGGTCTTCCTTTAGTATTCTTAGATGTACACGTTAGGAATTTATTCTGATTTTATTATTATTTATTTTTCTATCTGCACTGAGGCCGAGGCCTATCGAACTAGATCCGTTGAGCCAGTCTCGAGGAGCACAAACTTATGAGTGATTATTTTATATATGCATTGTATATAGGACACATGAATAAGGATTTTCACATTTTCATTATATGTTTAAATATGAATTATTTCATTAAATGATTTAATATATGTTAGGTATACTTTCAGTATATTTTTAGTATATTTCGATATATATACAACATATATGCTTATTATATTTTTAGTATACATTTAGTATGTTTATGGTTGATTTTGCTATATATATATGGCATATCTATTTAAAATATTTTTGTATATGTGTGGTTTATATATCTGGTATATTTTTGGCATATTCTTTTATGTTGTATGCCATTTTATTTTAATTGTGCATTTTATTATTTTCCATAAATATACAATTTTACTGAAGGATATCGATTGAACATGCTACATAGTGGGCTATACTAAAACTGTACATGTACATGTGCAATAAATTTTAGGATTGAGTTTATAAAATCACTTGAGGTGACATTTGATTTATTGATTATTAAGATTTAATGTAATGAGTAGTGTGATTGTGAGAGCTTGGCTGACCTAATGTTTTAGGGCCAATCACACTGACAGTGAGACTGCGGGAGCTTGGTTGACTTAGTATCTCAGGGCCAGTCTACTATCTAAAATGGAATAAGAGAATTAATTTGGAATTAGGTAGGCCTATATGGCTAGTAAGATATTTTTGGTTGAGGTTGCTATTTTTTTGGAGAGTCTTCTCCATTATACTGTACTAGTAGTGCTTTACGTCGGTGTTCTTCAACCCCGACTAGATTATGTAATTTTATTATCTAAACTCTTATTTTATTCTAGAAAATTATAGTAGTAATATTATTGAATCAGAAGAGTGTCGTTTTGGATTTTGAGATTTTTGTATCAGAATACTGTATGAATATTTTATTATGATATGACATTTAAGTATTTATTTTTATATTAATTTTAATTTTAATTTTGGTGTATTTTTATTTATTTATTGCATGCATTTTTATTTTTAAGGCTTGCTATGAGTTTTGCCTCGTTCCTTAGTGCTGATTATGATTCTCGGTTTGGGTCATGACAAAGTTAGTATCAGAGTCTAGTTTATTAGTGTTGTGGACCTAGGTTTTCAGAGTTGTGTTTTCTTTGAAACTACTGTAGTAAATTAGGTTTGGCTCTATCTTTAAAAAGTCTTCATTACTTTTTGAAATTCGGTGTAGTTGTTAGGTTATCTGTTTTGTCTGAATCTCTTTAGTTTTTATCTTTTCAGAATGAGGAGGCGAGTGCATGTCACTCCCCCGGTCAAGGATGATGAGTCCTTTTAGGAAGAGGTTTTACCTCTTGAGCTGCCAATGAGGTGTAGAGGTAAAGGCAGTGGTAGACCTCAAGGAGTGGTAGGTCGCTATAAATAGTGAGAGCTACAGGATGAGGAACCTGTACAACCAGAGTACAAGGAAGCTAAGATACCTCCAGCCGTACTACAGATGTAGCTTGCCTATCAGCAGGGTATGTCTAACCTTGAGACAACATTGTTCTATGCCAGAGTTGGTTGTATAACATTCAATGGGACGTCAAACCCTTTGGATTTTCTACATGCCATTGAGATGAGGATTTAGATTGCTCAAATTGTGTACCAGCGGATCATGATAATTAAGCTGTTTATAAAAGGACTAGCCATGGATTGGTTTGTCCAGGTGATACAGCTATACATGATGACTATGACATGGGCTCAATTTTGAGAGAGGTTTATAAGGAGATTCTGTCTAGAGCCACTGCGAATGAGCTACAAACTCAGATTGACCAGCATCACCATAGGTGATAGATCTATCGAGGACTACACTAGAGAGTTTCTCTGATTGTTTATATATGTAGAGTATTTGATGCGAGACCAGTATTTTGCTGTCATGACTTACGTCATAGGTCTAGGTTCTACTTTTGTCGGGATGCCTACTGCCAGCCTTACTCTTGAGTCTATGATCGAGTTGGCCAAAGAGATAGAGCTGAGATTGGTAAGGCAAGGAGCAATGCCTGATTACTATCAGTTGGGAGGTGTTCAGTCAGGAGGATTCTAGACTACTCCATATTTAACTTTCCAAGTCGATTCCAGTAGTCAGCAGAGAGGCTTAGTACATTAGAGTCAGAGGGAGTAGTAGAGAGTCCATAAGAGTAGCAGACATGGCCATGTTGGACCTCGTAGACCTATCAGATTTAGGTTAGGTGCTTCTAGCAATAGCACTGGTCAGAGTTTTAGTTACGACAATATAAGATCAATAACCAGTGCTTGTCAGATGTGTGGGGGAGTCCATTAAGGACCGTGTTACATGACTCTTGAAGCTTATTTTTGATGCGGACAGACAAGACATTTTGCTAGAGCGTGTTTGTATTCTGGTGTTCAACTGCAGTAGTCTATTGCTAATTACAACAGTCTATTGCCAGTGCAACTCCAATACCTTTTCAATTGCCACCAGCTCAGTATCCAAGTTCAATATAGATTGTTGCCCAACAGAGGCATGGTAGAGGTAGTAGAAGAGGTGTAAGCACCCTATTTAGGGATGCAATTATGCACAATTGCGATGTAAGCCCCTATGATGAAATTCATTTAAAAATTGAACTTGGTTGTCGATTTTCTGGACTTTAGGGACTAAATTGCAATATTTTTTTAGGATTTCATTACAAATAAGTCAAATTTCAAGGGTCTTTTGGTAATTAAAAGTTAAAAAAAAGGTTGGCATTTAATGCTGATCGGTATTGGTGTAATGCTAACTGGCATTGTGTATTGTCGACATGTAAAAGTCTCATTTTTTTAAATTTTTGCATTTTTTTCTTATTTTTTGATTTTTTTTTAATGTTTTGATTGGTTAAAAATTAAATTTTATTATTATTTTTTATCTGGAAAAGATTTTGATGCATTCAAAACACATAACTTTCAAAAATCAAATCCTTATCAGTCTATTTTGATAAGAAGATGAGTCTGTTCCTCTAAAGG
Organism: Mallotus nudiflorus; assembly: GCA_947683625.1. NCBI lineage: Eukaryota > Viridiplantae > Streptophyta > Magnoliopsida > Malpighiales > Euphorbiaceae > Mallotus > Mallotus nudiflorus. The sequence continues at coordinate 1,657,785 of CANTUR010000649.1, forward strand.
AGGAGGCAAGTACGCGCAGACTCTACTTTTAAAAATAAAGTTTGCATGCGTGTAAGGGGGATTTTTTTTGGGAGACTTATAGAAAGAACAACGTAAAAAAACCTGATTGAGCAAAAAACCCTAAAATAAAAAATCTACTAAGAATGCCCTTTCCAATCCAGAATCAACAACAATTCAATTTTAACGGTGATAATCCAATCTGAGAGGCTAAAAAGGGCATTTGCACAATATTTAAAATTATTAGTGTTCTTTTCTATTATTTTCTTTTTATGAATTTTATTTTGTTATTATTTCTATTATTCAATTTCACTACTAATCTAATTACTTTTATGTTTTTATTTTGATGTCTGCATGTGAATTGAGGAGGATACTGCCTATGTTTAGACGAACAAAAGGTCCATGGAATGCCATATAAGAGCCTGTGTTGTTTTCTAGTAGAACTTAGGATTTTTATCATTATTTTGTATTTTGGTGTCCTTTGTAGTTATTTTAATTAATGGTTGTATAATTGTTAAATTTTAATTTTGTACATAGTTTATAATAGCCCCAGTAGTGGGAATAGTGAAAGATTTAATTTTATGCACTTTAAAATTAATTAGTAAAACTAGGTTCATTGGGTAATCTTTTATAAAATTAATGATGGCTTTAGTTAATTAGGGTTTATATGTAAATAAATTAGGTTTTTTTTAGAAATCATATGTGAATGTGTTTTGATTTGATTTTACTATTGTTTTTTTTATGTTTTTGGGCTTTTTTTATATTACCTTAGGCCCCAAGCCCATGCTTAGGTCTAACTCACTTTAAATAGGCTTAAAAATGATTTAGAGTTTTAAATAATTAAAATTAATTTAGGCCTATTAGGTTAATTAGATTTTAGGCCCACTTAGTTAATTAAAAACTTATTTAGACTTAGCTCAGCCCATTTAATTTCATTTCTTTTAAAATAAATAGACCTAAGCTCACTTTTCACTTAAAATAAAACCCAATTAGACTTAGGCCCACAAATTTAACTTTTCATTAAAATTGAATAGACTTAAGCCCATTCCTTAGAAAAACTAAATAAATAGATCTAGGCTCACTAATTAATAAAAATATAGGCCCACTTTTAGTCCTCTTTATCACTTGTAAATAAAATGTAAATCTAGTTAATTTTTTTTATAAAATTAATATAGTTTATACTTAGGGACAACGTGATCTTGAGTGCATTTTTTATGTGTAATTTTATTGACTAAATGCCTAAGGTTAGATGGATGTCAAATAGGGTTTAATAAAACTGCATGTAATTAGATGATGAAATAATCATTCATAAAATTATTCTAAATGAACACGAGACTAAGAGAAGTTAGTATTTCATATCCAAACTCTCTTGGTTATGGTGCTAACTTTCTTTTAGAGAATCGAGTACCACCAATCAAATTGTCATAGTTATTACCTTGGGTGGCAACTCCTCATCTCCACTCCATGTCTTTGTGACAATGGTTAGTGTGTTCTCTAAGGCCCTGAGTCTAAACAGTGTCACGGTTGCTAAAATATTAGATACGCACTAAACCTTATCGTCTATAGGAGGTGCCAGGGGTTTTGGCCAGGCTTCCACTAGTCAGCAGGGAGGTTGAGGTTAGGCCAGAGTTTTCCACCTTACTCAATAGGATGCTCTGGCATCTAATGTCATTATTACATGTATTATTCCAGTTTGTTACTTGGATACTAGGGTTTTGATTAATTCAAGTGCTACACACTCTTTTATGTCCCTTATTTTTGCTTTCAAGTCATGTTGGCAAGATTTGAGGATGGCTTTTTCTTTGTTTGTCACCACTCCTATATGCAATTCATTGGACACTGACATTGTTCTTTTTTGTTGTCCAGTGTTAGTTGGGGGCAAAGAATTGTCAGCAGAATTGGTGTTATTGGATATGATGGAATTCGATATGATCCTTGGTATGGATTGGTTGTTTCAACACTATGCCATTGTGGATTGTCAGAGTAAAGAGGTGATTTTCAGAATATTAGATGTAGAAGAATTTAAGTTTATGGGTGATAACAGTTCTGCACCTCAGAATCTCATCTCCACTATCACAACTAGGATGATGCTGAGGAAGGGTTGTCAGAGATACTTAGCACTTGTCAGAGATAATTTTATAGAGAAGTTATCACTCACTGATGTTCCTGTTGCCTGTGAGTTTCTTGATGTTTTTCTTGAGGAGTTGCCAGGTTTACCACCTCAAAGAGAGATCAAATTCTGTATAGATATGGTTCCAGGCACCACTCCTATTTTGATGCTGCCTTACAGAATGACCCCTGTAGAATTGAAAGAGTTGAAGGAGAAATTGTAGGATTTGCTAGATAAGGGTTCTATTAGACCCAGTGTTTCTTCTTAGGGTGCACCTGTCCTCTTTGTGAAGAAGAATGATGGTACCCTGAGATTGTGCATAGATTACAAAGAGCTAAATAAGGTGACAGTGAAGAACAAGTATCCTCTCCCGAGGATATATGATATGTTTAATCAACTTCAAAGTGCACAGTTCTTTTCTAAGATTGACTTGAGGTCAGGTTATCATTAGTTGCGGTTCAGTGAGGCTGATGTTCCTAAAATGGCATTCCGCACTCGATATAGCCACTATGAGTTTTAGTGATGTCATTTGGATTAACTAATGCACCAGTTGCATTTATGGATCTAATGAATAGGGTATTTAGACCATTTATGGATCAGTTTTTAGTAGTCTTCATTGATGATTTACTAGTGTATTCGAAGAGTGTGGAGGAGCACGTATATCACTTGAGGACATTACTACAATCACTAAGAGAACATCAACTTATGCTAAATTCTCAAAGTGTGATTTTTTGTTGGAGAGTGTTGCATTTCTTGGACACATAGTGTCTAAAGATAGTATTCATGTTGATCCATAAAAGATTGATGCAGTGTTTGAGTGGCCCAGACCAACGACAGTCACAGAGATTCATAGTTGTATAGGTTTGGTTGGGTATTATAGAAGGTTTGTGCATGATTTTTCTAGAATTGTAGCTCCTATGACTTTCTTAACTTAGAAGAATGTGAAGTTTGTGTGATCAAATGCTTATGAGGACAATTTCTAGTTGCTGAAGGTGAAGTTGAAGCTGACCATAGCTCTAATTTTTGCTTTGCCTGACAGAGTAGATAAGTTCACTGTATATTATGATGCCTCTAAAGTTGGCCAAGGTTATGTGTTGATGCATAATGGTAGGGTGATAACATATGCTTCGAGGCAGTTGAAGAAGCATGAATATAATTATCCTACTCACCTAGAGATGGCTGCAGTGATTTTTACTTTTAAGATTTAGAGACATTATTTATATGAGGTGACTTGTGAGATTTTCATAGATCATAAGAGCCTTAAGTACATTTTACAGCAGAGAGATCTAAATTTAAGGTAGAGGAGATGGTTATAACTCTTGAAGGATTATGACTATGAGATTCTTTATCATCTAGGCAAGGTTAATGTGGTAGTAGATGCCTGAAGTAGGAAGTCCTTAAGTAGTCTTGCTCACATTAGTGTGGAGAGGAGACCATTGATCTAAGAGTTGCATGAGTTGGTGGATCAAGGTTTGGTGATAAAGATTAGCAGATTAAGACAATTTTTAGCTCAGTTTAGAGTCTGACCAGTGTGGAGAGATAAGGTTAAGGCAGTTCAGGGCTGAGATCCTATTCTAGTTGTGCTTGCAGAGAATGTTTATGTAGGAAACATTTCACACTCAATGATGAAGGTGTTCTCTAGATCAATGGTAGATTATGCATTCCTGATGTGGATAATGTAAGCACCCAATTTCGGGATGCAATTGTACACAATTGCGACGTAAGTCCCTATAATGAAATTTATTCAAAAATTGAACTTAGTTGTTGATTTTCTAGACTTTAGGGACTAAATTGTAACATTTTTTAGGATTTGATTGTAAATAAGTCATTTTTTCAAGGGTCTTTTGGTAATTAAAAGTTAAAAAAAAGTCAGCTTTTAATGTTGATCGACATTGCACAATGCTGACACGTTAAAATACAATTTTTTTATTTTTTCGCATTTTTATTGATTTTTCAACATTTTGATCGGTTGAAAATTCAAATTTTATTTTTACAATTATCTGATAAGGTTGTTTAAATGTAGAAGGTTTTTGAAATCAAAGAAAAACAAACGCTATATGATCAGATAAGTCTGTTCCTCTTTTAGAGGAAGTTCAGTATGCGCAGACTCTGCATTTAAAAGCAGAGTTTGCATGCATGTGTGCGGAGGAGGAGGTTTTTGCTGGGGGGGACTTCTTTTTCTTCTGATTTTTGAAAGGATTTTTTAGAGGGAGAGACTAAGAGAAAGAAGACACAGTGAAGAAAAAAGAGAGACTGCAAGCATAAAACTTTAATTTTTGATACTGAAATTTCCGAAGGCAATAGTCCAGAATCAACAATATCTTAATTTTAATGGTGATAATCCAATCTAAGGGGCTCAAAAAGGGGCATTTGCACAACATCTTCGGTGTTATTTTTCTATTTCTTTTATTACTTTTGTTACTATTTTTTGTTTATGTTTTTTTTTTCTTTTATTTGTGTTATTGTTTTGATTATTTGATTTCATTGCTAATTTATTATTATTTTTTGATATCTGTATGTGGATTGAGGAGGAGGATACTGCTTGTGTTTAATTGAACAGAAGGTCCCTGGAATGCCATGGATGAACCTGTACTATTTTAATAATAGTTCTTAGGATTTTAATTTTTGTTCTGCATTTTTGTATCATGTGTAATTTATTTTAATTTCTGGGTGTATAATTATTTAATTTTAATTCTGTATGTAGTTTGTAATAGCCCAAGTAATGGGAATAGTGAAAGATTTAAATTTCTGTATTTTAAAATTGATTAGTAATTAGGTTCAATTGGGTAAAAAAAATCAATTAAAATCAATGGTGGTAGTAGCTTAAATTAGGGTTTCTATGTAATTAAATAAGAATTTTTTAGAAATGATATGTGAATGTGTGTTTGATTTGATTTTGTTATGTTTTTATGTTTTTTTTTGGGTTTTTTATGTTTTTATGTTTTTGGTCTCCAAGCACACGTTTAAGTCTAACCCACTAAACAAATAGGCTTAAAAATGGTTTAGGACTTTAAATAATTAAAATCAACTTAGGTCCACTAGGTTAATTATATTTTAGGCCCACTTACTTAATTAAAACTTGTTTAGACTTAGCTCAGCCCACTTAATTGCATTTCTTTTAAAATAAATAGACCTAGGCCCACATTTCACTTAAAATAAAACCAAGTTAGACTTAGGCCCACTAATTAATTTCTTCTTTAAAATTGAATAGAATTAAGCTCATACTTAGCAAGATTAAAAAATAGATTTAGGCTCATTAATTAATAAAATGTAGGCCCACTTTTAGTCCATTTCACTTGTAAATAAAATGTACATTTAGCTAACTTTTTTTTTAAATAAAATTAACATAGTTTAGACTTAGGGACAACGTGATCTTGAGTGCATTTTTTACTTATAATTTTATTGACTTATTGCCTTTTTGGGTAAATGGATGTTAATTAGGGTTTAATAAAATTGCATGTAATTAGAGGATGAAATAATCATTTATAAAATTATTCTAAATGAACACAAGACTAAGAGAAGTTAGTATTCCATATCTAGAATCTCCTGGTTATGGTACTAATTTTCTTTTAGAGAATCGAGTACCACCAATCAAATTATCCCAGTTATTACCCTGGGTGGCGACTCCTCATCTCTATGCCATGTCTTTGTGATAGTGGTTAGTGTGTTCTTTAAGGCCCTGAGCCTAAACAGTGTCGTGGTTGCTAAAATCTTGGACGCACACTAAACCCCGCCGTTTATAGATAATATAAGAGAAGAGATCCTTGAGGAAGTGCATTCTATAACCTACAATGTACATCCAGGTGTCACTAAGATGTACCATAGTATTAGAGATTTTATTGGTGGGATGTACTAAAGAAGGATGTAGCTGATTATGTTTGTAAGTGTTTGACTTGTTAGCAGTTGAAAGCTAAGCATCAGAAGCCTTCTGAGAAACTTCAGCCACTTCCTATTCCTAAGTGGAAATGGAAAAGAATTTCTATGGATTTTATGGTTAGGTTACCTCATTTTGAGGATGTATAAGATTCCATCTGGGTGATTGTGGATAAGTTAACCAAGTTTGCTCATTTCTTGCTTATTAAAAACACTTATTTTGTAGCTAAGTAGGCAAAACTATATGTTAAGCATATTATCCTTCATGGAGTACTTGTGTCTATTGTATCTGATGGAGGTTTCATGTTTACCTCTCAATTTTGGTAGAAGTTGCAGGAAGTAATGGGCATTAGGCTTGATTTTAGTATTATTTTTCACCCTCAAATAGATGGTTAGTCTAAGAGTATGATCTAGACACTTGAAGATATATTGAGAATGTGTGTATTGGATCTTAAAGGTAGATGGGATGATCATTTATTATTTGTAGAGTTTTTATATAATAATAGCTACCATAGCAGTATTGGGATGGTATCATATGAGGCTTTGTATGGAAGAAAGTATAGATCCCCTTTGAGTTGAGACGAGATTGGAGAGAGCATTGATTGGACCTGAGATGGTTCAGGATGCTGCTGAGAAAGTTGCTATGATCATATTAAGGTTAGAGACTGTAGTTAGTAGACAAAATAGCTATGCGGGTTTGAGACATAGAGATGTGGAGTTTCAGGTTAGAGACTGTGTGTTTCTGAAAGTGTCTCTAATGAAGGGTGTGATGAGGTTAGTAGGAAAGGGAAATTAGCACCAAGATATATTAGACCATTCGAGATTTTGGAGAGAGTAGTCATGGTTGCATATCAGTTGGCTTTGCCTCCAAAGTTGTTATAAGTGCATCCAGTGTTCCACATCTTGATGCTGAGGAAGTATATTTCAGATCATTCGCACGTGTTGCAGGCTGATAGTGTGGAATGAATGAAGACTTGATATTTAAGGAGGAACCGATCGCAATAGTGCACTATAAAATTAGACAGTTACGCTCAAAGTAGATTCTGATGGTCAAGGTGTTGTGGCAAAACAACAATGTGAAGGAGCACACTTGGGAGACTGAGGCAGAGATGCGGGTTGCTTATCCTTACCTCTTTCCTCAATGATTTTTTATTTTTATTTTTTTATTTGAATTCAAAGATGAATTCTTATAAGGAGAGGAAATTGTTATGACCTAATATTTTAAATAATATAAAATTATTTTGAGATATGCAGTGTTAATAAATTTTAAATTTTATTTATATATTATCATTATTTGTGTATACTATTCATTTATTTTATTCTAGGTATTTTATTGACATAAAATAATATATTTTGGAAACTTTATTATCTAAAAATATTGAAGTCATTATCGTTGTTATTATTTTTAAATAGCATTATTATTATTATTATTATTATTATTATTACTACTACTACTACTGCTACTGCTACTGCTACTACTAATACTACTACTACTAGTATTATTATTATCTTCATTATTAGTGACGTGATGTGCATGTGTTGTGTGTGTATTTATGTTAGTGTGTGATATGTATATATGTATACATATGGTTGACAAGTGACTAAGTTAATGTGTGTGTGTGTGTGTATATATCAGAAAAAGAAGTGGTAAAACACGGGTCGACCTCTCTTCCTCCTCCTTTTGTTTTCTTTCTTCTTTTTCTTCTTCTCCTTCACTGTCCACCATTGTTGATGCCACCAAGCTTCACCAGCCACCGTTCGCGCGCCGTCAGTCACCACCAACGCCACCCAAGCTCACCACCTTCCTCTTCTTCCTTCTTGTCACCTCCAAGGAGATCTGGTTACCGAATTTTTGCAAGAGCCATGGGGTAGTTACTGTAGCAACGAAATTTTTTTATTGGTTTTAGGTCAAGTTTTGGGGTCTTTAGACTCCTCTCCACATGTACTTCTCGATTCTCAAGTCATTTCAACTTTATGACATCTGGATTGTGAGTTTTCTTCAATTTTAGTTTATGTCCATTTTAGGTTTTATTTTTTTTAAGCTTGTTCTTGTTTGATTCATGGATTTTTCTTTTGATAATGTTGTTTAGGGTAGCTTAATCTTCCTAAATATATATTTTTTTGTTTATTTTTGAATTATTTTGAATTATGGGTATTTTTGAATATTTTAATAATAAAAAATGAATTTTTATTAATTATGTTATTTATTTATTTTGGATGAAAATTTGGTTAAATTAGCATTGTTAATTTAATTTATTAATTTAAGAAGTAACAAAATAATTTTTAGTAATTTTGTATAATTTTTGAATAATATATTATATTATGTGAATTTTGGATTTATAGGTTAATTGTGTATTTTGTTGAAATTATAGTTAAATAATATGTTTTAAATAATTATGGAATAATAAATGGTATTAAAATAATTTTTACAAATTATTTACTATTTTTACTAATTAATACTAATTTTCAAAAATATATTCAAATAATAAATTTATTGAATATTTTTGTAATTAAATGGGGTTTTAACTATTTTTATTATATATTTAAACTATTTGAGTAATTAAATGTGAATTTTACTATTTATTTTGAATAATTGTATAATTGAATTTTTATTAATATTATATAATATATTTGAGATATATTTAGTGTTTATATATATATATATATATATATGTGGAATTTAATGATTTAATTATATTTATTATTTAACATTGATTTGTGGTAAATTGTGAACCTTGGTTTAGAATTTGAGTAGTTCAGAGTCCTAATCCGAGGTGTTGAGCCTTGTGAATTTAGAAGTACGTTTTCTTATAGGATCGACTTTACTTTTCAATAGAGAGATGTCTATTTTACAGAGAAGGATCTACCAATTTTTTTATAGAATTCTCATAAAAATATAATGTTAGGTTGATCCTGAGTTTACGTGTTTTGACTGAGTTTTAAATTTTTAGATCGAGTCTTCCTTTAGAATTCTTAGAAGTATACGTTAGGAATTTATTCTGATTTTATTATTATTTATTTTTTTAGCTGCGCCAAGACCAAGGTCTATCAGACTAGGCCTGTCGAGTCAGTCTCGAGGAGCACAAACTTGTGAATTATTATTTTATATATGCATTGCATATATGATGCATGAATAAGGATTTTCACATTTTCATTATATGTTTAAACATGAATTATTTTATTAAATGATTTAGTATATGTTAGGTATACTTTAAGTATATTTTTGGTATATTTCTATATATATGCAACAGATATGCTCGTTATATTTTCAATATACATTTGGCATATTTTTTTGTGTATTTATGGTTGATTTTGATATATATGTGGCATATCTATTTAAAATATATTGGTATATTGGTGGTATATATATATGGTATATTTTCGGTATATTATTTTATATTGTATGCCATTTTATTTTAATTGTGCATTTTATTATTTTTTTATAAATATATGATTTTACTGAAGGATATCGATAGAATGTTCTACCTAGTGGGTTGCACTAGGACTGTGTTATGTACCGGTGTGATAAATTTTAGGGTTGAGTTTATAAAATCACTTGAGGTGACATTTGATTTATTGATTATTGAGATTTGATGTAATGAGTATTGTGATTACGAGAGCTCAGTTGACCTAGTGTCTCAAGGCCAATCATACTGACAGTGAGACTGCGGGAGCTCGATTGACTTAGTGTCTTGGGGCTACTCTACTATCCAAAATGGAATAAGAGAATTAATTTGGATTAATTCATGTTGAGGATGTTATTTTAATGATTTGGAGTAAGATATCCTTACATTGAATTTTCCTTGCTCTTCTTATTTTGTAAGATGTTGAGTTCTCTGAGGAAAGTGGTGCATGTGTAGTGTCTTTGGATAAATGGAGTCTACATCAGTGTACTTTTATGTAAGTTTGGTGCATATCTTATGCTCAAATGAAATTTTAGGACTTTAAAAGTGAGTGTGCACATAAAATAATAAAAGAGTGTGTGGAAGAGGAAGTGCGTGTGACTGCGTATGGGGGGGCATGTGATTATGCGCTTGCGTGCTTTGTCATGCACCTGGCATGTGGTGACACGCTTCCCCCCCCCCCCCCCTCTATGCTTATTTAAGCGGTTATTTCAGAGGTCTTAGGAGGTTCGTCCGAAGTGTTTTTTGACTTTTCTCAACCCTTTTTGTGTTTCGGGTGCTATCTGCTCTATTTTTACTATTGTACTTCCATTTTTCTTCAATGTAAAATGGAGTTCCCCAACATTCCTAAGGTTCTAGAGGACATTTTTATTAATGTTGATGTTAATCTTGAGGGTGACTTTGTAGAGGCTATTAGAGCTGGGATGTCTGTAGTAGGGCCTAACACATATAATGCTTAGAGTTCTCAACCATTTAAGCTTTCTCGGGGAGATTCGATTCCCAATATTCATAGCTTGGAGACTCACACTTGGGTACATCATCGTTGTGAGGTGAGTCCTTCTTTGCCCTTATTTTTTAAAGCTTGTTTGTCAATTGTCTTGTTGTTTATTTTGCTGTATTAGGTTGTTGTAGTTGTAGCTTTGTAACTCTTACTATAACTATTCATCTAGCTTTATTATAAATTATTAAGCTAATAGCTCTTGCCTTATTTTCTTTTTATGGTTTTTTGCTTGTCATAATGCTTTTCTCTTCAATCTTTATTGTTTTGACCCTGTTGAGTAATAAAGAGAGATGTGTTAGTCTTTAGTAACTGTACAAATGTTTGATAGCGTACCTATTATTTATAGCTCCATCAGTATGTCACTGTTCTACCTGGTAGTTTCAATAGAGTCATAATGTACTATAAGGTCTCCTAATGTGCGTGAAGCAGATGGTTACTGGGAAGGTCTTCAATGGGGTGATTACTACACTTTCTTATGACTTGTATATGTCGAATCAGATTGCTATGTATGCATTAATAGAGCGATCAATAGACACGACGCATACTTTCCATTTGCCTATCGAGGAGATGACTATCACCTCTTTGGAATTTATTGCTATTACAGGGTTGAGCTTTTCTAGAGAGCCCATTCCTTTTAGTGATGAGGAGTGTTCCACTGTTGTGGTGAGGAGGCATCTCATGAGGGATTTGCTTAAGGTAGTCACATTTATGATGTCTAGTTGCTTGTATTTCATTCAATACACAGATTTTGTTTCTTCCATGCGGGCTTTGTATGATTAAGGTCTTGTCTCAGTGAAGCAGTTGGCCCGCTGCTTTTTACTTTATTTTTTGAGTATTGTTATCTTCCTGAACCCTTCGGGTATGGGTGATCTATGATTGCTGCCTGTCTTGAGGGACCTTGATGGCTTGCTGATGTATTATTGGGGCACTGTTGCCTTTACTCATATGTACTTGGGACTTAATGCATCATGCCAAGGTGGCTCGAGGATCTACATATGCTTGATCATACTGGATGTGAGTAGGAGTTCTATTATCTATACTTTTTCTTTTGGTTTGTTATTTCTGACCCTCTTATTTTAACAGATCTAGGCAAATGAGTTCAGGATTCTCTCTCGTCTTTCCATCAAGCATTTCCAGGAGGATGGCTTCCCTCATTATTCTTATTGGATAAGGAAGACTACAGATTTGATTGAGGATTGCACGATATCCCATGACCACATAAGGAGGTTATCCCCTGATTAAGTATATATGATTCTTATTGTGTTGGTTGTTCATTTCTTAGGGATCATTCATTTATTATTGCCCTTTGAGCGTATCTTTCTTCACTGGTGGGTGGTGAGATCTCACTGGACAACAAAGGTGGTGGTTGCATGGTAGCTGATATAGAGATGAGTGTTGCTTTCTGGCCTCATCGATAGGGTGTGGTATTTGGGCAAGTAAGTCCATCATTAATGGGATGGCCCATACATGAGGAGAGTTCCCATCCCTCCCCTTATGGACATGTTCTAGGGTTATGAGCTCTGCAGCAATGATCTTGCTACTGTTATGATGAGATTCCCTCTAAAAACCTCTTAAAGAGTGAGGGTTTGCCTTATGTCGATATATTGATCCCTTAGCTGATTGATGTCATAGGTAGTGGGACTTTTCCTTCACCTTCACCTTCTCAAGCATATGCAACTCGTCCTTTGGGTTTAAGGGCTAGGCCATCATGTGGGTCATCGAGAGTCACTTCTTCTGATCTGGTAAGCTTTTATTTCTATTTTGGTGTAAGCATTTAGCAAAATTTATTAGTAATAAAGCTGTAATTAACATGGGTTATGAGAACTTATCTGCAACAACACCGAAGGAGATATGGATCCCACTTTAAGGATGATGAGGGCATGCTACGCACTGAGGCGACTGCTCATGCCAGTGGTGTGGCTTCTAGTAGCACTATCCTTGGGTATTTCACAGTTAAACTATTTTTGTCTTTACTTAAGATGAATATTCTTGGTAGAGCAATAAGCTTCGATTTGCCTATACTTGGTTTTCCTCAGTCAATGTTGCTTATACTGATGCTACCCATGTTCATGTTCTTCTTTTATCCTTGCTTGTGTTTCATTTATTTAGTGAGTGATGGTTGACCTATTTTCTTGCTTTTTCAGATTCCTATTTCCTTTAGCCAATACTGGTATACTATTGCAAGGAGTACGTAGTAGTGCTTTCTAGAGTTTGCTACCACTAAGTGGGTATGCCTTCTTTATTGTACCTATTTATTTTATGCACGTGTTTTATGTATGAGTGTATGATATGCAATATGTAATGCAGGTTAAACATCATCTTGCTAATCACAAATGCGAGTGAGAGCATGTAGCTTATTGCGACCACATTAACGAGCTGGAGTCAAAACTATTGTCCTTTGCAATGAATAATAATGAGTTAGGATCAGATGAGGGGGATCCTTGAGCATGATCATTTCTTGATTTTAATGGCAGCCATGGCTGATGTAGTTGTTTTAGGAGCTAGGTGTAAGTCATTTTGGTATATGGTTTGCTTTGTTGTATCATTTTCCCAAGGTTATGGACTCTGGGTATTATGTCTGGCCATTTGTCCCACATGTTGTATGATGCTTGTATGATGATGACTGTATATGCTTCATGCTGCGTATCATTGATAATGATATTTGCCATTACTATCGTTTGCCTTTTTTCCTTTTTTTTGCCTAAGGCGTCTCTTTTTAGAGCTTTTCGCACTTAGCTGGGTTTTCTTTTTCTTCCTTTTTTTTGCCTAGGGTGTCTCCTTTTGGAGCTTTTCACACTTAGTTGGGCTCTTTTTTTTTTTGGTTGATCTTAAAGAGTGAGCTTAGAGAGGATGGTAAAAACCATAGTCATGTCATGAAAGAAAATGAAGCATGCTTGATGCAATTCATGATGATAAAAATGTGTTGCACTTTTCAAAGACATTTTGCATAAATTGGAAATAATTTTCATTTCATTGTAATAATTTAAGAAAAGCACAAGTGCATTTATACAAATTTTGAATTTAAGGTTACCTTTATCCCTAACTAGCCTTATTAGGTTTTCTACTTAAGTATTTTCTCTCTTTCCTTAATTTTTAGGTTTTTAACTTAGCGGGAAGTCCCTAACTTTTGCTTGAGTTGCCATTTTTAGGTTTTTAACTCATCAAGATTTTTTTTTCCTTAGACGTAGTACTTCTTCGACCGATTTGTATTGACAGGTTCAAAGAATTCATTGCCTTCAGAATCCATCAGCTTGACTACTCCTTTTGATAGGACATGTTTGGCTATTTATGGGCCTTCCCAATTTAGTTTGAATTTCCCTTTAGGGTTCAAAACATTCTGTCTTGTTTGTGTTAGCACTTAATTTCCTACTTTCACACTCTTATGTTTTACTTTTCTGTTGAAGGACTTGGCCAATCAAGGCTGATACAACTGTGTGTGGTATAGAGCCTTGAGTTTGTGGCTATCTAAGAGAGTGAGATTATCGTTCTTCTGTTAAGCCCACTATACTTCTAGCAATTCATATTCAATTACTACCCGTAGAGATTTGCTCTCTATTTCAATTGGAAGAACTGCTTCTGACTTATACACTAATGAGAAAGGAGTTGCTCCTATTGAAGTTCTGACTGTTGTTTGGTACCCCTATAAGGCATATGGCAATTTGTCTATCCAGTCTTAGTAAGTCTGACTTTGATAAGATCTTTTTGATATTCTTATTTACAGCTTTGATGGCCCTATTTTCTTATCGTCGGTAAGGAGAAGATATGTGATGTTCCACTTTATAACTCTTCAGTAGCTCTCTAACTTCCCTTTGTAATTGGATGCCATTTTCAGAGATGATGTGATGGGGGATCCCATATCAATAAAACATATTTCTTTTGATGAACTTAGCCACTTGCTTGGCTCTTATCCTTGCAAATGCTTTTGCTTCAACCCATTTTGTAAAGTAGTCCATTGCCACTAAGATGAATCTATTTCCATTTGAGGTTATTGGGTGGATTTTCCCAATTATGTCTAGTCCCCATGCTGAGAAAGGCCATGGAGAGGAGATGTAGTGTAGTTCTATTAGGGGGGAGGTGATTGACATTCCCATTGATTTGACACTTATGGCATTTCCTTATAAATTTGATGCAGTCTTCCATCATAATCATCTTGTCTAATTAGTTTCTTAGCCAAGATTGCTCCATTCATGTGTGGACCACAAACACCCTTATGTACTTCTTCTATTACTCTTATAGCTTCATTTTCATTTAGACATCATAGTTGTAAACCATTTGAGGTTCTCTTGTATAGCACACCTTGGTGCGATATGAATTTTAATGCCAATCACTAGATGACTACTTTGGCTCTCTCCTTTAGATATCTTTGGATGTCAAAGAACTAGGGCTTTTTAGCTACTTCTATCTTTGTTATTCTATAGTTTTTATGACAAGTTTGTCCTAACCTGAGTAGAATTAGAGGCTCCATGTGCATTTTAGATGGTCTTTCCCATACTGATGCTAGGGAAGCAAATGCATCTGCCATCTAATTTTGATTCCTTGGGAGATGAATGAATCTCCATTTTTGGAAGGACATGGTCAGTAGCCTCAAGTGGTCTAGATAAGGCTTTAAGTGCTGCTCATTTAGTTCTTACTCTTTCGTGGCATGATTGATTACTAGCATAAAATCTCTAAAGATTTTGACTTCTGTGACATCCAAGGTTATCAATACTTCTTTTTTTAGTATGCATGCCTCGTATTCTTCCTTATTGTTTGTGACTCTGAACTTGAGCTTTTTAGCAATTGGTACTATTTTGCCTTCTGGAGATTATAGTATTACACTGACTCCTGCACCAAGTTAATTGACTGCTCTGTCAAAGTACATGTGCCATCCTTGAATTTTAATGGCTAAGCTAAGGTTGTTTGGGAAGTCCAGTTGGATTTCTTTTAAGTTTGGAATGGGGTTAAGAGCTAGAAATTCAGCCATTGCTCTCCCTTTTATTGCCTTTTTAGTTAAATATTGCATGTTAAATTTTATTAGCAGTACAAGCCACTTGGAAAGTTACCCCACTAGAGAAGGAGCTTAATAGAGGTACTTCATCAAGTCCATTTTAGACACAGCCTTGATCTTGTGGGATTAAAAGTAGTGTCTGAGTTTCTTTATTGCCCATACCATTACTAGGCATATCTGTTCGACTTGGCTGCACTTCTCCTCATATGGCTGCATCTTCTTGCTCAAGTAGTAGAATCATAATATGCTTTCATTTCTCCCTCTTAGGCTAACATTGGCATAATTGCATTCCCTTCAATAGCCACATACAGGGTAGAGGCATCCCTAGTTTGGTGCTCTTAGGACTGGTGGGTTGGCTAGGTAGCTTTTGATCTTGTCAAATGCTATCTAACATTATTCATTCCATTCAATTGGTTGATATTTTCTAAGTAGCTTGAAGATCGATTCACATATTGCCGTCAACTTAGCGATAAATTTACTGATGAACTATAGTTTCCTTAGATACCCTCTAATTTTTTTCTCTATTTTTGGCACTGGCATCTCTTTGATAGCTTTTGCTTTGTCTATATCCATTTCAATCATGTTTTGATTGATAACATACCCCAGCATCTTTCCTAAAGTGACCTTGAATACGCATTTCTTTGGATTTAGCATGAGATTGTACTTTTTGACCCTTATGAGGAACTTTTTGAGATCAAAGAGGTATTATTCCCTAGTTCTTGACTTGACCATCATGTCATTGACGTATACCTCCACTTCTTTATGTATCATGTCATGGAACATTTCAGTTGCCATTCTCTAGTAGGTTGCCCTTGCATTCTTTAGTCTAAAAGGCATTACTATGTAGTAGTAAGTATCCCATTCTGTTATAAAAGTTGTCTTTTCTTTGTCGATAATGGCCATTAGGATCTGATTATACCTAGTGAGTCCATCCATAAAGGAATACATTGCACATATGGTGGTGCTATCAACCAGTATGTCTATATGGGGTAGTGGGAAATCATCTTTCGGGCAGACCTTGTTTAGATTTCTGTAATCGATGTAGATTCTAACCCTTTATCTTTCTTCGATACTAGTACCACATTTGCTAACCATTTTGGATAGTCTAATACCTCTAATAATTTTTCTTTGATATGTTTCTCGATGTCATTTTTCACTAGTTAGGCCCATTTTGGTCTAAGTCTTCTCAATTTTTTCTTTACCAGTTTGCACCCTTCTTTGGTTGAAATAAAGTGTTGAGCAATTTCTTTGTCAATACTAGGCATATCATCGTACATCCAGGCAAATACTTTTGAATATTTTATTAATATTTTTTCAATTTCTCTCCTCTCTTTAAGGGTAACATCTTTCAAAATATGCAGAATGCATGGTTCAGATTTTGTGCCAACGTTAAATGATTTAGTGCATATAGAATGAATGTTAAATATGCTAATGTTTTATTAATGCAATGCATACTACCATTAGGAAGGACATCAAATAAGTAAGCAAAATTTAATTTCATTACATTAACTTTAGAGTTCATCATTTTTAAACAAAGAAAAGTACAAAGTTCATCATCAACAATGTCTTTGAACAGGATGTCATCGATACTTAATTTGAGGATGGCAGTAGCTTGGGCATGATTGATAGCTTCATTCTCATATTCTATCTCTAGGTTTTCATCAACTCATAGATGTCAATTTTAGTGATAATGTCTAGTAAGTGTTTCTCCTTGAGCGTGTCATTGAAGATTTCAAACCCCAGTTTCTTGATTCTGTTGCTTACCCATTCCTCAACTTGTCCTTAGGTTAAGCTTTTAGCCATAACAGATGTTGATTTCTTAGCCCCAATATCCTTTTCAGGATCGTACCCCAAGTCATTTTTGTTGGTCTATCCTCGGAAGTCAGGGAATTAGGTGACTCCAATGTTTCTTCCTCCTAATCCTATTCTAGGCAGATATTGCATCTTCTTTATCATAGCAACAACTTTGGGATTAATATGACCATCACTGATCATAGAAACCTAGAATCCTGGTAAAACCACATTTAGACAGGCAATAATGTTATTTATTTTAATGGGGACAATAACAACCTTTCCATTTAGAGGGAACTTGATCTTTTGATGCATAGTGGAAGGTATGCCCCTTAATGGGTGGAACCAAGGTCTTCCTAGCAATAGGGCAAAAGTTGGAGGGATGTCCAGGATAGTAAATTTTATTTTTGATTCGATATCTCCCACTGTAACTACTACTTTGAAAGTGCTGATGATTGGCTTTTTTGAATAATCGTAAGCTCGTATGACCATATTAGATTCTTCCAGGTTCTCAACATTCATCCCGAACTTATGTAGCAACCTCAAGGGGCAAACATTTATGGTAGACCCATTATTTACCATAACATGTGGGGTCTTTTTAGTCTTAACAATTACCTGTATG
Source organism: Mallotus nudiflorus (assembly GCA_947683625.1). NCBI lineage: Eukaryota > Viridiplantae > Streptophyta > Magnoliopsida > Malpighiales > Euphorbiaceae > Mallotus > Mallotus nudiflorus. The sequence goes on from CANTUR010000649.1 coordinate 1,675,569, forward strand.
AAGAGAGGATGATTGTGGACCCTTCCCTTGGGGGTAAACTTTGTCTTAAAAGGTAATTGCATTAGAAGGAGCTTTCATTAGAGAGGCTATCATCTCATAAGATAAGGCATCAGTGGCAATCTTTGCTTCATTTAATGCTCTAACTAAGGCTTCTCTATGCTTCTTGGAGGCCATGAGTAGGTCTTAGATACCGGCTTATGCTAGAGTTTTCTTAAGTTGTTTGAGGATAATATCTTCCTCTATAACTGTAGCTTGATCTCTTACTACTTATTTCTCCTTAGTGGGTTATTTCTTTCTCCAGAGGTTGATATACATGCCTGTTGTGAGTTACATGGTTAATTGATAGTGAGGGCTTCTCAACTGCTTGTTTATCTACTTTTGTACTGCTATTATAGTCCTAGAAAATGATTTCAGGGTCATCAGAGTCATACCATATGTCTATCCCTATGATCTGCAGGCTCTAAAGCTAAATATTATTGACCAAACCATCTTCATTATCGAATTATTCTTCCCATCCTAAAGGTATTATGTCTTCTAAGAGTGTGTAAGCAATAGGAAGTGCCATGCACTTGATGTTGTAGTCAAACTTCCCAGTAGATCCTATACTTCATGGTTATTGCTAAAATTTTTGTCTATCTCAGATTCTTATAAGTAAGGGCAATCAATCGCTTTACTATTCATAAAGAGATATATACCCTTAGCTCTTTTATGCATCATCAATTGGGGAAGGGATTTATGAGGCATTGAAATGTATTCAAAGGTAGAAGGGCATTGCTTATCTTCACTAGAATCATAAGGCTCAAGAATGGGATTTAAGGGTTTGTCTTTTGAGGGCTTATCTTAAGTTTCTTATATGGCTTGAATTGATTATTCAATGAGGTCTTCTGGTAGGTTGGAGGAGATCATGATGATGGATAGTGGAGGCATGTTTTAGTAGTTTGGGAGAGGATTGGTCTTGATATTGGGTCATTAATTTTTCAAAGTTAATGAGGTATTGGATTCATTTTTGAGGTTCTGCATGTATCAGTGGTATGACCAAGCATCTAGTGAAAATGGTAGAATAAGTTTTGGTTAATTTGAGGTGGTAGTGGATTTAGAAGAGGCTTAGGCTCTTATAGTTATAGAAGGTTCTTTTGTTGAAGCCTTTGGAATACTTTGGATAGTAGGAGGTTAAAGTTTGAGAATTATCTTGGTGATCTAATGGTATTGATAGATGGTGAATTGTGGGTGTTGGGTTTGGTCATGTTTATTTATATAGTTCAAGTGAAGGTGTTTTAGGTGTTTAGTTAGGTATTGTGGCGAAAAGTGTTTTTGGCTTATTGAGGTTCCTCATCCTCAATTCTAATCTAGGCCTGATAGAGAGCTCTGAAGTTAGGATAATGAGCAAAAATCATTTATTTTCTAAAGTTTGGTAGTGCTTCTTTGATTATCAGCTCTATTTGTTTATCCTCAGGAGGACAGTTTCTCATCTTGATTGCCTTTTCCCACCATTTAGTGATATAATTAGAGAAAGCTTCACCGGGTTTCTGCCTTGTGGTCTCAAGGTCCCTTAGAGTGATGTCTAACTGAGTGTTGTATTTATACTGCTTGATAAACTTCTGAGTTAGCAGTTTCGAGGTCAAAGAACCATGCCCTCAGTCCTTCCTCTAGTGATGTGAAGATGAATAAAAAAATTTATGATTCTATAAGCTTTTTGGTAGCCATAAAGGTAGCATATTGCCTTAGATAGACCCTTAGATCTCATGTTCTATCAAACTTAGCAAAGTTTGGTATCTTAAAATCATCTGGAAGCAACTCATCTTTGAACAACACTAAGTCGGTAAAGCTTTTAGAGCCATGAGTTCCTTGTCTTTGAAGGTGAATTCCAACTGAGCCATCATGTTGGCTAATATTTTGACCTCCCCTATTGACTCAGGCTTAGTTATGTTAGCAATTTTTACAGCTTTTGGTGCATCCCTGAGATCTTGGTAGTAGTCATTGTCATCATCGGCTTGAACTGGAGTGTGTGGAATTCCTTTTGTCGTATCTACCCTCGGGTGAATAGATGCAAATGCTTCATTCAATGGTATGATATTCCCATCTCGAGCACTTTTGGATTTGATTTGGGCTTGCAGGATTTCAGCTATGGTGCCATCAGCAATCAACTTTTGGATCCCCTCTTTTAGCTTGACTTTAAATTGTTGATAGGAGGTATCCTTTTGGTCACTCATGTTTTGAATGTAGCATTCCTGTATATTTATTAGGATTAGCTAAATGAATGATGCATGATGTGTGCCTATAAAAGAGAAGAGTGAGCATGTATACATGGAGTGGATGCAAAAAAAATCATATAATGGAAAAATGATTCTTACAAGAAATAATGGTTAGTACATGCTATTTATATGTATGTGATGTATGCATGATTTGGTTAGTTTTCCTACACAGTGAACAAACCAATCACAAGCAAGCTCTCACTTCTAATCTTATTTCTTTATAAGGTCATTTAGTCTCTTTCCTAGGTGGGTTTTAAACCAATAGTCATTAAGGGACTATGCTTCCGCTCTCATAACTATATTGTTTCAATTTATGTTGGTTAGAACCAAACGGTAAACTAAGGAATAATACTTAAATGTGCTTGAGATAATCACATGATGTTAATGTGAGGGTCAATTGTTAGGCTTAAAATAATGTCCAAAGCCCGTATGTGCCTGTATGCATAGGACCAAGGTCAATCAAAGGGAGTTCGAGTTCTTGCCCCCACATTGATATTCAATATGCTTACCATGAGTCATGAAAGTATCATTTAATAGTTTATAGTTTGATTTTGCTAACATAAAGGTCCATAATCTAGTTAGGTTCCTAACCCATTCATTTGACCTAATAAGGATAAATGGATGACATCTCATAGGTTTCATCATCAAGGGATGTTATTTGTTAATTCATATAGACTATTCAAGTTGAGGTACATAATTCTTATTATTCCTCATGCTTCAAGCTCACATGAAGTAGATGAGAATCACATGGTCCTGAGCATAAATTTTCTATAAAAATTGACATTATGATGTCATTTAATGATAGACATTAGGAGGGTCATGTCATTTATGAGTATCAGGTCAAATGGACAACGTTAGGACATGGATAACATGTATAGCTTGGTGGAATCCTAGTGGATGTTCCTATAGGTTTATATATATAAGCTGAGTCAAAGTGAGAGGCTAAGGGTTCCTTTAACGAGAATGCCCCCATATAACTAAAGTTACAGACTCCAGTCAGTGAGTCTAGCATTCTTTTGATAACTCAGTCACCCCCGTTAAGGACTTGGGTTACAAACCATAGTTAGATGAGTTCATCAAATGCACAAGTAAAGACTAAAGGTAATAATATCGTATCTTAGTCGCCCCATGACTTGAGTGGAACTATAGTGGCAATGTCATTAAGTATTATTAAGGCTTTTAGGGACAAGTAGTGCACGTGTGATGTATAGTACAAATGCAGTGGTTAGGGGCTTTATATGATCAAGTATTACATATTGAGAAATAGTCATTTCCGAGTTGATCCCTCTCTTTAATGGAGTCACCATTGTGAGTGACCTTTATTTATTTTTTTTTGTTTCCTCTTTTCCTCTTTCATTTATTTTTTTTTTTGTGAGAGGAAGAGAGGAACTTTGTGTGAGTTTTTCCATTTTTGAGGGACATGGAAACTTTATCGAATAGGGACAAGTGATCGGTCTCGGGGGGAGGAGACACTTTTGATTTTATGGAGTCACTACCTGATTTTTAGAAAATTAGGAAAAGAAAGGGACAACAATAGGTCACTCAGCGAGCATTGTCCCCAGTAGAGATTTTTAGGTTTGGGGGATCGCATATACTTTTTTACTATTTCTTATTATACGATATTCGATGTATGGCTACCACAATACCCTAGTTTCAATAATGACAATTTATATAGCATTAAAACAATACATCATATAGTATAAGGCAATAAAGCTAAAAATTTTATTACATCACTTCCCTGATAGAATACATATGAAAAGGAAAATATTGTAGAAAAGTAAATCTAATATGATTGATTTGCAAGGATAACATGATCATTTGCACAACTTATTTGATGAATGATAGGATGATCATGCTTGCAATGATTATTATGCTATAATGATGAATGATGATAATATAAAGGATGCATGAGGTCATCATTGGACCGAGAGCATAATGACTTTATTTCAGAACATGAACTTTTCACATTATTGATATTTCATGATTTTGGAAATAGAGGATGCATAATGATGATATTAAGTGAACGTAATAAAGCATATATTATTCACATAGCTTATAAGATTGTCAATCTCATCATACAAGCACAACAGTGTTCCTAAATGCTAACGATAGTAAAATAAATGTAGTGTGATAAAATAAACATGCTAAAATGATTGTGTGGTCCTCAAACTTGACTCAGCTTGTAAGAACTTTGAAACTTTAGCTTCGAGAGATTATCAAGCTTTCCTTGTCGAGAGGTTCAAAATGATGGCAGAATGATGTTAGATTATATACTTGTGAAGTGTGCTTTGACAAGGATGAGGCTACATTTGGTGGAAAAGGGAACTAACAACCTAAAGGAAAGGCTGTAGGAGAGCAAAAACTGCATGGGAAAGGGTTTCTCGTACCTTTGATCGAATTGACTCTTGAGTGTGTATGTATCTTCACTTGCTTCCCCCCTCCAAAATGAGGTGTAAAGGGGCCTATTTATAGAGAAAATATGTAGAATGGGGTGGTGTAAGTGTGGTCACATGTGTGTGAGTGTATTTTTAGGCGTGGCCACTCTAAGTGTGTGTGACCACAAGAGCGTGGCCATGCTTGCTTGTGCACTTTTTCACATGGGCTTTGATGCTCTATGCGCTCTTCCTAGGTTTTACATGCACTTTTTCAAGGTTGGTTCCAAAAGTTTTTGGGCCTTCCAGATGAGTTTCTAGAGTCTGTTTTGCCAAATTCGCCTTCAATTTTAGCACATGACACCTAGGGGCATTTATATGCAATTCTAAGTGATACATCCAGATACTCAAGTTGTGTTGGACCATTCTGGAACCACTTTCATAGGTTTAGAGCCCTATGGATGTGTTATTGAAGTTCATTTTTTCATAATCAATTTCTATTTTTTCACAAAGCCAGGTCTTGGTCTAATGAAATGTGCATAGGTCTAATGAGCTGAGTACTTTGAAAGGGGCTTTCTTAAAACAAACCTGTCATTGTTCTAATAGTTCATATTTTGCAAGGTTAGAGTGTAATTTAATGGCTTGGTGATTGATTTTGCACACTGGTGGGACTGGTTGGGTATTTTAAGGTTGCACACTTCAAAAGTGTTACGAACGAGCGAACTTTAGTCATCTCGGAGATTTGTTTCATCATTGGAATTTTTTGGGGGCATTCAAATTTTGGGTATTACATATACCAATTTAAAAATCTCTAGAGGGGGTGAATAAGCCTATTAAATAAAAATCAAAATTAAAAATAATTTTTTGTAAGAATTGAAAGAATGTCGAGAATGAAGAATGAAGAACACAATGATTTAAGGAGTTTGGATTCAATAATAATCCTACGTCTCCACCTAACTTATCCCTAAGTTAGGATTTTCAATCACCCATAATCTTATCCCTAAGTTATGGCTCACTCTTATAACCTTACAACATGAGTTTTCAAGGCTCACTCAAAAAACCAAATCTCAAGTGTTTCAATGGACAACACTTAAACTAACTCCTTTAGAAATAAATATCACTTCCCTACTGATCAATCCTAAGATTTAAGATGAAAAGAAATTCTATTTCTAACACATAACCAACTTTCATAAATGTTATAAACAAAGAGTGAATATTTGAGAATTTGAGAGCTTTAATGAATGTTAAGATATATAATGATAATAAGCAAAAATGTCTTAACTTCCATTCAGCTCTAAAGGTGTTTATATAGATAAAAACTTAAAATATAGCTGTTTTAGGTGCAAATAATGTGTCCAACATCTATATTTTGAATCCAATGTTTATAATTTTGAATTATTAAAAGTAATGCTGTTAAACTTTGGTACATAGATTAAAGCCATGATTGATTACTAGCGACGTTCGAATTTGCCTACACTTTCTTCATAAAAGTTATAGATATTTGACTTATCTTTCCAAATCATTTAAATTGAACTTTGGTAGCTCAACACATCTCCAAAATACTAAAAGTTGTGCAATCTAAAATGGTAGACTACTGTTAGACAACTGTGCACGAGTTGAAGCCATGATTTTCTATTTACGAAATTTGAATTTACCTATTCTTTCTTTATAGAAATTATTGATATTTGACTTATATTTCCATATCATTTTGAATAACCTTAATTGGACTTTTGTAGCTCAAGAGATGTCCAAAATACTAAGAGTTGTTCAATCTAAAATGGCAGACTACTGTCAGACAGTTGTGCATGAGTTGAAGCCATGATTTTCTATTTGAGATGTTCAAATTTGCCTATGTTTTCTTTATAAACATTAATTGAGTTAGCTTTCATTACCTTAATTGTTCTTATGTAGCTCAAGATATGTCCAAAATACTAAGAGTTGTGCAATCTAAAATGGTAGATTATAGTCAAACAACTGTGCATGAATTGAAGCCATGATTTTCTATTTTCAAAATTCAAATTTGCCTATTCTTTGTTCATAAAAATTGTATATATTTTACTTATATTTCCATACCATTTTGAATCACCTTTATTGGACTTCTATAGCTTAAGATATGTCCAACATACTAAGAGCTGTGCAATCTAAAATGCAGACTATTGTCAAACAGCTGTGCATGAGTTTAAGCCATGATTTTTTATTTGAGATGTTCAAATTTGCCTATGCTTTCTTCATAAACAATGTAGGTATTTGACTTAGCTTTCATCACGTCAATTGGTTTTATGTAGCTTAAGATATGTCCAAAATACTAAGAGCTATGAAATCTAAAATGGCAGTTGCCCAATATTTTGACTCAATATTTTCATACCCAAATGAACAAGAATTTTGACAAGTAAGCCCAATTCAAAAAGCTCAAGACTTCAAATTTGAAGTAGATAACTTTCTCATTATAAATATCTAAGGATGTCAAAAGCCTCCTTGAATCTCAGAGGTCGAATCAGCCTAAGATATTTATACTTCATTTTAACTTCCAATAGAGTCCTAACTTATACACACTTAAAAAAAAATAAATTAAATGCTCAAAATTAAGTTTATTAAGATAAAAAAAAAATAAGATTGATTATTTTTAAGGTCAACAATGTAGTTAAGATATTTTTTTTCTTCAAATTATCCTTTCTTGATAAGCAGTAGATATTTTCTTCTTATAATTCATTTGTGTGCATAATCTTTACATCTCTATGATGTAAATTGTATATATATAAGAATTTGTTAATTGTTATGGTCCCTAGATAAAAATCCTTTCATTTTATATTCTCACATAAAAACAACCTCTAAATTTTCATTTTTAAAAAAATTATCATTTGATATCTTTCTTCTATAATTGAGAAAAATATTTTTATAAAACTTTTCTAAGCTTATTTGTTACAAAAAAAAAAATTTAGACATGAATTCCTTGTTTACACATTTTTTACTTTAAGAAAAGATTATAGAATTATATCCATTAAGATATAGAAAAATTAACATATATAATATTCAATTTTTTCTACGAACAACTGCAAGTATTAAAAACAAAATAAAAAATTTGTGTCCATGTTTATACTATGAAAAGCAGTTTTATGTTAAACATGCAATCAATTAGAGAACAAAAAGGATTATAATTGATTAATTTCACTCTAATCCTAAAACACCAATAAGACCATAAGACTAAATACTTGACCCTTGCTAACCCTGCTATTAGTGAATAAAAAGAAGGAAAACTAGATTGATAAGGTTTGTTCCGATCGATGGATAAGTATGAGAGTCCTACAACACCATCCTTTCATTAAGCCATACAACCAAGCAATGCTACTCTACCAAGGATGAATCGGGACCGGTAACATAAGACCATGCAAAAACTATTAAGCAAGTTCACTAACTTACTCTCTTCCTTTACCTTTATATAATAAACTAAAATAAAATAGAGTTATGTGGTGTAATCTAACATGTTGTAGTAAGTATGTAAAGAAGATTAAAAGATAAGAAAATATAAGGATAAAAGAAGATAAGAAAATAAGGATAAGAGAAGATAAGATAATATAAGGCTCTCTTATGGAGGTTTAAGAAGGGAAGTGCGAATAATATCCAACCCTCGCCATTGTAGAGCCAGTCACAAGCAAGTCTAGTAAGGCTACACCATGTGTCACACTTGAATCAAAAGAGGAGCAAGTGACAAGCTAAGCATAAGGCAATGTGAAGAAATGTGTAAAAGAGAAGTCTTATGATGTGCTAATGGCCTTGGAGAAAAGGTTAGTCAAGGTAGAGACCACTATATTCGAGTGGAGGGATAAGCTCGATGACATGGACCAACATATTATGGAGCTTGTGTCCAAGGGTTGTGATGAGGAGCTTTATGGGGAGATGCAAGGTGCAATAAATATGGTCATAAAGAAGTTTTCAAAGGAAGACAACACCCTTAAGACAATGTTATAGACTTATAAGGAGATGGTTGCAAAGCTCAAGATGGAGTTTAGCTTGGTAAGGGCCACAATAGTGAGCGGTAGGGGAGTCCAAGCTAAGACCACTTATAAGGTGGATGCTCCTTAACCAAAAGCCTATAATGGGGCGAGGAATGTGAGGGAGATACATAACTTCCTATTAAGCTTAGAGACGTACTTTGAGACTATAAGCATCATGGATAAGAATGCCTAGGTAAAGTTTGTATCTCTCTATTTAAATGATATGGCTATCATATTTTGGAGAAGTAAGTACAAGGACAGTAAAAGGGAGACATGCACCATCACCATATGGGAAGATTTCAAATGGGAGTTAAAGGGCCAATTCTACCCTAAGGATGCTAAGAATAAAGCAAGGGCAAAGATTTATTGTCTTTAACATAAGCAGGGGTGCATCCAAGAGTATGTAAAGATTAAAGACAAAGTTTGAAGACTTTATAAGGTAGCTTGGTTTGCTAAATAAACATATATTCAGAGAGAGTCATTGTTGAGGGGGAGTATTAACCAAGTTCACCAACTTACTCTTTTGCTTTACCTTTCTAGAATAAGCTAAAATAAAATAAAGTTGTATAGTGTAATCTAACATGTTGTAGTAAGTATGTAGAGAATATAAGAAGATAAGAAAAGATAAGGATAAAGGAAGATAAAGATAAGATAAGGTTCTCTTATGAAGGTTTAAGAAAGGAGGTGGGAATAGTACACAACCCTCACTTATAAATACCGCCATCCTCATTTGAAAGAGTGTGTGTAAAAATTATTAAGTCACAAACTATTTTGCAAATGACTTCTTATGCACTACTGTGAATTCCAACTTGTTTTGCATTAGAGAACCAACTATATACAAAATGTCTCGCCATCATAGGGAAACTTCATACTACCAAGTTCATAAGTGTATGTTTGGTAAAACCTATTAATTATCTTTCAACCAATTCTCTTGATTTCAATAGCTCTATTATCTTTTGAAGTACATGAAACGTAAAAATAGAATGGCACAGTTATAAAAGCATATGATGGTGTGTAATACAACTGACTTATTATTTTTTAATAATGCATCATTAACACACATTATATATATAGTTATATATATATATATATATATATACACACACACACACACACACACACATATATACAAAGAACCTCACCAATCGACATCCACTGAGAAGGTCTAATTGTGCACTTTCCATGCTTCTTTAAAGCTACTCCTAACCACAATGGTAATTGAGCAACTAGTTACAAATAAAATGGGCATAACCACCCTATTATTTTGTTAAATCTAATAAATCATAAATACAATTATAGCTATTATTCAATGCAAATTATAAAAAATTATAAAGATAAAACTTACAGAGATGAAATTAAGAGAATCCATTCTTAGGTTAGGAGAAATTTCTACTAATTACTAATTGCCATAAACTCAACCTAAGAAGCAAAAAAAAAAAATAGAAATTAATTCAAATACAACAAAATCAACTAGAATAAAAGAAGTAATTAACTATATGCATATACCTCTTTTAGAGAGAATATAGATAGTTGAGAGTTAGATTAGCCAGCCATTTTTGATACTTTTTATAATCTCAAACCAACATCACCAACTAAAAGCAAGAAATAACACAATGCAACTTCTAAGCTTCAGTCCAATGTGATTTACAAATGTTAAAACAACTAAAAAAGCAAAACATCATAGCATAAATAATTCATATTTATAGTCACATTGAATTATAAATTATGCAAAGAAATGTCTCTTCCAAATAAATATAGAAAATAGTGAAAAGTAAGGACCTTGCCACTCCAGGTGTAAGCATGAGTGTCACAAAGAGCAATAAAGAGAATCTTTCTCACCGGCTTAAGGAGGAGAAACCTATACATCTTATATTATTAATGGCTTATTTGGATCATTAGCAACAACAGCTACTCATTTTTTCAAAATAAATAAATAAATAAATTTGAGCCAATCTAGACATATCTTATCATAGATCAAACTTACATCCCAATTTTCTTGAAAAAAAAAAGGAAAGAAATGCAAAGATAGATACAGAACAATCGGAAGTTACCTTCGTAAGTGGTGACCTGACCTTGAGTAGCCATTAAAAAAATAGCAGTGAAGCAATAGAAAAAGCCAAGAAAAAGCAAATGGGGATTTTCATTATAAGGCTTTATGACCATTAAGCTTCATTATTGTTTCCCTTATGTTGCTTTAACAAAGCATAAATGAATCTATCATACCCATATCACTGGCTGATGAGCGAGTATGACTGGTTGAATGTTATGCTGATGTTTGCTAAGTTGCTAACATAATTTTTCATGATGTAAGGGTGAAACATAATTTATATGTATACAACTACAAGCTTAAAGCTTGAGATATGCCTTAAGCTCTACTTATAAGCTACATACTTATTCCTCTATTCTTAATATTATTCCCATCTCTATAGACCTAAATATAATATTAAAAAAATATCTTAAGTGCAAACCCCAAAAGACAAAATGAAGGAATTTTTGGCTCAACCTCTTCTACGAGTTGGAAAAATAAGTAAAAGGAATATGACTCTACAACACCATCATTGTTGTCCTTTTAGAGAATCTGTAAAACTAATAGTGAGGGGGTGAGTATAAAATATACTCAATGAGTGGGTAAAGATATAACAAAGTGAGAACAAATGATATTTTTCTCTTAATAAATTCGTATACTAATATTACTATAATAGTAATAATTTAAAGCTTCTAAGTATGTATAATAAACATATGGAAAATGATAATAAACTATGATTATTATCATTCACTAATTTCTAAAAATGTAAGCTATAAGTAATATATTATTGAATTACATAAGCATTGCATGTCATAAATTATATAAGCATAAGCATTACAGTCATACATTTTTGTATACATAAAACATGTGCATAAATATACAAGTATAATAAAGCAAACATACCCTCTGCTCACTGGTGAACTCTAAAAACTGTTATTGCAAACTCCCTACAACGGTGTACCAATACTAAGCAATAAAAATAGGAACTTACAAAGTATAGATAAATAACTCAAAATAAATCAGAAAAAGAAAAAAGCGTGATACGAACACGAGTAGTGACATTTGACTAAGGAAAACTAGAATGAGGCATCTTAAAGTACACTCCCCCACTAGAAATAGTCATCCCTGATAACCCTAGGAATGGTCTAGTCATCAAGTCCCCAAGGACAGTGCTACTAAAAGGTAAACCACTAGCATAGACCATTGCCTCAGTCTGAAACGTGTCCTCCTCAAAATAGAAACTAGATCTCTTTTTACAAGACCCTCATTACTGTAGATAAGTTCTCATAACCCATGTCAATTACAGTTTATTACTAATAAAGTTTGCTACATGCTTGTATAAAATAAGAATAAATAAAAACTCATCAAATCAGAAGAAGCAACTCTAAAAGATGAAAATCCACGAGACGCCTGTGAAGTCCCGGCTCTCAAACTCAAAGGATAAGCTGCAGGAGTTGAGGAGGTAAAGGTGGAGTGACAAGATTACTAGCTATAGCATCAATCAACTGAGGAATAAGAGTGTCAGCATAAGGAAAGTCTACACCCTTTAGGAGGCTCTCAATAGGATATCCTCCCTCATCAGTAGAAAGCTCATCCTCATTGAGCTCATAACTCTATAACATATCACCAGCAGGGGGAATAGGGACTTTCCTTATGAATGGTCCATCCCACCAGTAGTAAACTCGTTCACCTAAGTACCACACCTTACTGAAAAGATCGAGTAATAAGACTCATCTCTATATTAGCTGCTATATTACTTTCATCTCCATTGACCAATTTGCCCTCCTCAAATACCATCAAAGGTGAATCTATTTGAAAAATAAAGTAAATAAAGAACCTTCAAGAATCAAGATAGTCAAAATAATATAATGAAGCATGCTTGATTAAGGATCAGCCTAATAATGTAATTCCTAGCCTATGCCCAATCCTCAAACAAATTAGTGGTCTTCTTAATCCAACAAGGATAACAAAGAAAACCATCCTCTTAAAGATGCTTGACGGATGGATAAAGGAGAATTTCAAACTCATAAGCTTATATTTGTCAAATAAAAAATTAAAAGTAAAAAAAGTAATAGGAAAATATGTGACAAAAAATAGAAATATATATACAAAAGAACTCATACTTACATCCAGCACTAACCCCTATAATAGAAGTCCCTGGCTTAGCTCCAGCAACCTTTGTATAGTCACCCTCAACATCTAAGTCATTGATAATGAAGGCCATGTTGTCAAGATTCTCCAAAATATTGGGGAAGTCCATCTCTTCCAGAATATAAAGGATGTTGTAGAATTAGAAAAAAAAAGCCAAAAAAAGATCAAGAAAAGCCTCCCCAAACTAAAAAAAAAAACTCAAGTTTTTATAGACCCAACATGGGGGAAAGCATGCCTAGCATGTGGCCACATGCTCTAATGCATGGTCACACACAATTCTACACTCCCACCACATGATTTGAGGCAAACTCTGAGACTTTGCACATGCAAACCTTCATTTTGTATGCACTAAACATATAGAAAAGTACACAAATATGGACACTACCTATCTTAGAACATTGCATGCAACATCACTATTTTTAAAGAACTTAACACTTCTTAAAAGAGGAAAAATTGAGGAAAATATCATAAGGATATAACATTCATATATGTTACATATCATCAGAATGACATCAATAACATGACGATTGATGACATCATCATTATATCATCATTACATCATCACTGCTTAGTAGCATTTTAGTATTTTAAAACTACTTAGTAGCATTTTCATATGTTCATTAGCATTTTATCATTGCTTAATAGCATTCTCACACTTTTCAATAGCATTTTAATCTACTTAGTAACATTTTCATCTACTCAATAGCATTTTATCACTGCTTAAAATCATTTTCATCCGCTTAGTAGAATTTTTACTTTACTTAATAACATTTTAGTAGTAATTTTACTTTACTTAATAGCATTTTCATTGCTTAGTAGCATTTTCACTCTACTTAGTAGCACTATCATTGATTAGTAGCATTCTCATATGCTTAGTAGTATTTTCATCCCCATTATGCTTAGTAGCATTTACATTTGCATGACACTTAAGGAGGATATAGTCGCATCTTTATTTGCATGAAACTTAAGGAGGTTATAGTCGCATCTTCATTTGATTGACACCTAGGGAGGTTATAGCTACATCTTCACTCATGTGACACCTAAGGAGGTTATAGTCACATCTTTATTTATGCGACACATAAATAGGTTATAGTTGCATTTACATTCGCATGACACCTAAGGAGGTTATAGTCGCATCTTCATTTGCATGACACCTTAAGAGGTTATAATCACATTATCATTTGCCTAACACTTAAGGAGGTGATGACAGTATCCTCAAAAACAATAATTGAATCACAACAACCAAAGCAACCAAAATCCTAAATTTTGCGATAAGTGAAAGACTGTAAAAAAGGAAGTCAGAATAAACCCGACTAAGAATCTTCTTTCAGATAGACAAACAACCAAAGTTATTTTTATTTTGTAAGGAAGTGCAACTATATCAAAGTAAAATAAATAGCATAATATAAAGTTAATAAAACTACGCAATTTGATAAAGTAAACCCAAGCATGTAAAGGTAAAAGCCACTTATAAAGCAATATAACAATGGTCATACAATATAATAAGAATTACAAGAATGTAGCAAGGGCTAATAGTAATGGTAGCATCAGTAGTCAACAAAAATGACAACAGTAGAGGAAATAGAAAACATCAAACCAATAAACCAGCAAATGCTACCATCATCATTGCCTCTACACTAGAAGTGACCTCTTCTTTCTTTCTTTTAATACATACATATGCATTTGCATTTATACATTGAAAAATATATATAACGGCTCTTTTCTTTCATTCTTGAAAACTTTATCTATGCCATAGGTGGCATGTATCAGAGTTGAGTGAGCTTATTTTAATTGTCATAATCTTCCTTTAGTGCTCATTCATAATTTCTTAAGCATGATTAACAGCTCCAAGTCAAGACTTTCTAAACTTTAATTAATCTAATGCTCACCTACCACCTAGCTAGAAGAAGAACTTGCAAGACAAAACTCATAGAGGACATTGATGAAAAAATAAATTACAATTATTGAGATATCTTTCAAACAGGTTTGTGATCTCAAAACTATAGTTACCTACTTTAATGCTTAGAAATGAGTAAAAGTATCTAAAAAGGACCCTTTATGGTAATAAAAATTACCCTTTTACAGTATTCACTCTGAGTAACTTAAGAAAGGCGGGGAATACTAAATGAGGAATCATTTATAAAAAATACAAGAAAAGTAAAGAAAAAATAAAAACCAAATCAAAATTTTTGCACACTTCAATGCTCCAAAAGTAGGGTATGAGTATCCTAAAGGATCTTTCAATGGTATCCATGGTGAGTAATAGAAGAAAGGCAGGGGATACATAATAAAGGAAAACCCTGTGGAAAGATAAATGATGTGGGGTCTATTATCACTTCCTTGTTGAAAAGCCTCTTGATAATTAAAATTTATTCTATTAATCTACATTCTTTATAAGTTTCATCTCACTATATTCTTTAGAAATTCACTTAGGAAGTGTTAGTATAAATGTGCCCTAATGCCATTTCTTATAATATAAATGACATTGTACTTATAACTATATGTCAATATAATATTCATTTAGATAAAGTGTCTATTTATTTGAGTATTCACCCTTTAGCCTAATGTTAAATATGTTTATTATTAAGTGTTGATAATATGAGTGACAAATTCATTTAGTACTTATACTATAAAATTTGTATAGTCATTGGATTAATAAATGGGTCATATTAATCTGTAAATTATCACCTTTGTCTATTTTCCTTAATCGATATATGATATCGATAGTGGGAGGTAGTGAGTCTCATGCTACTTGATATGAGATATTAGAATAGACATGTGGATACTCATGTGATGGGTGGATCAAACGGTGACGTAAGATAAGTGATTATGTAGAAATTCACTTCAATCAATAATCATTGTCTTGGACATAATGGTGCATGTGGTCCTTTAACCTAAGGCAACACAGTCATCCACGCATGGTTGACTAGAGTATGTTACTACTTACATACCTGTGCTAGCTATGTATGGGTATATGGCATATGGTGGCTCTAGTTAGTTCTATGTAGGGATAAGTGATTGGTCAAGATAAAATTCATTACTTTTAGTGAACCAGGATAAGATCTTATGCTATCTAAGTTATTATAGATGAACAAGCACCTACCCAGGTCAAACTTGACTTACTTGAAAAGTATTTTGGTACTAGAAAGTGTTTCTAGTAAAAGTCATATTTTATTGAGAATTGAACTAAATATGAGGTCATATGATTGAGGCAATTAGAGTTTGACAAATGATGACTCCAGCTAATGTCGATATCTTCAAATGAAGGGTCATTGAGTGCATGGTAATTATGTTCTATAGTTCTTGTAAATCTACGGAAAGCATTTATTTCCAACTGGGTAGTCATAACATCTATGTTGGGGGTCACTCATGACTTTTGGAAACTAAATGTGATTAATTAGGATTTTCATATTTAGATTACAAAGAGTTTCCAATAATATTAAGAGTTAACATTATTTATTTCCATTGCCATGTGGACTTGAACCTAGTAAGTCACACACATAAGAGTAGCACTAATAATGATATTTATTAATTTGATTATTAATTAAAGTGTTTAATTAATTAATTAAATTAATTGGATTGGATTTTCACTTGTGCGAGGATCTAACATATCCCAGAATCTAATTCAAAGGTTAGGACTATTAAATATTAATTTGGCCTTAATTTAGTATATGATATTAAGTTTAAGGACCAAATTGATATTTGCCAATAATACTAATTTGGATATGGACCATGAGATAGGCCTTGTATATGTAGTTTAATGGATGATGCATGGGCTTGGACAATTATGCATATTATTAATATAAGCCTTCTTTTAAGTATTAAATAAAGCCCATAAGACTAATTAATGGATGTTGTAGAGATGGGCTCATTTAAGAGTTAAATAAGCCTAAAGCCCACTTACTAAACGAGGTGCCACATAAGTATGACCATGTGATGATCATGCTTGCATGGTGGCCACCTAAGCATAGCTTTACATGCAATGTGATTGCATGGTTGACAACATGGAGATGTGTCACAAGCATGCACCTTAAGTTAGTGGTCAATCTTTATGTGCATGAGATAGCTTATTTTACACTTAAAGTAAAAAAGTAAGCACTTGCATGAGATTGCTTATCCTACACTCAAGCTTAAGTTTATGGAGAATCTCTACATATGTAAATTAGTCTCTTACATACATACATGAAGTTAGTAAAGTTTCTTTACACATTTGATACTTCACTTACCACTTATATTAGAGAGAAAACACTACGAGAGAAAATAAAAGTTGAGTATTCTTTTTCATCTTTCTTCTAAATATTGTGAGTGTATGAGTGAGAAATACAAGAGTTGTGTTTCTTCATAAGCCCATTGTCATCATCCTTTGTACAATAGTTGTGCAAGTGAAGGCTACATCCAAGCAAAGAGAGGAGCTTTAACAAGCTTTCGGGTCACCACAAAGGAGGAGCTTATGGGTAGAGATTGTTCAAAAGCTTAAAGTCATTCTGGTGCCACTTTTATGTTTAAAGTCAGAGGCTTTATACTTAGGGAGCTAAGAGCTTGTAGATTTCCATCAACCATTTCCTAAAGCCTATTGACTGTCCTATCGACATTTAGAGTTTGTAAGTGTTACTAAACTCTAAATGTAGGTCTCTTGCCATGCTTTGTGTTTCGATAATTTTATGAATCTTTTATTTATGTTGTCTATTAATCATGTAAGTAATTCGTTATGTAAATTCAATGTGCTCTTATCTTAGTGGTTTTAGAATGCTTGCCTTTTTATAAGGGTTACAGACTAGGAAAAAATTTTGAAATTTATCCTAATCAGTTTCATGCTCACACCATGCTCCCACTCATATTCTAATCAATTCCTTCAAGGACCTTGATCTCCACTCAGTAATACAAATGGCCTTGGCCATGAGCTATGAATCATGTTTTTGAATTGACAAAATTTGTATTAAATCAATATTATCATGGTAATGACAACTTAAGCCCTCTAATACATATAACTTTTAGCATTGATAAATCAACTACAAGAATTTAAGAATATAAGCACTTGACTAACGGTGACTAATTCAATGCATAAATTCTTTAAATATACTTCATGAAAAAACTATAAATGAATACTCTTCACATGTACATCTATGCTCTTCAAGAAATCAAGTTGCAACTAGTTAATCAATAAGAATTAAAAAGTCAGCACCAATTAAGATCATAAAGCATTTCTAAGAAAAGGGCCTCAAGCTGCTACCAGTTAATAAATCCAAAAGTCATAATCACTTATCAAGATCGAGAGGGCACCTATAAGAAAATCAAAATAAAGGAAGGACTCCAAGTCGCTACCATTCAATAAAGAATTCATTTAGATCAAGAAGCACTTACAATAAAATCCAAAGGTAAAAGATACAATGCATTTGGCACCATTCATAATCACAATCACACAATAAATCATAGTCTTAAATTATGATATCATTATGCATCAATCATGATTATAATCATAACTAATCATTTTTGCTTGACACCTAAAAAGGTTATAGTGGCATTATCCATTCCCTTAACACAACTAGTGGGTGTTAATTAGCATTATCTTTTCCATTAACACAGTCAAAGGGTGTTAAGTGGCATTATCTATTCCCTTAAAATAACTAGAGGGTGTTAAGTGGCATTATCTTTTCTTCTGACACCTAAAGAGCTTATAGTGGCATTATCCACTCACCTAACAGCTTAAAGAGCTTTTAATGGCATTATCTATTCATTTGATGTCTAAAGAGGTTATAGTGGCATTACTTCCTGACATTGAAAAGAATGTTAGAACCCTTAACATGACTAGAGAGTGTTAAGTATGACACCTAAAGGGTAGTTGTTGCATTTCATTTGCATACTTGTATATTATATTCCTAACTACATATCACTATCATGTGATTATCTCACTTGCTTGAATCATTTGAGCAAAAATTACATCTTTTAATATATCACAAATTGTATCATTCTGTATGTTTCTTGAATTGCATCATTTAGTGTGGATCCAAAAATGCATCACTACCACGTTCATATGAAAATTGCATTCATTTTTGCGTGAATCTCAAAATTGCATCATGCATATGTCTAAAACTGTTTTGCACATTTTTCATATATTATTATCATTTTGCATGAATCCTAAAATAGCATTTTGCATGAATGTTGAAATTGCATCTTGCATGAATCCCAAAATTGCATCTTGCATGAACCCTAAAATTGCATTCTGTGTAAATCCTAAAATTGCAATCTGTATGAATCCTAAAATTACATCTTGCATGAATCCCAAATTGCATGCATCCAAACTACACCTTGCATGATGACTAAATCACAAAAAACAACGACAACTAAATCTTAAACAACAACGACAAGGGAAGATGTCTGAAGATGACACAATGCTTCACTAAGTAAGTACCTCTCCCTAAAAAATGATTTTTGCATCTCTATATTTGTTTTGCATGCATTGACATTAGCATCGTGATGCTATACAATACATGCAAAGCAAGGGGCAACTATCATACCTCAAATTTAACTGTCCCTTAAAAAGTTTGATGATGAATGGTTTCTTCGAACATGACTAAAGTTTGTCGTAACATCTCTAAAGTGTGAAAAGGTCTAGCAATCTTAAAACCCTAATCAATCCCCTAGTGTGCAAAATCAATAACCGAGTCTCTACGTCATGCTCTGATCTTATGAAATATGAGTCATTGGAGCAATGAGAGGCTCATTTCAAGTGATCATCCTTGAAAACATGTAACTTATTGAGTTGGGGCTCAACATTGTGAAAAAAAATTAATTTTGATAGAACTCACTTTGGATACATGTTTGAAAGGCTAAAAAGCCCCAAATATGGTCCCAAAATAGTCCATACATGTCCAAATTTTAGTGTGCATCTTAAAGAAGTGCACATGATCATGCACAAGTGTGCATAACCATGACATGTCACTACTAAAATCAAAGCTAATTCATAAAAAATGGATGCATCCAAAAGGCTCAAAAACCCTTAAAAGTGACTTCAAAATAGTCCAAAATGACTTAATGATTAGCATATATCGCTTAGAAGTATGCACATTCATTTGAAGAGTATGCATGACCATGTATACTTTAATGTGTCATACACTAAAATAAAAGCCAAATTACATGAAGTGGACCTCGAAAACATGTTTAAAAGACCTAAAAACCCTAGTAACCAAACTTGGAGTAGCCTAAGAAGTCCTTAAGTGCATATGGCCATGCACAAGTGTGTATGATCATATGCCTAGTGGGTGGTCACACACACTTTATATGACCATGTGCTCCATTTTACATGCACACATGTAACTACATGCAAAAACACCATAAAACTTTTTTTTTTTGCAATAAATAAGGGAATTCATACCTCACTTTGGGGGGGGGGGGTGGGAGCACTCACATATAAAAAAATATGTCTATTTGAAGGCTCTAAAAACCTATTTCCACATAAACCTAGCTCTCCCATTGCATTGTTTCTGGGTTACTATACCACTTTTGAACTAAATCTAACATAATCTTTGTTAAAACATGCTTCAAAGGTATACAAATCTGCATCATTCTACATGTCATTTTGAACTTATTGATGAGGAAAGCTTAAATATCTCTCAAAGCTAAAGCTTTAAAACTCAAATAAGCTCAGTTGAATATAAGGACCACATAATCATTTTAGCATGTTTATTTTATCACACAACATTTTACTTTACTGTCGCCAATGTTTGCAAAATTTGTTATGATTGCATGTTGAGACTGGCAAATCATTTTTCTCATTTTAAATTGTCATCTTACATGCTCTAGTTTTGAAACATGAAAAATCATATATTATGTATTAATAACGTGAGAAGTTTGCATTTTAAACTAGGTTTATCATGTTCTCGGTCCAATGATGCTATCATGCATCTCTTAAATCATCATTTAGGAATTTCATATCATCACAACATAATAATCACCAAAAACATGCATGATTACTTACTCTTCCAAGTGATTGAGTGTTTGTTGTTTATTTCATTATTTACATTATCGAACAAGCTACGTGTATAGTTATGCTAACCTTTGCAGGATTACTATATCTAAGCTAGATTTACATTTTTGTAACTTTTTTTTCATTTTATCTATATTTCATTAGAAAAGTAATGTAATAATAATAATTTGGTTCCATTACATTATATTATATGATGTACTATATGAATGCAATATACACTATCATTACTAAAACTAGGGTGTTGCGGTAGCTATATGTTGAATATCGTATAATGAGAAATAATCATAAAGTAGATGTAATTTCCCAAACTCAAAAATCTCTACTGGAGGTAATACTCATTAAGTGACCCGATGTTGTCCCTTTCCTCTTTTCCATTTTCTAAAAATCGGGTGGCAACTCCACAAACACAAAGCATCTCATTCCTCCCGAGACTGACCATTTGTCCATGTCCCACAAATGGAACAGATGTCCCTATTTGGTAAAGTTGTCATGTCCCACACAGAATCATACCTGCAAATATCCTCTTTTATGGTGGAAAGGAAAAAAAAAGTAAAGCCAGAGAGAGAGGTCACTCGCACTACCATTAATCAAAAATCATGAAAAAGAGATGGAACATCACTTTTATTTTCTATTAGATAGTACCAAGTGAATAATGAATATCATCTATGAAAATAATAAAATATTTATGTTGTGAAAAAGAGTGGATTGGGGTGGGGTCTAGACATCTGAATGAATCAATTCTAAAGGTTTTAAACTATGATTATGAGTCAAGGGTAAATGGACTCGATGTAATTCTCCTAAGCAATAAGCAGAACATTTATTTATGTTTTTTTTTTAAAGAATAACAAGGTAATTGAAACTGATAAACTAAACTAATTTGTGAACTATTTGAAAATTTGGATGTCCAAGTCTCATATGCCAATTTTTCCAGACTTGCAAGAGAAACGGATGCAAATGAAGATTTTTGTTATGAAGTTGCCGACCTAGCTTGTAAAGTCCTTGCTCATCTTATCCGTGAAGCATCGTCTTCTTTGAAACCTTGTCTTTAGCAAAGCAAGAATCATGATGAAATTTAGAAAAACATTTATTATTAGTGCAAATTTTTTTAACAGATAAGAGTGGTTTGGTTATGTGTGGTACATGGAGAACATTTTTTAATTTAAACTGTTTGAAGGGTGAAGGAATAATACTAGAACCAATATAAGAGAAATGCAAGCCATGTCCATTACCAATAGTTAATTTTTTGTGACCTTGATACTCATTGGCAATGCTTAGAGATGACAGGTCAAGGGTGACATGATGAGTTACCCTTTGTCTGGATACCAGGAAGCCATAAGAGGAGCAGATGGAGTTGGCAAGATTGGACTTAGCAATGTGGCATCTATCAGATGTGCTTGGAATTTGTTGGAGGAATTACTGAAGTTTGAAAAGAAGATTGGTTTGATCAACCTCAAGCAGTGTAGTTGGCATCAAAATGACGACAGCGAGTGTGAAATGCAAATTTGAGAGGAAGAGGACTAAAATCCATGTCAACCCCCATGTTTTCCCTGACATCCATGATCATTTGAATAAAAGGGGAGTGAATATGGATCACCGGAGAGCGAGGGTAGATTTCTTCCGTAATGGATGACAACAACCATGAAAATAGTAATTGGTCTTTATTAAACCAAGTTACAAAGGTAGGGTTAGAGACACTATGATTTGTTGTGGAATTAAGAATCTCTTTTGTGGAGGAGGCTCGGTTCCAAAGATAATCCCATAAAGATTGTAACAGTTCAACAATGAAGTGAACTGTAATATTTCCAAGGAATGTAATTACGAGATGTCAATTTGATTGAGAAAGTCTGTTGAACATGAGAAAGAGCAATAGTTGAGGGTGGAGAAGGAAGGGCTCCGACGGTATGGTTTACCATCATTGCCGAAGAAGAAGAAGAAGTTGAAGAGGAGTGTGAAGTCATTGATATTGAGCACAAGCTCTGATACTAAGTCAGAATATGTTGTGAATAGTTAAGTTTTCATTACTAGAGCTGTGTACATATATACATCAAGTGCTATAAAAACTATAACAACTTATACATGTAGAGGTATACATGAGTTAGCTAGCAGTTGAAGAGCTGTTAGGAGTCTTTATCCTTGATAATAACAAAGGAAAAATGAGTGTTAAAATCCGCAACATGATCAGAGTCATTGTCCCAAAGGTAGAATTGTTTGTAATATGCTGCTCGGCTGGCACTGGAGAAAGTGCCATCAAAATTTAACTCACTTAGGATTTTGGTGAGTAAAATGGTTTGGTCTATTAGAACTGCATCTCCCTGGCTGATGATGTCTGGAATATTCGAGTTGAATGTGGAGAAAGTGAAAGTAGTGTGGATATTTGGTTTGTGTTGAAAGGGCAGGTAAACAATAACAATAAGATCATGATGACTGCCGTGGAAGAGGCATGCTTAGAAGATTCAGGATGCATGATTTTGCTATGATTGGAACAACTAATTTAGCACATAAGTTTGCTCCACTTCTTCTTTTTTATAGATCAGCGCTGTGGTCTACTCTTTCGTATGTAATCATTTAAATTTTTTTTTTTTAACAACCATTTAAACTATTAATAGAGACAGTGAAGTTGCTCAAATTAATTATGGTCGATTTTTGTTATAAATTAAGAATATAACGTCAGTCCTCTTCATTAACCAATGAGGATGATAAATATTGAAAATTCTATATCTATACCTCGTTAAAGTCAAGAATAATGGAGGATGATGGGCGTAAACATCTATCACATTACCTTCAATTCGTCAATTCTCATAAAAATTTTAAGAGATTCATGAATGACAAATCTTTTACTGTACAATATTTTGATTCCCCATTGGTGTCCACTATTAAGAGAAATGACCGATTGAACAAGTCTCTTTTCCAAAAACAATAATTTTCTATTTTAAAAAAAAAAAACACAATAATTTTCTGATATTAAGTTTTTTTATATGTTGGCGAAAATTTAGTAATTAAGTGAAAAAATGATTTCCTTCAATGCTAAAAAGTCATGGTGAGATTGATGCCATTTGTAAATACAGAAACGATTGTTGCGTAATTTATGTTTTGATGATCATTTTGATTGATTTTATTTTGTGGATACATAACCTTGTGAAATCTACATTACAATGGTGGCTAATAAAAACTAATTAAAAAATGCTAACAGCTAATTATAACTAATGGTCAATATATATATATATATATATATATATATATATATATATATATATATATATATATATAGTAATAATAATAACAATTGAATAAATTAAACAAAAAAGAAAATGGTTGAAAATTAAAAATTTTTTACTTTTTAAATTAATTATAAAAAGGAAATTGTTTTTTAATTTTATGTCACGATCTGAACCAAAAGGTCCATGACCGGTACTAGGGAATAAAAATAATAAAGTATCTAAAACTCATAGTAAACCTTAAAATTTTTTTACAAATTAAAAATAATACACTGAATTATAAACTAATAATAAATACACAATACTAAATACATATGATAATATTCTTCAAATATAATAATATTTCAATTCAGAATACAAATAATACAAGTTTCATAGATAGCTACTACGGTATCTAAAATTCAATTATACAATACATATATTAGTCCAACATACATAATGCAGCCGGTGAAGAACGAATCTGATGTAGATAGAAAATACTAAGAAGTTGACTGTGAGGTCTTGAAAAATAAATTGAAGGAAATCAGATATCACTAAATGAATTAATTTTATAAAATGCATGTAGATTAATAAAATCATTTGTTAAAATCTTTTTTTAAATAAATGTAAATAAACTAATAATATTTGTGAAAAGCAATAATATTCAAATAAAATCTACTTATAATTTTTATATCAATTTAATATGAAATTCCTGTAAGAAAATATATGGAATAATTATTTTTGGCGGAAAATCTAGTAGAACACCTAAATCAACATTCTAATAGTCCTTCGGCTCTATAATCCAAGTGACTGCAGTCCCGATAACATGCTCAACCGAGTTACTACCACAATCATTCACTTATTTCATATTGATGTCTTGAGAGCAAGTTCAACTGAGTTACATCCTTTTATCTGGCCCAAGAGCATTAATTCGACCGAGCTCTAACCATTTACTCTTGCTCGAGAGCACACGCTCCCCCGAGCATATTCTACAATTTAAACATATACTAAGATCTTACCCGTACGCACGTGGTCCTGGTAACACTCACTAAGTAGCGTGTTCTACTATTATCTCCAAATCAATTTAAATTATAAGTAATTAAATAAATACAATAAAATAAATAAATCATTAAATAATAAATAAATAAATGATTAAATATAAATAATTAAAACATAACGAAATAATTTTTTAAAGTATATTTTCAATGTCTACTCGCAAATATAGTAGAAATAATCATGCATATGACAATATAAATATATACATAACCAATCATATAATCATTTCCTTATTATATTTAATTATTTAAAAATATAATAAAAACACAAGCAATACACATTTTATAAAATTAACTCACATATTGAGCATAATGGACAACGCATTCTCTGTTGTCCTGGTGTTACAGCTCAAATTCTAAAGTTATCTAAAATAAATAATATTTATTTAAAATATGCTCATAAAATAAAATAAATAAATTCATGAAAATTCTTGAAATTATGGAAACAATGGAATTGATGAAACTGACTCAATCAAAGACAAAGTCAATTGAAATTAGAAATTCAACACAAGTCCATATCATGTTCTATGAGAAATCTACAGACAATTCAATAGAGTTTCCTCTGTAAAATAGATATCTCTCTACTAAAAGTAAAGTCGTTCCTACATGAAAATACATTTCAAATATTGACACAATCACTTAGTCTCAAGTTCATCCCCCAAACTGCATTAAATGCCCAATCGAGAACTACAATTCACAGAAATAATAAAATAATATAATTTTATTTAAAATCGCCAAAAATCATAAAATCTCATTTAAATACCACAAATTCATTTATTTTCATAACAAAAGATAAAACATATTTATTTTCCAATAAATAGTAAAATTCTAGCTTATATTTAAATTTTTGTCAATAACATACTTAATTCAAATTTTACCCTTCTTAAATTAACATTAATTGCAAATAACTATTTAAATAACTTAAATATATCAAAAAATCAACAAATAAATTATTTAAGCTAAAAGCAATAAATAAGTTTATTATTCTATCATTTTCTGAGAATTAATAATAATTAAGTAAAAATCATAAATAAATTATAAAAATTATTTTAGTGCTATTATTACTAAAAATCTATCTAAAACATCATAATTATCAAAAATTTACTTAAATTAATAAAAATTACTAATTTATACTTTTTTTTCCCAAAAATTTAAATTTCGCATAAACATTCAAAATTTCATAATAAAAATTTAGTGCATAATTTCAACAAACTTCCTTCACGAAACTTGCTCAAAATAATTATTATGATTTATTAAAAATATAAAATATTTTCCAGTCTCGAGACTGTACCAGAACAGTAACTCCAAGCCCTTGAATAGTGCTATTTTAAAAATCATCCCCAAAATTAAATATAATTACATATTTGGAAAGCTTATAACACCAATTTCAATAATCTCAAGTCAATTTAACATAAACTAAATGAATTTACACTCAATTAACAAAAATTAAAAACTAAAACCTAGAACAAATCTCTTAAAATTGAAGTGGAAATCAAGGATGGTTGGATGAATTACCTTAAGGGAATGTAGTCGAAGAGGAGAGGAAGAGATCGAGCTAATATTCACCGGCGATCTCCCAAGTAATTCGATGAGAAGAAGGAACTGAGAAAAAAAGGAGAGATGGCAGCAACTAGCAATGGCAAGTTGCTGGCGACGTCAGGCATGGTGTGGTGGTGGCTTCAGGGCCAACATGGATGGTAGTAGTGGCGGTCAACATGGGTGTAGGGGTTGGTTATGGCAGAATCAAAAAAGGAAAGAAAGAAAAAAAGAATAAGGAGGAAGAAGAAGAAGAAATGCCTGTAAACACCCAATTTCGGGATGCAGTTATGCACAATTACGACGTAAGCCCCTATGATGAAATTTATTCAAAAATTGAACTTAGTTGTCGATTTTCTAGACTTTAGGGACTAAATTGTAACATTTTTTAGGATTTGATTGCAAATAAGTTAATTTTTCAGGGGTCTTTCGGTAATTAAAAGTAAAAAAATTAGGATCGGTATTAGTGTAATGCCGATCGGCATTGCATAATTTTGACTTGTAAAATCTCATTTTTTTTTAATTTTTCATGTATTTTTTATCATTTTTTCAGCGTTTTGATTGGTTGAAAATTTAATTTTATCTTTAATATTATCTGATGAAAATTTTGATGCGTTTTGAACACCTAAATAGTTTTTAAAAATCAAAATTCTTATCGGGTTGTTTTTGAAGAGATGAGCATTCCTACAAACTAGGAAAGTCAGTATGTGTAGACTCTACTTTAAAAAGAAAAGAGTCTACGTGCGTGAAGGAGGGGGATTTTTTTTCTTTTTTGACACACAAAGAAACCGAGAGAGACATACAGACACCAAAAGATTGACTGCACACAAAACCCTAAAAAATATAGACATTATTGAGAACGCCCTTTCTAGTCCAGAATTAGCAACAGTTCAATTTCAACGGTGAAAATCCTAGTTTGAGGGGCCAAAGCATATGCACAATATTCTTTTTTTTTTCTTTCTTCTCTTCTCTTCTTGTAATTTTTTATTTTTTATTTCGTTATTGTTTTCTTATTTCATTACTAATCTAATTTTTTGTGTGTTTTTGTTTGATACTTGATTGTGGATTGAGGATGAAATAGTATAATATCCAAGAATTATACATAAGATCCATGGAATGCTATGGATGAACCTGTACTATTTTTTTCAATAGTTCTTAAGATTTTAATTTTTATTCTGCATTTTGGTATCTTATGTAGTTTATATTTATTTCATGGGTATGTAATTGTTTAATTTTAATTTTGTACGTAGTTTATAATAGCCCCAGTAGTGGGAATAGTGAAAGATTTAAATTTCTGCACTTTAAAATTAATTAGTAATTAGGTTTAATCGGGTAAAAATTAATTAAAAATTAATGGTGGATTTAGTTAATTAGGGTTTGTATGTAATTAATGTATCTTTTTTTAAAAAAAATCATATATGAATGTATTTTGATTTGATTTTGTGATTTTTTTTTATGTTTTTTTTAATGTTTTTGGGCACTAAGCCCACGTTTAGGTCTAACTCATTTAAATAAATAAGCTTAAAAATGGTTTAAGGCTTTGAATAATTAAAATCAATTTAGGCCATTAGGTTAATTAGATTTTAGGCCCACTTAGTTAATTAAAACTTGTTTAGACTTAGCTCAGCCCACTTAATTTTATTTCTTTTAAAATAAATAGACCTAGACCCACATTTCACTTAAAATAAGACCAAGTTAGACTTAGACTCATTAATTTGATTTTCCTTTAAAATTGAATAAACTTAAGCCCATTCCTTAGACAAATTAAAATAAACAGATCTAAGCTCACTAATTAATAAAAATATAGGCCCGCCTATAGTCCATTTCTCACTTGTAAATAATATGTAGACTTAGCTAACTTATAAAATAAAATTAACATAGTTTAGACATAGGAACATTGCCTTTTTATGCATTTTTATGTGTAATTTTATTGACTTGTTGCCTTTTAGGTTAAATGGGTGTTAATTAGGGTTTAATAAAATTGCATATAATTAGAGGATGAAATAATCATTTATAAAATTATTCTAAATGAACACAAGACTGAGAGAAGTTAGTATTTCGTATCTAGAATCTCCTGGTTGTGGTGCCAGCTTTCTTTTAGAGAATCGAGTACCACCTTTTTTATTTGTCCTAGTTATTACCCTGGGTGGCGACTCCTCATCTTCACGTCATGTCTTTGTGATAGTGGTTAGTGTGTTCTCTAAGGCCCTGAGCCTAAACAGTGTCATGGTTGTTAAAATCTTGGACGCACGCCAAACCCCACCGCATACAATGCCAAAAAAAAATTTTTGACCTATTCCTTTTTTTTTTGAAACAGGACAAAAAAAGTATAATAATTAAAAATTAAAATATCTACTCTCAATTATTCTTACCCACAAAATATATACATATACTTATACTCAATAATTAATTTAAATTTAATAAAGTTACATAAATACTAATGACCAAATATTAATTAACACTAATTAATTCATAAATAATTATAATCATATTAAAATAATATTCGGCGTACAAATTTCAATTTAATTTGATGAATAATCAAACTTAATAATCCATTTGTAATATAAATATATAAAAAATATTTGAGTCTTTACAATCTTCACTCATTAAAAAAATTCGTCCTTGAATTTAAATAAATAAAAAGAAGTACAAATGTTTATTATTGAAAAGGATAAGGGTACACCGCCTACATTCTTGCCTCTATCTCCTACGTGCAATCTTCCACCACATGGTTGCTCCATAGCACCTTTACCATCGGAATCTCTCACTGCCTGAGGCTGAAGGATAAGCGAAAGATAAAAAATATACTTCCTCAACATTGATACATGAAACACTAGGTGAATTTGAGACAACTCTGGCAGTAACACCAGTCTATACGCCACTTTGCCAACTCTTGATTGAATCTCGAAGGGTTCAATGTATGTGGGAGCTAGCTTATGCTTTTTACCAAACCTCAAAATTCCCTTCATTGGAGATACTTTTAGAAATACCAAGTCTCCAATAAAGAATGATACATCCTTCCTCTTAAGGTCTGCATAGCTCTTTTGCCTATTGAAGGCTGTCTTCAACCTTTGCTAGATGATGGAAACTTTCTTAAAAGTCACTTGCACCAATTCTGATCCTATTAACTGTCTCTTACCAACTTCCCAACACAAAGGCAATCTGCACCTCCTTCTATACAATGCTTCATACGGAGTCATTTCAATACTAGCATGATAACTATTGTTATATGCAAATTCAATCAATGGCAAGTGTACGTCCCAATGGTCACCAAAATCCATCACACACATCCAAAGCATATCCTCTAACGTTAGAATGGTCCTCTCAGACTATCCATTAGTTTAAGGATGAAAAGTTATGCTGAAGTCCAGCATTGTACCCAAAGCCTTATGTAATTCTTGTCAAAAAACTGAAGTAAAAGTGGCTCCTCTATAAGAAATTATACTAATAGGTACTCTATAGAGACAAATAATCTGATTAACATACAATCTTGCCAACCTTTCAGTAGAGTATATCTTTTTAATTAGCAAAAAGTAAGTCGACTTAGTTAGTCTGTCAATTATCACCTAGATAGCATCATAGCCACTTGATGTATGAGGTAATCCACCTACAAAATCCACAGCAATCATATCCCACTTCCACTTTAGCATGGGCAACTACTGCAATAATCTTGAAGGCCTCTAGTGTTCCAACTTCACTTGCTGATAAGTAAGACACTTGGACACAAATTTTGCAATGTCTCTTTTCATCCCATTTCACTAATATGTATCTTTCAAATCATAATACATCTTGGTAGAACTTGGATGAATGCTATAAGTAGAAAAAAGGGCTTCTTCCATAATCTCCTTCCTCAAATCATCCACATCAGGTACACAGAACCTTGTGCCCAAACGTAACGTGACGTCACTATCAATAACAAAGTCTCCAGATTGACCTTGTTACACTTCAAATATAATCTTATGCAACTGTGGATCTCTTCTTTGAACTACTTTAACTCTATCCAAGTACATTGACCGTACTCTAAATTAAGCTAAAAGACACTTCTTGGTCACTTTCAACTGCAACCCCTGATTAATCAGTCTATGTAGCTCTTTAATTATTGGTCTCTTTTTTATGCTGAAATAAGCAAGATTGCCTGCTAACTTCCTACTCGGTGTGTCAACTACCATATTCGCTTTACCCATATGGTATGAATAGAGCAATCATAATCTTTTGGAAGTTCCATCTATCTCCTCTATCTCAAATTCAAGTCTCTCTACTGAAAGATATATTTTAAGCTCTTGTGGTTAATGTATGTCTCATAAGTCACACCATATAAATAATGCTTCCATATCTTTAAAGCAAATACCATTGCTGCCATTTCCAAATCATGGGTAGGGTAGTTCTATTTATGCTTATTTAATTGCCATAAAGCATAAGCAACCACTTTCCCATTCTGCATTAATACATACCTTAGTCATACTTGGAAGCATCATAGTACACTATATACCCTTCATCACCTGAAGGTAAGGTCAATACTGGAGCTGAAGTTAGCAAGTCCTTAAGAAACTGGAAGTGCTCTTCACATCTGTTAGTCTAAACAAACCTAAAAGTTTTTCAAGTTAACCTTGTTAAAGGCACTGCAATCTTGGATAAATCCTTTACAAATCTCTTGTAATAGCCAATTAAACCCAAAAGACTCTTAACTTTTGTCACTATCATTGGCCTTAGCCATTCTGTAATGGCTTTTATCTTCTTGGGATCCACTTGTATGTTGTCTCTAGACACCATATGGCCTAAAAATGCCACTTGATCTAACCAAAATTCACATTTAGAGAATTTGGCATATAGTTAATGCTCTCTCAAAGTCTGAAGCACCATCCTTAAATGCATGACATGCTTGGCTTCACTCCTCGAATATACCAAGACATCATCAATAAAGATTGCTAAGGCATTAGTTAACCCAAAGGACATCACCAAAAGTTCATAATGGCCATATCTCATTCAAAATGCAATCTTAGGTGCATCTCCACTTTTAATCCTTAACTAATGATACCCAAATCTCAAGTCAATTTTAAATAAGCACTAAGCTACCTAAAGCTTATCAAACAAGTCATCAATCCTTGGAAGAGGATGCTTGTTCTTGATGGTGATTTTGCTCAACTGTCTATAATCAATACACAGTTGAAGGTTATCATCCCTCTTATTCATACATAGCATAAGAGCACCCCAAGGAGATGAAGGGTCTGATAAAACCCTTATCAAGTAATTCTTGCAACTATTCCTTAAGCTCCTTCAATTCTCCCACTGCTATTCTATAAGGTGACATCGAGATAGGATCTAAACCCAGTACAACATCTATACAAAACTCTATTTCTCTATCTAGTGGCAATTATGGTAATTCTTTAGAAAACACATAAGGAAACTTGCACACCACATGCACCTTCTCAACTGCCCCCGCATCCATCTTTATATCTCTTACCACAGCTAAATAGCCTTCATATCCCCTTTTAAGCATTTTCCTAATTGTGATAGCATAAATAAGATTTGGAGGCATTAAACACTTATCACCTCGAAATCAAAAATCTTTAACATTAGGGATTCTAAAAATCACCTTTTCTTTTAACAATCTAAAGTGGCATAATGTTAGTCTAACCAATCCATCCCCAAGATCACATTAAAATTGATTACATCGAATAATACCAAATCTGTAAGCAACTCTCTACCTTCCACTAATATGTGACAAGATGGAAAGAAAATGTCTATCTCAAACTCATCACTAAGTGGAGTCACTATAGATAAAGGAAATAAAAAATTAGATTCTTGCCACTCCATCCTTGAAGCAAAGACAAGTGAAACAAAAGAATGTGATGCACTATGATCAAATAAAACTCTAGCTTGAAAAGAACACACTGAAACAATACCTGTTACCACCACTTTTGATGCTTGAGCATCCTGAGGAGTCAGAGTGAACACCCTGGCCTACCCATGGAAGACTATATGAATCCTCTACCACTCAGTCTACCCCCATGCCTGCCTCCTGAACCTCAGCCCTACTGGCCCATAAACTGAGTTGACCTCTACTGAGGGTATATAGGTGCCTGGTAGGGTTGATGCACCTGCTGAAATGATGAAGCAACTAAAGATGAAGATCCTTGGGCATAAGAAGATTGATACTCGATGTTAGGACAAGCTCTAGCAAGATGTCCAATCTGCCCACACCTATAGCATGCTCCTATCAATAAATGACACAGTCATTGATGTACATGGCCACAAGTAGGACATGCGTTGGGCCCCAAGCCTGAACTGCCATACCCAAGGCTCTAACTACTATTACCACTGCTAGCTCTAAGTCCGAACCTCAAAGGTCTACTACTCAGCCTACTGTGTCTGTTAGTCCTATGCACATGGCTACCTCGATAGCCCTGTTGTGAAGTACCCGCAGTCTGTATACTGATAGTACCCATCTAAAACATAAGCTGTTGAATCCTCTACGTCCTCATTACTCTATTGCTGCTACTCATATACGAGTCAGAGATGGCACTATAGACACCTAACTTTGGGATGATGAGTTATGGATGTGATAGAAGACTCCAATAATGAAAATGTCATCAATAAGTCTTCAATATTTAAACTTTGAAACTTCAAGGATCTAATTGCATTTTTTTAAAGAAAGGATTTAATGCTTTCATCGACTAAATTACAATGTTTTTTAGAGATCTAATTTAAAAATTTAAATTCTTTTAAGGACCTTTCAGTAATTAAAAGTTAAAAAAATTAATCGAAATTACGCTAATTCCGATTGGAATTATACAATTTCGGTCGAAACTAGACTCCTTCCATAAATTCATGAATTTTTTAGATAAATCTCAAATTTTCCAAATAAATTGAGTCCTAATTGGTCTGAAATTCTCCTAAAATTATTTTGATAATGTTTTTAAGGAAATAGAAGTCTTTTTAGAATCAATTTATAATTAGAGTTTCAAGATGTATCCCTATATAAGGAGGGCTTTTGCTTTGAAAAGAAGAAGGAGAGAGAGGCGGAGAAAAAGAAAAAAATGAAAGAAAAAAAAGAAAAGAATGAAGCAAAAAAAAGAGGAAAAATGAGAAGAAAAGAGAGAAAAGAAAGAGAAAATCTTGTTCTCTACGAATTTTTTTTTTTTTTTGCTTTATTAATTTAGGATGTTTGAAGAATTTTTAAAGAATAATATTCAAATTCTTATCAAGAACGGTGATTCTATAATTCTGAGGAGCACTTCATTAAATCATCCATAAGCATCATCTTCTCTTTATTCTCTTTTATTTAATTTCTTTTGATTTTATTAATTTTTAATTTTATTTTATTATTTTGTTATTTATTTACTAATCGTAATTTTTATTCATTTTTTTATGGTCATTATAGAGGAAAACACATGATGATCATACTTAGATAATCGAATCCATAAAAAGTCCATTGAATGTTATGAATAAAACCTTGTAGAGATATAGTTTATAAGATTTTTTATTATTATTTTATTGCTTTATTTATTTTTTGGGGTTGTATTAATTATTTTATTATTATTTTTAATAGATTATTGTAATAGCCCCGATAGTGGGAATAGTGAAATTATTTGTAATTGCATGTTTATGTTAATTAATTGGTTCAAAAAATTAGGGGTTTAATTGGGTAATTGATTAAAATCAATGGAGGAAGTATATTAATTTAGGATTGTATGTTAATTAAAATTAGGGTTTAAAAGGAATTAATTTAATTAGTGGTTTGATCTTTTATTTAATTGTTTTAATATGTTTTATTTCTTTTTGGGCTTGTTTATTTTATTTGTTTTTGGGCCTGTTTATTTTATGTTTAAGTGTTTTGTGCTTGTTTGTTTATTCTTATGTGTTTTGGGTCTTAAGCCCACACTAAATTCTATTTCATCCATTTAAACTTAGGTTTTTTAGGTTTATTTAATTAAAATGCATTTTAGGCCTATGATTAATTAGATTTTAGGTTAGAAGTAACTTAGGCCCATCTAGTTAATTAGACATATGCCCACTTAATTTAATTTAATTAATTTAGATTTAACCTACTTACTTTAAGTCTTTTCATAATTTGTAGATTTAATATCACTTTAGAATTAAAGCATGTAGAATTAGGCCCACTAACTTAAATACCTCCATAATTTGTAGATTTATGCCATTTTTAGAATTAAAATAAGTAAACTTAGGTTCATTTAATTAAAATTAAAAGGAATTAGTCATTAGCTCACTTGTAAATTAAAACATGTTAGATTTAGTTCATTTAAATTAATGTATATTAGACTAACTTAGGGATTATATGTTTGATTGAATGCATTATTTACTTCTATTTTCATGACTGGTTTGCCTTAGAGTTAATTGCTAGAATAAAGGTTTATATGAAATTGCATGTAAATAGAGGATAATATAGTAATTCATAAAGTAATTCTAAATGAACAAGAGATTAAAAGAAGTTGGTATTCCATATCCAGAATCTCCTAATTGTGGTGCTAGCTTTCTTTTAGGGAATCGAGTACCATCTTTTTTATTTGTCCCAGTTATTACCCTAGGTGGCAACTCCTCATCTCCATGCCATGTCTTTGTAACAATGGTTAGTGTATTCTCTAGAGCCCTAAGCTCAAATAGTGTCACGATTGCTAAAATCTTAGATGCGGGCTAAACCTCATTGTCTACAGTGGCGACTCCACTAGGGATAAGAGATACTGATTCTACTTATGTTCCTTAGAATTATTTTATTCTTTCATTCATTTTACATGTCCCTATTAATCGATTGTGTTGGTTTATGGTTCCATGATTCCACTAGCTTCATGGGATTGTAAATTGGCTAACCATCATTCTTAGCTTTAACTTGGTTCAAGAGAGATTGTCAAGCTCATTTGACCAAAGTCTGTGACCCAAGTCCTTAAGGGGGCAGTCTTCTCTTGAGAGTGCAAAGGATGTTGGGCCCCTCTGACCTTAGTCTGTGACTCAAGCCATAAAGGATGGAATCTTACTAAGGGAACCTTGACCTTCTTACCAAACCCTAACCATGCATAATGGCTTAGTTACTTCCCTTAGGATCTACCCAAATTGCTTGTGAATGTTGCCATAAGATATTTCTATCTATAAAGGCCCAAGCCTATACTTTTAAAGCCCGTTTGGACTAATAAAGATTGGGCTAATCTTTTATACCTAGAAATACTATTTCTATGTTTTATTGCTTTAAGGGAGATTTGGCATGCACGTCGGTCCCTGATATCCCCTGTTGATATTAAGACCAAGACAAAAAATCCTAGGAAAAGAGACTCGCCATTGAATACGTGTGTGGGAGGAATAAGGTTGGAAGGATGTATGTACACCTAACTTGACTTGTTGCTTGTTACATAGCACATGCATACATGTATCATACTAATATTTGTCTTTTAGCCATTATAGATTCATCTGGGTCTTCCTATGTTTGGAGTTGAAAAGGTGGCAGACTAGTGAGAACTGATTTAAGTCTACAATCGATTGCGAAAGAGATCCTTAGCAGACTGGAAAGGAGTCCCATCAACTTGCTCTAACTAGAAACTACACAACTGAAAAAAGCCAAAGAAATGGAACAACATGAAGGAGGAAGTTGGACCCTAGAGGATGTCAAAGGAGCATTAATAAATGAGATGAGAGCGATGATGCAAGATGCGTTAAGACAGGCTTTGGCTGAATTAATGCCACCACCTGCTGCTGCTGCACCTCTTATGGCCAATCCACCTATTATGACTAATCCACCTGCTATCAATGACAATGCTGGGGAAATAAAACTTAAGGATGTTGAGGGTTATATGGTTAAAAATATGAAAAGGGAATCACTTATGCAAGTCCAAGAGTTGGAATCCAAGAAGATAAAAGCATTAACTCAGAAGATGTCCAAAATAGAGGAATTGATGAGAGGACAGGGTATTGGATACTCATTTGATTTTGATGATATGATGAAATTTGGGGAGGACAAATTGCCTGACTAATTCAAGATGCCACAGGTATAAAAGTTTGATGGTACTGAGGACCCAAGGATTCACCTTAGTTAATACTCAACTACTATAAGTACCACTAAGGCCCCTTTGTCCGTAGTCACCACACTATTTGTACTGTCATTAGAAGGTATGGTTGTCAATTGTATTATGGGTTAAAAAAGTCTATCCGTACAGACTGGAGAGAGTTATGCACTACTTTTCTAAAGCAATATGACCACAACACTAGGCTCAAAGTGTCTATCAAGGATCTAGAACTAACCAAGTAAAAGCCTAATGAGTCATTCTCAGATTTTCTAACCAGGTTCATGAATAAAGTAAGACTAATGAAGAACAAGCTAGCTGAAAAGGATTAGGTTAGGATGGCGGTTTGAAATATGTCACTTAATTTGGTTAAAAGGTTACATATGATGAACTCCAAGATGTTTGTAGACCTTTATGATGATGGGTTACAAGATGAGGAGATTGAGAATGAGAAAAAGAGGATTAATAAAGGCACCAACATAAGGAACTACCTAACTAGTGGCATACAGCAAAGAAGCACTAACTAGATTATAGAAGTGCATGTTGATTAACAACCAAGGAGATTCTCTAATTTTAACCAACCTTTGTCAAAAGTCTTAGAGCGCCTAATGCAAAAGGGCTTACTTCAATCTTTACCTAATCTAAACCCACCAAACTGAAATACCCTAAGCTATAACCCAAACAAGCACTGTAAATTCCATCAAAACCTCCAACACTCTATAGATAACTGCATCTGCCTCAAACATGAAATCCAATACCTTATAGACTCCAGAAAAATCACAGACCCCAGAAAACCCAAGCACTAGAAATAATCCTTTTTGAAACTACTAAAATATACCACCCCCAACTACTATGATGATTAACTCAGGAGTTAGTGAGGAAGAAGTGCTAAACTCTTTTGAGGAACTAGACCTTAAAACCAATGAGAAATCTCCTAAGGCCCCTAAAGATGTGGAAAGAGCAAAAGACTTATTAGGTCAGCCTTCAAGCAAGTTTTACCATAAGGTGTTTTATACTAAACCAACTTCTTTTAACATACCATTTGAGTCGATTATGCCTACAGGATGGGGTGATGAGTTTGATGATGAGAAGCTGCCAGACAAAAAAGAAACATTGACAGTGGAGGTATAGAAGGATGAAGTCACAAAGACAATTTGCAAGAATAATTGTTATATCAGCTACTTGAAGGAAAACCACCTTGAGATTTATCATCCCTAGCATTTAGAATAAGAAATAATTTTTTTTATTGTCTTCTTTGAATAAAATTTTAGTTTCTTTAGAATGTGCTTTGTTTTAATGATTGATGATATAAATTTTGATCATGCTTACTTATGCAATGTACATCTTAATGGTACTGTGCATTATGATATTGATTACATCTCCATGTTTGACATAAATTCAATTCAATTAGATTCATTCAGCATGGGTACAAATGTAAATTCAAAGAACATAAATATATCACATTATGTAACTTCTGAAGATAGGAAATTTGAGAAAAAATGAAAAAAAGATGAAAAAAAGAGAGAAAAAAATAAAAAAGAATAGTGAGGTAAAAGTCAAAGACAAAAATTCATGACT
Source organism: Mallotus nudiflorus (assembly GCA_947683625.1). NCBI lineage: Eukaryota > Viridiplantae > Streptophyta > Magnoliopsida > Malpighiales > Euphorbiaceae > Mallotus > Mallotus nudiflorus. The sequence continues at coordinate 1,713,716 of CANTUR010000649.1, forward strand.
GGCTGATAACAGGAGTTGTATCATCTAATGTAATGAATGTTCTCATTTTTGCCCTAATGAATGATTAAAATTGAATTTTAAATTTTTTTTCAAATATCACATATTCATCTATATCATACTGCATAAGTGTCTGAATGGAAATATATTACATAATGAAAGCTAAAATCAGAGCTATGAGATCACTGTTTTAGTTATGTTTTCTTTTTAATTTTTCTTATAAGCCTAGTGTCCCCTTATACCTTGAGAATTTAGGTGGCTCAATAACTTGCATTATAATTCTTTTCCTATAACTATCATCAATTATTGCATCAGCATTAAGCCTCATATTCTGCTCAATAAGTCTTTAAAGTGTAAGTCCAGTTGATTTCATCATCAAGAACTCACTTCAATCAGTTTGTGCACCCCTCTGCATCTTCAATATATGAGACTATAACTAATAGGATTAGTAAGTCAAAGGATTAACAACAATAGTAAACAAACTGGGTTTTTTGCACATGAAAATGAAAAAAGACTACTAGAATAGCATGAATGAATCCAAAATGGAACTGGGGACAAAGTGTAGCTCTAGGGGCAAATTGAGTCTGCATTTAAAGAGTAAAGATGGAACATTGAAGTATAAGAGCCAGTATAAGAGATCTTAGGGCAAAAAGAAGTATACAAATACATCAGGTATCATGCAGCAAAAAAAAGTTCAATAGTACATCAGTCAATCATAAGCTCTAGTGTCAAGCCATGGACCCCACTTACTAGCCTAATCAATAGTTTGATGAACTGTATCAGAATCTTCAACATTAGAAGTACTAATACTGAAGCATCCAATACTCAAGCCTACATGCTGTTGATGAGGCACCTCGTTCTCGCACTCCAAGCTATGAATACAGCTTTATTCCAAATAGGATACCTATTAGGATCATGCATGTCATACATAACACTCATACACTTGCATATATTTATCATGATATACTTGCTTTGCAAAATCTTTAAGACTAAGTGAGATTGTGCAAATACTTTGCTACTAACATTCAAAATTAGTGTTATAAAAGTACATAAAGGTATTCAAAATGTTCATATCTGAGAGAAAAGGGTAACACTATCAAGGTGAACCTAATGCTTAATGGGACTCTAGACTGTAGAACACTAATAAATCATGGACCCATCTAATAAAGGAATATTACCGACAGTGATACTTGTAAAATCATCATCCTGGCAACCTCAAGAGACTGGATAGGACACTCGAGTTCCTCAGATTCAACATCCATAGTCTCATAAGAAGCATCATCTAGAATATCTCTCCATAATAGTTAAGACCAGCATATGGTATGGAATATGGCGATGAGAAGGTCCAACATGTCAGTAATACATTTGATGGCCCTATAAAAGGGAAGAATGCACTCAAAAATTGAAATGAATGCACTTTGAAAAATTATTTGATCATGAAATAAGATCTCTAACCCCTAAACCTTTTTTGCATGAGATATCAATAAAAGGAATGAAGCCCTCTACCATAGCATTAATGGAATGGCAAAAATACAGATGCAGCCCAAAGCTTTAACTTTAATGGTGGAGTATCATGACTTTGTGATCAAAGACAAATCTAAAGGGAAGAATGCAAAACAAGAATAACACTGCATTATAATAAAAATTGTTCACTTATGAATAAACCATACTAATTTATAGTATTTTATGCAGGGAAAAATAAAAGAGAATGAAGAAGGGGAAAGGAACCGATACATCAATAAGAATAGGAAAGGTTGCAAATGCTAAGCATTCATCAGAAGTACCATCTTGCTTGCCAAACACTCATCAAGACAATAAAGGGAAGTAACAGAACTCTATTTCCTTAGATTTTATAATAAAGAACCATCTCAATTATAAAATTCACAAATTGAAAGTAAATTCATCCACTTCATGAGATTGTGTACGAAAAGCCTATCTCATGACTTTTGATCATAATGGCTTTCTTTTATTAGCCTCACAAAATTCAAATGAGTAGTTAACAGTTTTATGCTGAGAGTTTATAAACTCTAATCAATCTAATGCTCGATTTGCACCCAAACAAAGGGAAGAAAATGTAAAAATAAAATTTATGGACATAAAGCATAAATTGCTTGAATTTCAAAGTATCATTTCAATATTTTGAATGATAAATATACATATAATCTACTCCAATGATCATAAATGAGTATGAGTAAAAAATCCCTTGACGATATCCCCTTTGAGTAATATGAGAAAGGCAGAGGAATACTAAGAGGAGAATCAAAATAAGAGCAAGCATAATTTACTCCAATGGTTAGAAATGAGTAAGAGTATCAACATGAAACTTCTTATGGTATCCATGCCAAAAAAAACTGCTCTATTTACTCCAATGCTCTATACGAGTATGAGTATCCAAAGGACCTTTCCTATAGTATCCATGCTGAGTAATATAAGAAAAGTGGGGGAATACTTGGATAAGGAAGGAAAGCACAAAAATATCTCAAAGGCTATTTTGATACTTATAATTCAATCTTTTTATGCTCATTTTTCATGAGTTTTGTTTAGAAAATTCTCCATAAAATTAGGTGTGGAAGTAAGCTCTTCACTTGGTAAAAGACATGCTCTTAACATCAGATGGTTAATGATGCCTCTGGCCTCTGTAAATGGCAAATAAATGATAAACATGACAACTATAAATAGTGAGATTCACTTAATGCATGCTATCTTATAAAAAGTGATGAATTTTCTCATAAATTTTAAATGTCATAAATACATTCATCATGATTGAAACTAACTTCAACAAGTTTACAGGAATTGCAAATCCAGAAGAAAGTGCACCTAACTTATAGAGATGGTTGGCAAAGCAAAATTAAAATCATTTAGCAAAGAAATTCTAATCAGTCAACACAGCAAAATTCAAAGTCAGTCAGCATAAAAAATTCAAAGCATTCAACTCAAACAACTAAATCACGAGCAATTATGGATTGCAGTATAATCGTATAAAAGAAATCAGCATCATACGACTGAGTGTGATGTTTCTTTTCAAAATAGACTATATGACTGAATGTAGTCAGCATTGTACGACCGAGTGCAATGTATCTTCAACTAAGATTATATGATTGAGTATAATCGGCATTATACGATTGAGTGTGACATTTCTTTTCAAAATAGACTATACGACTGAGAGTAGTTGGCACTATACGACCAAGTGCAATGTATTTTCAATCAAGATTATACGACCGAGTATAATCGGTATCATATGAACAAGTGTGATGTTTCTTTTCAAGATAGACTATATGACTGAGTGTAGTCGACATCATAGGACCGAGTGTGATGTTTCTTTTCAAAACAGATTATATGATCAAGTATAATCGACATCATACAACTGGGTGTGATGTTTCTTTTTTAAAACAGACTATATGATTGAGTGTATTCGGCATCATACGACCGAGTATGATGTTTCTTTTCAAAATGGACTATACGACTAATGTAGTCGGCATCATATAACCGAGTGTGATGTTTCTTTTCAAAATAGACTACACGACCGAGTGTAGTTGGCATCATATGACCGAGTGTGATGTTTCTTTTCAAAATAGATTATACAACCAAGTATAATCGGCATCATATGACTAAATATGATGTTTCTTTTCAAAAAAGACTATACAACCGAGTGTGGTCGGCATTGTATGACCGAGTGCAATGTATCTTCAATCAAGATTATAAAATCGAGTATAATCAGCATTATACGATCGAGTGTGATGTTCCTTTTCAATTCAGGCTATAAGTCCGAGTGTATTCGACATTGTACAATCGAGTGCAATGAGTTCCTTTCACCCAAAACTATACAACTGAGTATAGTTAATATCATACGACCGAGTATGATATGTCATTTCAAATCAATGTTGCACATCTAAGTATAGCAAGTTCATAAGCAAAAGCTTCATAAAGCATAAGTAAGTATCCTAACTTTCAATTAAGAAATTAGGTGCTAGTTTACTTTGTCGCAATTTGTTAAGCAAACAATGACAAAGGGGGGCAACTGTAGACACCCAATTTTAGGATGATGAGTTATGGAAGCGACAAAAGACTCCAATGATAAAAATGTCATGAATAGGTCTTCAATATTTGAACTTTGAAACTTCAAGGATCTAATTACATTTTTTAGAAGAAACGATTTAATGTTTTCATGGACTAAATTGCAATGCTTTTCAGGGATCTAATTGCAAAACTTAAATTCTTTCAAGGACCTTTCAGTAATTAAAAGTTAAAAAAAAAGTGATCGGAATTACCCTAATTTCGATCGAAATTATGTAATTCTGATTGAAATTATATAATTCCAATCAGAATTAGACTTCTTCTGTAAATTCTTGAATTTTCTAGATAAATCTCAAATTTTCCAAATAAATTGAGTCCTAATTGGTCTGAAATTCTCCTAAAATTATTTTAATAATGTTTTTAAGGAAATAGAAGTCTTTTAGGAATTAATTTATAACTAAAATTTCAAGATGTATCCCCATATAAAGAGGGCTTTTGGTCTAAAAAGAAGAAGGAGATAGAGAGAGGGAGAAAAATAAAAAAAAATGAAAGGAAGAAAGAAAAAAAAGAAAAAAGAATGAAGCAAAAAAGAGAAGAAAAAAGAAAGAAAAGAAAGAGAAAATCTTATTCTCTACAAAAAAATTTTCTTTATTAACTAAGTATCTTTGAAAAATTTTTGAAGAATAATATTTGAAGTCCTATAAAGAACGGTGATTTTATAAATCTAAGAAGCACTTTAGTAAATCATCCATGAGTATCATCTTCTCTTTGTTCTCTTTTATTTGATTTATTTAATTTCTTTTGATTTTATTAATTTTTAATTTAATTTTATTATTTTGTGATTTATTTACTAATCATAATTTTTATTCTTTTTTATGGTGATTATGGAGGAAAACACATGATGATCATATTTGTATAATTGAATCCATAAGAGGTCCATGGAATGCCATGGATAGGACCTTGTAGAGATATAGTTTATAGGGTTTTTTATTATTATTTTATTGCTTTATTTATTTTTTGGGGTTGTATTAATTATTTTATTATTATTTTCAATAGATTATTGTAATAGCCCTGATAGTGGGAATAGTAGAATTATATGTGATTGCATGTTTATGTTAATTAATTAGTTAGTAAAATTAGGGATTTAATTGGGTAATTAATTAAAATCAATGGAGGAAGTATATTAATTTAGGATTGTATGTTAATTAAAATTAGGGTTTAGAAGGAATTAATTTAATTAGTGGTTTGATCTTTTATTTAATTGTTTTAATATGCTTTATTTGTTTTTGGGCTTGTTTATTTTATTTATTTTTGGGCTTGTTTATTTATGTTTAAGTGTTTTGTGCTTGTTTGTTTATTGTTATGTGTTTTGGGTATTACGCCCATATTAAATTCTAATTCATCCATTTAAACTTAGGTTTTTTAGGTTTAATTAATTAAATGCATTTTAGGCCTATAATTAATTAGATTTTAGATTAGAAGTAACTTAGGCTCATCTAGTTAATTAGACATATGCCCACTTAATTTAATTTAATTAATTTAGGTTTAGCCTACTTAATTTAAGCTTTTTCATAATTTGTAGATTTAATATCACTGTAGAATTAAAACATGTAGAATTAGACCCATTAACTCAAATACCTCCATAATTTGTAGATTTAGGCCATTTTTAGAATTAAAATAAGTAGACTTAGGTTCATTTAATTAAAATTAAAAGGAATTAGTCGTTAGCTCACTTGTAAATTAAAACATGTAGATTTAGTTCATTTAAATTAATGTATATTAGACTAACTTAGGGATTATGTGTTTGATTGAATGCATTATTTACTTGTATTTTCGTGACTGGTATGTCTTGGAGTTAATTGCTAGAATAAGGGTTTATATAAAATTGCATGTAAATAGAGGATAATATATTAATTCACAAAGTAATTCTAAATGAACATGAGACTAAAAGAAGTTGGTGTTCCACACCCAGAATCTCCTAGTTGTGGTGCTAGCTTTCTTTTAGGGAATCGAGTACCACCTTTTTGATTTATCCCATTTATTACTCTGAGTGGCGACTCCTCATCTCCATGCCATATGTTTATGACAGTGGTTAGTGTGTTCTCTAGAGCCCTGAGCTCAAATAGTGTCATGGTTGCTAAAATCTTGGACACATGCTAAACCCCACTGTCTATAAGTATCGTGTATAAAATGGTGTCTCTCTAGTTGTCGAGCCTCCTCAATAATACTGTCCAATCTTTGATCCTTAATCTGGATACTGATATAGGTTGCACCTAAACTAGTTACAAATAACTCTACTGCTCTCCTGTCATCCTACATTATATTAATAGCATGATGGCCCAACCTGAGGAACTCATGAGGATACTCTATAATTTTTCGATCACCCTTACTGATATGCAATAGCTACCATATGTAGTTATCCCTCATTGATGTTGGATAAAAGTACCTCAAAAACTATTCCTTAAACTCCAACCAAGACATCAAAATCATATAAGGCTGGATGGACTGCAAAAACCAGTCCTGAGCTGCAGTCTAAATAGACAACTCTACTATCATAATCTGCTGATAGTCCATGTAACCTATCTGAGTCCTAGCCTCAATAGTAATAAGGAAGTCCAATGCATCACCCGTGCCATCAAAAGAAACTCTCCCCATTCTTAAGTACAGTAATGCTGCATATGCATCGGACATCCCTTAATTCCTCTACTATAACATTTGATGAACTAAAGGTATGGCTTGGTTTAGAGCTGCCAAGCCTTGGTTAATGTCTGCCATACCTACTGCAGAAGCTATAGAATCAATCTCAAGAACTCCTTGTCATGCATGTTATTCTTATTCTTACATCTGAGCTGCTTCTGCTCTAGGTCTACCCTTACCCCTACCCCTTCCTTTAGGCTAATGAACATCCTGAGTGGAATGCTCATCCTCATCATATGTTACTGCTACAGTAGGAGCATCTCGTGCTTGCCTTCTCATTCTGAAAGAACAAAAATAAACGAGAATTCAAAACATAACATGGAAAAGACATAATATAGAATTATAAGAACAAGGACATTATCAACCTAATTACTTCAATAGTTCAAGAAAAATGTAACTCGAAGACCATTAGAGCCAAAATAAAACATGCACTCTGATACCAACTTTAACACAGCCTGAACCAAAAGGTACGTGACTGACACTAAGGAATAAAAATACATAAAGTACCCAAAACCCATAGTAAGCCTTAAAATTTTTTTATGAATTAAAAACAATACACTAAATTATAAACTGATAATAAATGCACAATACTAAATACACATAATAATATTATTCAGATACAAAAACATTTTAATTTAGAATATAAATAATACAAGTTTCATAGATAACTATTGGGATATCTAGAATTTAATTATACAATACATATATCAGTCCAATATACATAATGTAGCCGATAAAGAACGAACCTGGCATAGATAGTGAACACTAAGAAGCTGACTGTGAGGTCTTGCAAAATAAATTGAGGGGAATCAAACCTCACTGAGTGAATTAATTCTATAAAATACATGCTAATTAATAAAACCATTTATTAAAACCTTTTTTTTAAAAACTAAATGTAAATAAAGTAATCATAATTGGTAAAATCATTTACTTTTCACAATAATATTCAAATAAAATATATTTATAATTCTTAAATCAATTTAATATGAAATTCATGTAAGAAAATATATGTAATAATTATTTTTAGTGGAAAATCTAGTAGAAAACTTAGACCAATATTCTAATAGTTTTTCAACTCTCTTTAATCCAAGTGACTGCAGTCCTAAGAGCAAGCTCAGCTGAGTTATTGCTATAGTCATTTCACTTATTCCATTTTGATGTCTCGAGAGCAAGCTCAACCAACTTACATCCTTTTATCAGGCCTGAAAGCATGCACTCCACTGAGCATATTCCACATTTTAAATATATACTGAGATCTTACCTGTGCACATGTGGTCCTAATAACAACCACTATATAGCACATTCTACCATTATCTTTCAATCAATTTAAATTATAAGTAATAAAATAAAATAAAATAAATCATTAAATAATGAATAATTAAATGATTAAATATAAATAAATAAAACATAACGAAATAAATTTTCTTTAAGCATGTTTTCAATTTCTACTCACAAATATAAAATAAATAATAATGCATACGACAATATAAATATATTCATAATCAATGATATAATCATTTCCTTATTGTATTTAATTATTTGAAAATATAACAAAAACACACGCAATACACATTTTATAAAATTAATTTATAGATTGAGCATGTTGGGTGATGCATTCTCTGTTGCCCTGATGCTACAGCTCAAATCCCGGAGTTCTCTAAAATAAATAATATTTATTTAAAATATGCTCATATAATAAAATAAGTAAATTCATGAAAATTCTCGAAATTATAGAAACTATATGTAGACACCCAATTCGGCCGGCCCATGTTAGGGGACGAATTAGGGGCGCTCGGTTTGATTGGCCCATTGTCAAGCCCGATGATGAGAAAACTCGAAACTTGAATGCAAGTGAAGTCTGAAATTTTTTGAGAATGGACCTAAGGGCCTAAGCCCAAAGAACCTAAACCTATGCAAGCCCAAACTATTTGGCCCAAAAGGCCTAAACCTATAAGCCAAAGAGACGATCGCCTCTTTGGCAGTTGGGTGAAGAGGCATTGCCTCTTCACCAAGCCACTTGTTGATGCATTAAATGATGTTTATCAAGGATAGCAAGTTAGTAGGACCCCAACTGTTCTTACTCTGCAATTACAGTAAGAATAGTTGGTTTTTGGGGAAAAGTGTGGGCTAAAAAGGGATGGTAATGATGAAGAGAGTAGGGGTAGCGATTAGGTTGAAAAAAGATAAAATGAAAAGAGAGGAGGAAATTTAGAAGGAGGGAGAAAAGGAGGGAGATCTGTAGGAGAGGGTTTATAAAAAAAGAAAAAGCTAGGGTTGATAAGGAGAAAAAATCTAAGAGGTTTTGGTGAGGGAGAAAAAAGGGTAAGCTCTGAAACAAAAAAAAAAAAAAAGAGGTTCTGGAAAAAGGAAAGGTTTCTTGGGGAAGAAATTGATCCTTGAGAAGAAGAAGGGAAAAACCTTGCATTCAGGTGTGCAAAAATCAAGTCCATACCTCTGAGGGTCAATTATTTTGAGAAAAATTCTTGTTTCATTATAAGTTTTGTTTATTTACAGTAGTAATTAATTATTTGAAAAATAAAGTTTATTATCTGTCAGAGTCGTCTGCATTTGTTGGTTAGGCAATCGCCTCTTTGATCGTCTCTGTGAAGAGGCGATCGCCTCTGCAATGAGGTGATCGCCACTTTAACAATTAACTTTCTTTATTTTCCTATTTCCAATATCACTATTCATAAGAAAAAAAATTTTGTGCTTAACATTTTTTTTCTTTCAGCCATTTCATCATAAGAGTGACACGAACATGACCATATATTTTGTTTGCTCCCATTTGGTGTGTTACTCAAAATTTTATGTGTTTTAGTTCAATGTAATATTATTGCATGTATTTTTGCTATTCCAAATATTACTATTCACATAATTAGACTTTTGTACTCCGAATTTGTTCATTTTTTAGCCATTTCACCAGTAGATTGACAGAAGTACTTCTTTATATTTTGTTGGTTAAAATTTAATATATTAGTCATATTTTTACATGAATATTATTTAGATTTTCGTGGTTTTCATATACTTTATTATTTTTTTGCCATAAAGCCCATCGCCTCTTTTCCATAAGGTGACGTCTCTCTTTAAAGAGGCGTTGCCATATCTTTTTTTTTATTATTTTATTATTTTTATTTTATTTTTATTTTTATTTTCATATTTCTATATTTTCAGTCTTTTTTTAGTTATTTTATTATCTAGTTTAATTAAATATTTGTATGCTTATTATTATTTTTACTTCTGTTTATTTTTGATTTATTTTGGTTTATTTTTTGTTTATTCTATTATGTTTTGTATAATAAAAGCATTGTAATCGTTAATCCCTTCCCCCCCATTCGGTTTTGAATGTATGGTTGTAAATTATTATTTATTTTATTTTTGCTAAATGTTGGGACTTGAAGGCATGAAATTGGACTAATGAGCAAACTTGGACTTAATTATAAAATTTGAAAAGTAAATGAAGACAAGTGCAACTTTAAATGTAAATGAGGAAATAATTAAATGATAATAAAACGCAAAACACAAACGGAGGTCAACCACAAGGTTGAGTGAGTATTCAAACGCTCATACCCAGTTTTCGAACCCGATCTCTGATGACAGCTTCTGGGAACCTCTATGGGATCCAGTTGTTATACAATGTGTCCCGGCTTTTATCCGGGTGGTGACTCCATCTTCGAATAGGCCCAAGACCTATATTGTATTTCTTAGTGGGCCTCGAGCCCACACAATGCCGTGGTCACCAAACACTTGGACGCGCGCTAAACCCCGCTGCCTATACTATGAAATTGATGAAACTGACTTAATCAAAGACAAAGTCAATTGAAACTAGAAATTTGAAACAAGTTGATGTCACGTTTTACGAGAAATCTGTCAAAAATTTGGTAGAGTCTCCTTTATAAAATAAATATCTCTCTACAAAAAGTAGAGCCATTCTTACATAAAAATACACTTCAAATATTTACACAATCACTCAATCCTAGGTTCATTCCCCAAACTCCACTAAATGCCCAACCAAGAACCACAATTCATAGAAATAATAAAATAATATAATTTTCTTTAAAATCGCTAAAAATCATAAAATCTCATTTAAATAGCACAAATTCATTTATTTTCATAAAAAAAAATAAAACATATTTATTGTAATAACCCATATTTTTTAAAATTATTTTAATATAAATCGAGATATGCACTGTTAATAAATTTGAAAGTTATATTATTTTATTCTACTATTTTGTGATTTATAATTATTATTTCATGTTAAATTATATTTTCTACGTAAATATTTTATTTTAGAAACTTATTATTTTAAACATTTAATTTACATTATTTATATTTATTATTTTGGATAGTATTAATTTAATAATGTTACTTTTAGTGCATTATTATATCTATTATTTTTATTTTTATTAATATACATTATTTGCATTATTATTAAATTATTTAATGAGTATTTTTAATATTATTGACATTTTTTTAAGTGCTATTTTATGTGTATATGTGTGTGTGTGTGTGTGTGTGTGTGTGTGTGTGTGGATATTTATATTTTTGTGGTGGAGAATTGATTTAATATAAAGTATTATTACTATAATATAAATTTTTATTATAAAGTTATATTATTATTATTATTATTATTATTATTATTATTATTATTATTATTATTATTATTATTATTATTATTATTATTATTATTATTATTATTATTATTATTATTATTTACATTTGCAAAAATGTAAAAATGCAAAAACCTCACCCTCTCTCCCTTTGCCTGCTGCCACCCGATTCTTCCCCGGTTGGCGTGCCTCCCACACCTCCGGCTGACCACCACCTCCTTGTTGGGAACCGTGATGCAAACGCAGCGGAAAAATTAAAATTTTATCACGTTCCCAAGCCTGGATCCATGTAATTCGACTAATTGATTAAATCTAGGGTTTTTAATAATCTTACCAAAACGCAGAAGAGGCAAGATTCTCTGGAAGGATGAGAGGAGGTTCACACCGGTGACACCTTACCTCGAGCTTTTTGGCTTGGTTGTTCGGATCAAGACGTCTCCAAAAGGATGCGTCCTCTATAGGTATCCACACGAACAGCCCTTCACAAAACGAATTTGAGTGTGTGTGCTAGCAACCTCTTGACTATCTCACAAATCAAGAACAAAAGGAAAAACTCTGTCTTTGTTTTCTAAGAGGAAAGAAAATGAATTTGGAGGCAAAAATAAGTGTGTGAAACCCTAGAGAATATAACATATTTATAGACTCCAAGTTAGGGTTTCACTTACCAATGACCTTTTGGTAATTTTTCATTTATTATATTCTGATTTTGTTTAAAAACAAATCAAAAATAATATCTTATTTATTTATTTAAAATAACATTTATCTTAAATAAATAAGAAAATAAATAAATAAATAAAACACTTTAATTATTTATTTCCACCGAGTTTATTTTGGGCTTATTAAACCCATATCCGTTTTGGGCTTGTTCTAAGTGTGTGACCCTGTAGGTTCACATAACATTGGCAGTGGGCCTAAATCTCTATTTAGGCCTACAAGTCGTAAGTGACCTCTAGCAAGACATTATGACTACCCAAGTCATGTGAAGTCAATAATCCGACATAACCTAATTACAGTGAATTTTATTGTCCCTTTATCACATGATATCTTAATTGAACATAAGGCATAGAATGTCATCCTTATATAGTTCAATATTATGACTTGATTCCAAGTAGACTGAAAATGATAACTCTTTATCAATTCATTTCAGCATGGCCATGCATTTTCATTCAGTCTATCTCATCAAGGGGCCTTTAGATATCTTTCTCATATTAATGAGGGATAAATTCCTTCTAAATCACTCATATTCCTCACATAACTAATTTTATATCCAACAACATTCTTTTAATCATCCGGTTAAAGACAATGTTAGAATGTGTCAAAACATAAAATAGCTATGTAGAAATCCATGATGATTTCAAGGTCAAAGGACCGAAATAAAATTACTGTGATAAGAAATACTTATGACAATAATCTATGTAGTATTCTCATAGTGGGTCAATCCAGTACATGATCTCTCATCATGTACCTATGAGTTGACTTAATATCTCATATTTATGATTAGTAAAACATAACCATCAGTCAACATCATACTAGCCTTAATACGTTAATATTCATATAATGAATAAATGGCTAGGGATAATTAGAATAGAACTCTTATTTTAATCTAAGGGTTTTACTATCAAGTCACATACTTGATGGCCTTAGTAAGAATTAACCATTCATGTAATTATCATAAAATCAAATGATAATATAATACCTCTTTATTAATAAAATAAGAAAGTCAATACATAATCACAAATGATTGACCTAGTGCATATCACTAACACTCCTTCCCCATCTTCCCCATCACCGTCTGCACGATAGAGCATCACCAACAATAGCTGAAAACAGCAACGGTAACAACTTCCATTTTCCAGTCGTTCTTCCTCCTCTGGCCACCATTTCAAGTGTTTCTTATCTTTGTTAACTCCTCTAGCTCTGGCTAAGACGATTCCAAGCTCCGTTTGAGCTTAAAGCCGATCATTTGTAAATTTTCTCGATTTTTTGATTTTGACCTATTATGTTTTTTTATTTTTTTTGAGTTGATTTTTGGTTGATTTATGAAAAATCCATTTACAAAATTTGATCCTTATTACTTGACCTTTATGAATATAATTTTTTTATATAATTTATGGAATTTATTTTAATTTTGGTTAATTTTTTATCATTTTATTATTATTTATTTAATTTTCGTAAATTAATTTATTAAATTATAAAATTGGTTGATTTGGTGTTATATTAGGTTGATATTAATTTTAGTGTTGAGAAATTAATTTTTGAGAATATTATGTAATTTTTAGTAATATTTTTATTTTATGTAAATATTGGATAATTAGGTTAAATATGTATTTTTTTTGAAATTATTGGTTAAATATATGTTTTAGATGATATTAGTATAATGTATGTTGATAAAAGAATTTTAATGATTTTATAAAATTTTTAGGAAATTATTTAGTATTATGGATATTTTGAATTATTAGGGTAATTGTGTAATTTTGTTAAAAGATAGTTAAATATTATTTTTTAATTGGTTTTAGAATTATTTAAGGTAATAAATTGATTTTATAAATTATTTACTATTTTTAACTAATTAATACTAATTTTCAAAAATTATTTTCAAATAATATATTATTTACTAAATTGGTAATTAAATGGGTTTTTAATTACTTTTAATATATACTTAGGCTATTCATCTTATTTGAATATATAAAAGTGAATTTTTTCTCTTTAATATTGAATTGTTGAGAAATTTTATTTTTAATAATATTATATAATTATTTTGGGATTTTTATTTAATTATTGTGAAATAATTATCTTTAGTGTTTTAATGTTTAAATATGCTATATTTTGATATTTTGAGGATATTTGTGGAATTTATTGATTTTTAATATAATTATGGTATTATTTGATTTTTTGGTGGAATTGTGGACTTCGATTGGGAGATTGTATAGTTTAGGGTACCAACCGAAGGTGTTGTGTTTTTCTGTTTTTGAAGTTTATTTTTTTACATGACCGGCTCTACTTTTTAGTAGAGAGATATTCATTTTACAGAGGACGTTCTGCTGAATTTTTGGTAGAATTCTCGTAAAATGTGAATTAGGTCGATTATGAATTTTTGTGTTGTCTGAGTTTTCAATCATTCGTTAGAGTCTTCTTTTAGAATTCTTATAATATTAAGTTAGATTTATTTTGATTATGTTATTATTTTATTATCCAATTTGCTCCGAGACCGAGGCCTAGTGGATTGGATCCGTCGAAGTAATCTCGAGGAGCGCAAACTTGTGAGTTGTCATTTTATATATGTTGCATTTAGGATGCATGTTTTAGTATATATTCATGTTTTGATTTGTATTATTCATAATAGTTTTATTAAATGTTTAAATATATTTTTGGTATATTTTGAAAAAAATGCATGTTATACTATTGATTTATACTTAAATTATTTTCAAGTATATTATTGGTTTATTTTTTGTATATTTCATGGTTGATTTGAATTTATCTAATATATATATATTCAAAATATACTTACTTTACTTTAGGTATATTTCCAGTATATATATATATGGTTTATTTTATCAATATGACTGTTATTCTGCATTATTTATTTTCTCGTATGAATGTTTTATTTTAAATGAAGGATATCAATAGAACGTGCTACCTAGTGGGCAGCACTGGGACCATGTACATACCGGTGCGATAGATTTAGAGTTGAGTAAGAATTAATTATGGTAATATGATTTGATTGAGATTGATTGAGATGTGATATGATTGATAGTGTGGTTACTGAAGCTTAGTTGACCTAGTGTCTCGGGGCCAATCACACTGATAGTTAGATTGCTGGAGCTCAATTGAATTAATGTCTCGGGGCCAGTCTACTGTCCAAATGGAATAAGAGAATTAATTTAGAATTAAGTGAGCTTGTATGGCTAGAGTGATGTTATTATTGATCGAGGTTGCAAACTTAAATAGGGTTCTATTTGATCCTTCATAAACAAATATTTTTCAGTATTATTATATTAAGTGATTTCAGCATTTGTGTGAAATGTTTGTATATGTATTTATTATATACTGATGATTGATTCCATTGACATTAGGAGATGCATATCTATATATTATTACAATTCACTCAGTGAGATCTGACTCTCCTCAATTGATTTTTCAAGAGATTCTTTTTCTTCAGACCTCAACAATAGGCCCATCCACCGAATTTCTTCAGCCCCAGCTTGTTTATGTAAACTACTTACCTGATTTTATATGCACTCTAGAAAACTGCAGTAATGAGTTGTATTTTGTACTTGTTGTATGTTGGTTATAATTTAGAGGTTTTTCTATGAATATTGTATTAATATATTTTATTTTATGATACGATAGAGTTTATTTTTATTATATTAGTTTGAGATTTTAAATATGGTGCATATTTTATTTATTATTTCATGCTTGATTTCTTTTAAGGCTTGTTATGGGTTCCAGATTCGAAAAAATTCCCGTTTTCTAGCACCAGTCATGACCCTCAGTTTGGGCCATGACATTTATTTTTTAATAAATAGTAAAATTCTAGCTTTATATTTAAATTGTCGTAAATAACATACTTAATTCAAGTTTTACCCTTCTTAAATTAACATTAATTTCAAATAATTATTTAAATTACTTAAATATATCACAAAATCAACAAATAACTTATTTAGGCTTAAAAACAATAAATAAGTTTATTATTCTATTATTTTCAGAAAATTAATATTAATTAGCTAAAAATAGAAAATAAATTATAAAAATTATTTTAGGTCTATTATTACTGAAAATCTATCTAAAACATCATAATTATCAACAATTTACTTAAATTAATAAAAATTACTAATTTATAAGTATTTTTCCAAAAATTTAATTTTGGCATAAACATTCAAAAATTCATAATAAAAATTTAATGCATAATTTCAACAAACTTCCTTCAAGAAACTTGCTCAGAATAATTAGAAGAATTTATTAAAAATATAAAATATTTTTCAGTTTCGGGACTGTACCATAATAATAACTACGAGTCATATAATAGTGCTATTTTAAAAATCATCTCCAAAATTAAATCTAATTACATATTTGGAAAGCTTATAACACCAATTTCAATAATATCAAGTCAATTTAACATAAACTAACTAAATTTAAAATCAATTAACAAAAATTAAAAATTGAAACCTAGAACAAATTTCTTAAATTTGAAGTGAAAATCAGTGATGATTGGATAAATTATCTTGGGGGAAATGTAGCACAATAAGAGAGGAAGAGATCGAGCTATCAAGTTTGACTTGAGACGACCAAAATCTTCATTGGTGTTCTCCCAAGCAATCCGACAAGAAGAAGGAATCGAGAAAGAGAGGAGAGATGGCGACGACTGGCGATGGCGAGTTGCTAGGGACATTAGGCATGGCAAGGTGGTGGCTTCAGCGGTAACGTGGGTGGTGGTTAGCGTGGGTGCAGGGGCTAGTTATGGCGGAAGCAAAAAAGGACAGAAAGGAAAAACGAATAAAGAGGAAGAAAAAGAAATGCCTGAAAATTTTTTTTGACCTATCCCTTTTTTTAGAAAAAGGACAAAAAAAGTATAATAATTAAAAATTAAAATATCTAGTCTCAATTATTCTCACCAAAAAATATATACATATACTTATACTCAATAATTAATTTAAATTTAATAAAATTAAATAAATACTAATGACCAAATATTAAATAACACTAATTAATCCTGAAATAATAATAATAATATTAAAATAATATTCAACATAAAAATTTCAAATTTAATTTCACGAATAATCAAACTTAATAATCCACATTTAATATAAATATTTAAAAAATATTCGGGTCTTTGCATTTTAGTTGAATAAAAATGAATGTTTTAATTAGAATAAAAAAGATAATTTTTGTGGGAAAGAAAAAATAATATTTTAAATGTAATAGAATTAGAGTATTTTACATAATAATAATAATAATAATAATAATAATAATAATAATAATAATAATATGTTTAATAGTTAATTTAATATATATCATGAGTTTAAAAAAATTTTACTCATGTCCAAATCTTGTGATTGTTTGCTAGTAGGAGTGTGCGTGTGTGTATATATATAATAACTTAAAATGAGATTACTTTTTATAACTATTTATTTTTTTCATTTGATGCCTTCAATATTTTCAAATCTGATATTTTATTTAAATAATTTAAATCCTGTCCTACTTGCCCCAAAATTTTGGTTTGTGACTAACGTTTTTATTACACTTATTTTTTTAATTATCTTAATATTATTAGTTTTATCTTTTAACTATTTAAGCTCTGTAACTAGTATGCTCCATTACTCATTAAGAGAATTCTTGTTTACTTGGGTGTATTTTGCTCTATAATAGGATTTATAATATTAAAAAATGTGTTTCATTTTTATTATCTAAATGTAAAACATTTAAATTACGAATTATAAAGTCAACCGTATGATATAATACATTCTATAAAGGTTAAAGTCTCTTAATTTAACTGATTTGACGTGAGACGAATAATAAATAGGACAAAAATAGACAGACAGCGTAGCATTTTCATAATTAAAATTTGCAAAGAGAAAATTGCAATTTTGGAGAACCATATATAAGGATTGGCACCCGCCGCGTCTCTAGCTGCAAATAGACTACCGAGCTTGTGATAAAAAACAAATAACAAAGGTTTCCATGTCAGCGGACTTGCTCAGCTTATGGTCAAGCAAATGGACTGCAGTTTTGGTGATACCGTTTTCGTGACAAAGAACAATTAAAGTTGCTCAACTTATGGTCAATTTTTGTAATAAATTAAGAAAAAAAATACAGACATATTTCTATGTCAATCCTCCTCATTAGTAATGGGATGATGAGGAATATCAAAGATTCTATCTACACCTCGTTAAAGTCAAGTCAAGGAAGATGGACGTTAACATCGATCACCATTACCTTCATGAATATGGACATTAATTCTTTCCGTTCTAATATTCCTATTAAAAAAAAAAAAGATTGGTTGAACATAGCAAATTTAAATTTCTCATACATGCTGTTCTGCGCTGGCTGAATACAAATTTTACATATGTGTTAAAATAAAAATTTGATGGAAATTTTAAATTTCATAATAATAAAAAAAATCTTTCATCTAAACAAAGCAAAGTATTTCTTAAAATTTTAATAAATTTAGTTTAATTAGTTGCCTAATTTGTTCAGTTTTATTCTAACTTTTAAGAGCAGTATAACAAAGACTCATTAACTTTATTGAAAATTTTTATCTATATTGAATATATTGTATCCTATGATTAATTTATAATATATATTCTAAACATTTTATAATTAATCAATAAAAATATGACATATATGTTTGCATTGTAAATACCAAGCAAGGGAGTGCATAACCAAAGTATAAATTAATTAAGTACATAATACACTATTATAATCATTTTTCAAAAAAGGAAAAAAAAAAGACATAGAAGGTACCTAAATTGTTATTATTATTATTATTATTATAATAGATGGATTTGGTATAAGAATCAAGAAAGATGAAGCTAATATTGTTTAAATTACCTGCCAGCAGCAACAACTGAAGTGGAAATCAAGGTTTCTATTGAGCTAGATGAAGAAGGCACATCATATTTTGGAACAGGCATCTTTGCAGGAAGATTTGGCAACGCTGCTTCAAAATTGAGAACTTGCAATGCTTGCCTTATTGCTGGCCTGAGACTGTGATCTGGATGAGCACACCATAGTCCAACTATCAAC
This sequence comes from Mallotus nudiflorus, assembly GCA_947683625.1. Classification (NCBI taxonomy): domain Eukaryota; kingdom Viridiplantae; phylum Streptophyta; class Magnoliopsida; order Malpighiales; family Euphorbiaceae; genus Mallotus; species Mallotus nudiflorus. The sequence continues at coordinate 1,732,774 of CANTUR010000649.1, forward strand.
AAGCACTCCTTTTCTTCTACGTTTAAGTCCATATTCAATCTCTCATCAACTACATCAAGAATCCTTCCTTTTCCATATGATTCCCAAGCCCATGACACCAATGATATCTTTTCCTCTTCATTTCTTGATTCCACTGATCTCCTCCCACATGCTATTTCAAGTGCCACAACGCCAAAACTGAACACATCTGAGGCTCTGCTAGGCTTTCCTGTGCTAATATACTCTGGCGCCATGTAGCCGAACGTTCCTGCTAAAGCAGTAGTTTTTAGGCCAGTCTCAGCATTATCAATGAGCCTTGCGAAGCCAAAATCTCCAAGCTTGGTGTTGAAATTTGAATCCAACATTACATTGCTTGATTTAATATCCCTATGCACTACGCATTTTTCTGAGTCTTCATGAAGATATAATAAAGCCGACGCTAAACCAAGGGCTATATTGTACCTTACCCTCCAAGAAAGTATAATTTCTCCTCTAAAGAGATGAGAATCAAGACTTCCATTGGGCATGAACTCATAGATAAGAAGGAGATCACCCTTTTCATGGCACCAACCTACAAGTTGCACAAGATTTTTATGTCTTAATCTACTAATGATTTTCACCTCGGACATATACTCCTTTCTTCCTTGTTTAGATTTTCTAGATACCCTTTTCACCGCAACACTTAAATCAGACAAGTAACCTCTGTATACTCCTCCAAATCCTCCTTCCCCAAGCTTCCGTTCTTCACTAAAATTGTTGGTGGCTTGAACCAATTCTTTGTAAGAATATCTCTTAGGCCCAGTTCCTTGCTCGAATTCATGTTCTATGGAATCATCAGTTGCTGCATCATCATCTGATTTCTTGTTCTTTTGTCTCCTCTGGTAGCAGACTAGAATTGACCTCAGCCTACCAACCACAACAAATCCACCAATCACACAGCCAACTATCAAAGCGATCCTCACTCTATTTTTTCTTTTTGGCATGACTTGCGTTAGGTTGGCTAAATTACTCTCCTCGAGTATTAGACTTGATTTAAATTCCCAAGAGTATATCTCATGCACCTCAAAAGCCTCTAAAGTGGTGGCTGCTGTGAAGCCAAATGTAACCCATTCTGCTAGCTGCTCTCTCAAGTTCACAATTTTAAAGTTGCTATATGAATAATGAGAGTAGGACTTTGTATCGCCATTCTTTACCAAAAAACTTAAATTGTTTGAGCTGGAATCATACTCAATCCAAGCTTCAATTCTTCCCCCAATGAAAATTTGATTCTTTGACCATTCAACATATATGGTAGATTTCATTGAATTGATATCAATACCTACATGATCTTTGTCAACTGTGTCTATATCTGATTTGGAGGTGTCAAATTCCACTGCAACATATCGAGGACTCCCAGTGTCAGATGTCTGATTGCTTGAAAGACCAAGAAATTCACCGGCTAAACTAGAAAGCGATGGAAGTCGATAGAAATCAGAAGTAAGAAAAAATGTCATGCCACACCCTTTGGTCTGATTATACCCAGAGTCGATAGCAAAAGAAAAATGAGTATTGAAATCCGCAAGATGACCAGAGGCATTGTCCCAAAGGTGGAATGGTTTGAAATATATTGCTCGGCCCGCACTGACATTAGAAATTAGGTCATCCCGGAGTTTGGTGAGTGAAATGGTTTGTGCTGTTAGAAATGCATCTCCTTGGAGTATGATCTCTGGCATATCGAAGCTGAATGTGGAGAAACTGAAAGTAGTGTTGTCTGTGGATGTTTGGTTTGTGTTGAAAGGAAAGGTGAACAAGAACAATAAGATTATGGTGACTGCCCTGAAGAAGGCATGTTTAGGCGCTTCAAGAGGCATGGTTTTGCAGTGATACCAACAATTAATTTTGCACGTAAGCTTGCTCCACTTCTTTTTTATAGACCAGAGTCGTCGGCAGCTCTTTCATTTGTCATCAATTAAGCTACCTACGTGCCACCGGTTGGAATTTTTTAAGTACCAAAAATTGTAAACTTTTTTATAATTTTTATTTATTTTTTTAGACAAGCGCGGCACGGTTACTTTTTGTGAAACTTTTACAGGCTTGTTTATGTTAAAGCATTTATTTTAATTTTTAAAACTTAATAAAGATATTGTAATTTATTTTCTAATATATAAAATTAATTTACAACATCTATTTATTTTAACTATTTATATAAGCTTTTAAATTTTTTAAAAATAATAAAATATTATAATTTATTTATAAATATATAAAATTAATTAATTTTAAGAGTCTATTTAATTTAATTGTTTATATTAATTTGGTAGTTCATAAATGTGAACATTTTAATTAATAAACTTTCTCATTGATTATTTTTAAAATGTCATGACACCTCAATTTACTTTTTTTTTTGGCAAATTCTTAATGTAGGCCTAATAAACATCAATTTGTTTTTTTTTTAAAAAGATTAGAAGTAAAACTAAATTTGAATTTTTTTTTTTTTACCATCTTCTTAATTAAGTTTTTTGTCAACTTCTGCCATTGACTTGCTCAGCGTACGTTCAAGAGCTGTAGAACACGGCCTTCGTCACAGAGAACAATTAATAGGAGTTTGACTATATTTTGAGGAATAAATATTGCGGAGTAGAAAACCTATAAGTTATTGGAATGAGTTTGTGCAACATTTGAGTGAAGACATAATTTATTATTATTATTATTATTATTATTATTATTATTATTAGGATTTAATTCTTATTCTTCATTTAGCACTAATTAGAATTTAACTTTTTTATATTATTAAAGATTTAATTTTCTACCTTAGTTAAGATATTTATTTTATTTTGTAATTAAAATTATGATTAATTAGTTTGTATTATTCTATAAACATATAAGTGTTAGGACTATATGAGTTAATTTTTTATTGAATCGAATAGATACCTTTTTTGATTTCTAAATTTTTGATATTCTTTAAAATCAACAAACATTTGATACCTATTTTTTATCATTATTTTTTAATTAACATGTTATAGAAAAATTATTTCGATATTTGTATGTAAATCAAGAGTTACAATATTTATTGCTTTTATCTTTTTATTTCATTTTTATCTTATTGAAGCTTCCGCTACCTAAAATATTTTCACATTTTTCATTATAACTTCATATTTTGAGGAACAAATAATTTCTGAATTTGTTTTGTCCAAACAAAACATATACACATTATACCATGTGTTTGATGTAATTACATAAGTTATTTCTTAATAGTGTATAAATATACACTATATACTAACAACTATTAAGACTAATTGGTAGGAAATTGTTCTAATTTAATCTAGATCGATGGTTTAAGTTTTAATGTATATAATCACGTTAAATTAGTTGGTATAAGACTTTTATTATTCTTATGGTCCTACATGGATCAAGTCATATTAGTTGAAATCTAATGGACTTTAGTTATTGGTGATTTAAAACTTCTTTTTTTTTTTTTCCATCCAATGATTCTACTACTTTGACCAAAATATTGTTCTAACTAATTTTTATTTATTATTTTTTTAACTGTCTTAATATTATTAGTTTAATCTTTCAACTAAAATGTACATCACTTAATATGAAAATTCTTGTTCACTTTAGGTGTAGTAGATTCTATTTTTGGATTTACAACATTAGGACACTTATTTTTATTATCTAAATGTAAAACATCTAAATTATATTTTATAAATCCAAATATTTTATATAAGGGTTTATTTTACAAGTTTATTAAAGTGAGATTCTATATGTAATCATTCAAATTCAGTCAACACCTGTAGATTTTACGTGTTAAAAAATAGGTTACTAACAAACACGTTAGTTGTCCATTAAATAAATTTTAATGAAAGGTTAGTTTTGTAAATATTTGAAATGTGATAAATAAAATTGACAGTAAAATTAAATCATAATATTATTTACAAATGATATAAAATGTTAATATTTCTTATATAATTTTATAAAAGAAAAATTACATGCTTATAAATGAAAACCTAACTATTAAATTAATATTTATTTAATAGCAGCTATTGATACATATTTTAAATATTAATATATAAATATAATCAATAATTATAATTAAATAAAAAATAATTTAGCAGTTTTAATTTCGTTTTTCAATGGGGTCGCCTTAAATAAATGATGATTTTCAATTAATTCGCCTACTTGGACGAGTCCCACTTGATCTTTAAATGAACAAGTCCATTGAAATGAACAAGTCAAGGGAAGCTTTCTTATGGACTGACTCAAGCATAGCATAGGCCACTAGAAGTCACCGTTCGGTTCTGTTTCTTACAACTACAATAATCTTTAGTTCAATTTTATTTTAAGTAAAAGATTTATGTTTAACTGAAAAATAAAAAACTAAATTTTATTTTTTATTGCCAACCTATTTTAAATATTATATAAATAACGATAATTTATTTAAAAATAATTAAAATTATAATTTCATTTTAGCTTAATTTTCAATTATTATATATATATAATTAATCTAATTTTAAATTAATTAAATTTAATTTTGAGCCAGTCAATAAAGTATGCACCCCGCCAAGCTAGCCTAATTAAAATAGTAGTTGGCAACATGAATTTGAAAAAGAGGAATCGTACAGATTAATTTTGCAAGTAGGTTTTGTATCATTTATGAGAGTTTGTCGTGTGAGAAGTAAATAAAAACTATCATAAAATTGGCCCAAAAAATATCATATGGCAAAAAAACGTGTCCCATTGATATTTACTGTCAGGAGTCAAGTCTTATCCATTGCCAGCAGAGCCCACAGCAAAGCGACTGATTGCCAGACATCATCAAATAATCCCCAAAATATAAAATAAATATCTCATATTTACAGTCATTCATAGTTAACATGTAAAGTTGTTCCCACAAACACTTTTAATAGTAAAAAATTGTAAATATTTACATATAAAAAATAATTTTTTTTATTAATATCGTTTATTAGTATTTATATGAAATTATAATTATTAATTTTTAATTATTAACAGAGGAAGAATTTTCTTTTAATTACTTCAAATCTGATATTGTCAGAATTTGAACTTAGGATTGTTGAATTTTTTCTAATGAAAAATTAAATTATAAAAAAAAAAGTGAATATTCTTCTACTAGAGGGTTTCTAGTCAATACCAATAAAAAAAATCTGAAGAAAAAAAAGAAAATTTTAAAGACATGGCCACGATTTTTGACAAAATTTATTATAATTTATATATCCTACAAGCCCAACAACTCAATTGGGCTATATAAATAAATACATAAACAATTGATTACGAGCTAATAATATTTGATCTAACGGTTAAATTTTTATAATATTATTTAAAAATTTGGATTCAAATTCCTTCATCTCAATTTTTAATGGTTAAAAAACAATTGACCACAATAACAAACAAGATGTAAGTAAAATACTAAAGAAAACACAAGTGTTTTTTTCCCAAAATATTGGAAAAGAAAAATTTTGAAATGATTTTACTTTTAGTATTAAATCAAAATACCAATTAGGAAAATTTTTATTATATGTAATTAATAGCTACATTTTTTAATTTTAATTAGTTTTTCTTAAAAAAAATTAATTAGATCATGGTAAAATTAAAAAAAATAAATAAATGTTCTTTCAATTTTATGTCTATCGTTTTGCTTTAAAATTTACTAATACAATAAAATTTTCATATAAAATTAGAGAAATTAGTTTGAAATAATTTAATTATTATTATTATTATTATTATTATTATTATTATTATTATTATTATTATTATTATATTACATTTGACTTTTAATAACTAGATTTATTATTTTCGTATATTAAAAAATAACTATTATATTTATTTAATAAAAATGAAAATAAAAAAAATAAAGCAAATTTTAAAGAATTTTAGGCCAGATACGCTCGAAATTAGGCCGAGACTTGGAAAAAGGAGAAGCATTTAATCCAATTAGCAAAAAAAAAGTATTTCATCAACTAGAATAATAGTGTCCCACTTTAATCTCCTATTTTAACTGAGTTGACATGAGATGGATAATAAATAGGATAAAAATAGACAAATAGTGTAGCATATTTGTATTTTTAAAAAGTCATGACACTTCAATTTACAAGTTCTTTTCCAAATTCTTAATATAGACTTAATAAACATCTAAAAGATGAAAAGTAAAAACTAAATTTGATTTTTTTCTACATCTATCCCATCATCCCATTTAGTTTCTTCATCAACTTCTTCCATTGACTTGCTCAGTTCAGGGTCAAGAGTTGTAGGCCAGTACCTTCGTGACAGTGAACAATTGAATTTGATTTAAATACATTTTGAGGAATAAATATCGTCACATTTTTCATTACAACTTCATATTTTGAGGAATAAATATATTTCAAAGAACAAATAACTTCTGAATTTTTTTTTTTCAAACAACGCATAGACACATTAGACTATGTGTATGACATAATTATATCAATTATTTCTAATAGGACACTTAATTATATATATATAATAACTTAAAAAGATAACTTTTTATAACTATTTATTTTTTCATTTGATGCCTTTAGTATTCTTAAATCTGAAATATTACTTAAGAAATTAAACTCCATATCACTGGGACCATTTTTTTTTAATCTGAAATATTACTTAAGGAATAAATATATAAAATCAATTAACTTAAGGAGTCTATTTGATTTTTTTCCGAACATTAGAGTCTATTTGATTTAATTGTCTATATCAACCGATACACATTGCTTTTATTATTATTATTATTTGAAAGTACGGATACATATTGCTAATATCTCATAAATGTGAACATTTTAAATATTTAACTTCCTCATTGACTATTTTTAAAATGTCATGACACCACTAAATTTTTTTCCAAATTCTTAATATAGGCTTAATAAACATCAATTTTTTTTTTTAAAAAAAGATTAAAAGTAAAACTAAATTTGATTTTTTTACATCTATACCATCTTCCCAATTAGCTAGGTTCTTTGTCGACTTCTTACATTGACTTGCTCAGCTTACATTCAAGAATTGTAGACCACGACCTTCGTGACAGAGAACAATTAATTGGAATTTAAATATATTTTGAGGAATAAAAATTTTCACATTTTTCATTATAACTTCATATAACTTCTGAATTGTTTTTGGTCCAAACAAAGCATAGACACATTATTCTATGTGTTTGATGTAATTACATGAGTTATTTCTTAATAATGTATAAATATACACTATATACTAGCAACTATTGGGATTAACCAGTAGAAAATTGTTCTTAGTTAAATTAGATATCTTATTTAAATTATAATATTTGTAGTCGAGTTAAATTAGTTGTTATGAGACTTTTACTACTCTTATAATCTATTCGTGTCGAATCAAATTAGTTAAATTCTAATAAACTCTAGATATTGGTGGTTTAGACTTTTTTTTTTTTACTACTTTGACCAAAATATTGATTTGTAACTAAATTTTTATTTACTTATTTGTTTGTTATTTTCTAGTTGTCTTAATATTATTAGTTTGATCTTTCAATTAAAATGTCTATCACCGAATATGAATATTCTTGTTCACTTTGAGTGTAGTACATTCAATTTTTGGATTTATAACATTAGAACATGTGTCTAAATGTAAAACATTTAAATTATGTCTTATAAATCCAACAACATGATATAACACATTCTATATAGGTTAAAGTTTCCTAATTTAACTGATTTGACATGAGACGAATAATAAATAGGACAAAAATAGACGGACGGTTTAGCATTTTTGTATTTAAAATTTACAAAGAGAAATTTGAAGAACTATATATAAGGGTTAGCACCCTCCATGTCTCTAGCTGCAAATAGATTTCTGAACTTGTGATAGAAAATAAATAACAAAGGTTTCTATGTCAATGGAAATGGATGTTAAACACCAAACATTCAAACAATTCTTAATTAAACTCTCTCAAACATTCAAGAACATAAAATTTTTTTACAATTCTTATAACTCAAGCTTTTATTTCTAAATGACTTACTTGGTGATTATAATGCAAGAGAAGAGAGGTATTTATATTAACCCTAAATTAATATAAACTACTTAATATAAATTAATACAAAATATTTAAAATCACATACATTATTTCTAACACATAATACCACATAAAAATATACAAATGACACACTAACTAATCATCATTTATTTCTTTTAATTTTACCCACAATTTTTCTTCTTTTAATTAATACCATACATAATTATTCAACAGTGGACTTGTTCAGCCAAGCAAATGGACCAAGTTGCTCAACTTACGGTATATTTTTGTAATAAATTAAGAAAATAAATAACAAATATATTTCTGTCAATCCTCCTCATTAATAATGGGGATGATGAGGAATATCAAATATATTCTATGTACAGCTCTTTAAAGTCAAGTAAAGGAAGATGGATGTTAACATCGATCACCATTACCTTCATGAATGTGCACATTAATTCTTTTGCTGTTCTCATATTCCTACTAAAAAAAGATTGGTTGAACAAGTCTCTTCTCCAATTTTACCAAAAGAAGAATTTCCTAAGCTTCGATTTGTTTTTTCTATTCGGAAAATTAAGTATTTAAGTGACAAAATTTTATTTTACAACATTTAAACAATTTTTTTAAAAAAACGTTTATATCGAAAATGATGAATTCTTTGGTTATTGCTATGTTAAATGGACCTAATGGCTCCATGAGAAGTACTTGGCAAGGGTAATATTTATAATTCTAATAGAAATTTTTGCTCTCATAATATATGGTTTAATTGTCCTTACATTCATAGTACAGTAACATAGTTGAGATCTGTATAAAATTAATCAATTATTTTTTGCTTATTTAAAACTATTTATTTATTATATTTTTCATTAAATTTACAATTTAAATTAGTTTTGTTATTGTTATATAGATTTTTAATAAATAGCTTGTAGTTGTGAGAGTTTGAGACCAAAAAGAAACTTGTAGCTTTATCGGGTTCAAACTCCGAATTAGTAAGAATCACATTATCGGATACCTGGAGTATAAGACAAAAAAAAAAGAGACTTATAAAAAAATACCTTAATCTTGCTTAAACCATGTTATGCCAAAAGAAAAAGAAACTGAAAGAGATGGATGTCACATTACATCAATTTGTATTTGTCAATTTGCGGTACAACATTAATGTGTTCGCTATAGAGCAAATAACTGGTTGAACAAGTCTCCTCTCTTTTGCTTTTAGACCAGTATTTCCAACTCAGAACGCTCCAGCTTCTTTCTTTATGCTGTGTTAATTAAACCTGACCTGTATATGGCAGAAGTAATTGGCAAGGACAACGTATACAATTGTGATTTGAAACAACCAGCTCAATCAATCATAGTTTGATTATCTTATTTTATTTTTTACTTTTTCAATTATTTGTAAATTCGAGCCAAATGTATTTTATATCCCATTTATGCGTGTCATCAAGAGTTAATTTTTGGATGTATATGATGCAACTAATGTGGAATGTCTCTACAAATATTTATTGAATATTTTGTTGCGTACTCTTTCGGTTACCACGTATATATATTTATTGACAATTTTACTGAGTACTCTGTTGGTTAGTACGTAAATACTAAATTCAAGCTAACTCAGACTAATATTCATTTTATTGCCTTACTTTTTGGTTAGTACTAATTTTATTGCCTTACTTTTTTATTATTTTTGAATAAAAAAATATGCAAGCTATATTACAGTTAATAATTCGATTATTTTTTTTTAATTTGAGCGGAACATATAATATTTTTATCCTTATATGATAATCTATTACAAAATTAAGATATATATATATATTTTTTCTAATAGATAGGTCATATAATATAAACGTTAATTAATTGTATGATAAGAAGTAATTATCCAATTTAAATTGACAACAACTAAAATTAAATTTTATATCTCCTCATACCTTAAAAAAAGTTACAATTTGACCACTTATCGCTTGCAATTAATATGTATGTTTTACTCTTCTAATATTTTTAAAGTATATTCCATTAATATCTTTGGACATTTCTGAGATGGTAACTCACATTGAGTTGTAATATACGATATTAGCCCCATAAATTTATGGAAAGGAAATAGAAACACTTGCTTTTCATTATAGCCTTCAAATTAATTATGTGCCAGCCAGTTGTATCACAGTTGATGCTGCATATGTAATAATTCTATAATTGACTTGTTCTCTTGACTTGGCAATCTTATCATTCTTATTGGCACTAAATCAACAAGTGAGAAAACAATGTAGGATAGGAAGCTTCGCACTTTTTCAAATAAGATTGATCCGATTTCATTTTCGAATAGTAAAAATTTACCTAATTATCGAATATTAAAAGTATTAAATTTATAAAAAGAAAAACAATTATGGTAAGAAAATATTTATAAATTTCTATATATAAATTTATTTAATTTTAAAATGATATCCAGTTTTTTTTTTTTTTCAATGTCAATTCAAAGTGCTTTTCAATAGAAATTAAAAAAAAAATCACATTTCACCAATAACTGTTAAATCAATTGGTAAGAAATTATTTTCGTTTAAATAAGATCTCAAATTTGAGTCTTAGAGGTTCATATAAAAAAATGCACACTTAACAATTGATAATTTTTTTAAGGTGCATATTTGTATTTTTTTTAATTTTGATCAAAATATAAATTCTCCTAGAATTATAAACAATTGATAAAATTTTGGAAGTTAGAATAAATATATAAAAAGACATAATATTGCAAATTTTTATACCAATAAAAAACATCTATGTTTGGTGGCTGCTGTGAAGCCAAATGTAACCCATTACGTTAGATGCCCTGTCAAGATTACAATGTAAAAACTGCTATATAAACTCTGAGAGTTGTATTACTCGATCTCTACCTTTATTCTTTACCAAAAATTTTAAATTGTTTGAGCTCAATCCAAGCGCCAATCCTTCCACCATTATAAGTTGCGTTATTTGACTATTTTGATGAGGAAGTAAATATTTTAATTATATATATTATGAAGTAAATATTTATATATAATTAGAAATAAAATTTTTATTTTATTTAGAATGTTATTCTATTACTAATTAATATGTTATTTGTATTCCTATATGTATATATAAGAGTTGTAACATCTCTTATAAATATATTGAAAAATATTTTTCTTAAATTTTCTTTCTTTTTTTTTGAATTTTATTTTTCATGGCATTAAAGTATATCTATTGAAATTGATTTTTTTTTATTGAATTCTTGAAATCATATTTTTTCCTCTTTCTTTGAATCCCTTTGAATCTTCGAAATCATGACCATTGAAAATACTTCCGTTGTATCCCATAGTACATCCAATTTTATTTAAACCCTTCAAGATAATTCTTCCTTTATTACAAGAATTATTCTTGATGATACGAACTATTATCTATGATCACAACTAATGGAGATGCGAATTAGAGTCAGAAATAAATTTGACTTTCTTAATGGCACTACACCAAAACCACCAACATGAGATAAAACTTTGGAGACTTGGCTTCTTGATAATAATCGAGTCAAAAGTTGGTTGATTGATTCCATAAGTCTGACATTAATACAGAGATTCATCCATCTTCCAACAACAAAGGAGATATGAGATACTTTCTCAAAAACCTTCTACGATGGATCTGATGAAATTCAGTTGTTCGAACTAAATCGGAAATCATTCACAACATGTCAAAATGGTAAGCTATTACCTACATATTATAATAAACTGGTTGGAATAATTTAGGAAATTGATGTCAGAATGTGTGCACAAGGGGAGGATGCTAATAGAGTAGTGTCGCTCTACAAACATATTACCCGGCTTCAAACACATATTTTCCTAATAAGACTTGATTTAGAATTTAATAATGCTTGGAGTGAAATACTCCAAAAGGATGCACCTTTTGATCTTAATTCTAATTATGCATATGTGTAGAGGGATCACAACCAGCGCTATACGATGAAAGAACTGAAGATATTGCTAGACCATGCTATACTTGTAGCAGCTCAGACTCATCCCTAGTTCAAAGGGAAAGTACCGAGTAAGTCCATCACATACACCTGTACTCATTGTGGTGAAGTTAGACACTCCAAGAAATGGTGCTATGAAATTGTGAGATATCCGGAATGGTGGGATTTGAAAAAAAGGCCTCATAAGAAGCTCGAAAAAGATACAATTGCCACCTCTAGTGAGACTAAACCAAGTGGTGATCTTAATGCAATATCAGGTATGATAAATCTTACTCGAAATAATACATGGCTTATTAATACAAGTGCTACTAATCATATGACAAACTTCACTCACTATCTTACATCCATCCGACCATCAACCCAATAAAATATTATGATTAATAATGGAGGCATAGCATCGATCACTTATGAAGGATCAGTATATAACTTCAACTCTCTTAATCTAGATACTGTTCTTATTATTCCATCTTTTTCTTGTAATCTACTATTTGTTGGCCAAATCATTGAAACTTTGAATTGCACTAGCAAATTTTGGCCTAATTATTATGTATTTTAGGACATTACAACGCATAAGATTCTTCCCTTTGATGTTAAACGTTGAAAGTTGTACCACTTTGATTTGCATGGTGATCTAAGTCAGAACTCAAGTCAAGTCAAGTCAATAGGGTTGGTAGAAGTTGCTCAGCCAAAGACCAAGTTATTTTGTGGCATCGTCATCTTAATCATCTTTCTTTTCATTATCTTAGACAAATAAAACTATAATTGTTTTTTAATACCATAGACTCAGAATTTAAGTGTGATATTTTTGAATTGAAAAAAAGCCAGCGAATCTCATATGTACCGAGTTATAATAAAAATTCAATTCCATTTATGACCATTCATTTTGATGTATAGGAACCTGCTTAGATTCCTACTCTATTTGGTGCTCGATACTTTGTAACGTTTATTGATGAATGTACCTGGATGACCTAGGTATCACTACTTTCAAACAAGAAAGATGTGTGCTCTGCATTTTGAAACATGTACAAAATGGTGGTTATCTAATACAAGAGTAAAATTTGAGTCTTGCAGTTTGACAATGGTGAGGAGTATCTTAACTTGGCTTTGAATGTTTTTTACTGTGAATAGGGCATTCACCACTAAACATCCTGTGCCAGTACTCCCCAACAGAATGTTATAGCTGAAGGGAAGAATCGACAGTTATTGGAAGTCGTTCGAGCATCATTGTTTGACATGAATGTTCCTCAAGAATATTGGGGAGAGGCTATTTGATCCGCTACATATCTCATAAATTGGACATCGTCAAGACTACTCAATTTCAAAACTCCTCCTCAGAAACTTCAAGCACTTGTCATATCTCCACCTCTCAATAATCTAGAGCCCCAAGTCTTTGGATGCTGAGCATATATTCATCAGTAACTCAATAAATTAGATTCTTAAGCTATTCGATGTATCTTTATTGGCTATACAGATCTACAAAAGGGATATCGGTGCTATGATCTAAATGTAAAGAAGATGTATGTAACTTGGGATGTTTGATTCCGTAAAAATGCTCCTTTCTTCTCTCACTTTGAGTGCTCTCTTCAAGGGGAGAAAAAATAAAACTTCTTTGAATTTGAAGATAGCATTCTGAGTGTTCTGAATGTTCCGAATGTTCCAAGTTTCTTAGATGTCTCGAGTCTTCTAAATATTTTGAGTATTTTGAACATCTCACCTAGACAGAAAATTGATGTTCCAAATGTTCTGAGCATCTCACTTGATTAAATAATTGAAGATTATCCAAGTAATAAAGATAGTATATCTTCCCAACCCCCACCAAAAGCTTAAGAAACTCTGGATGTGCACAATGAGTTAAACTTGTCTCCCATAGTAAATCTAAATAGCAAGCCTCGTTATCCTTCTAGAATCAATAGAGGGATTCCCAAAAAATAATATGATCCAGATCTTCATGCTGAAGCTAAATATCCTATCAATAATTTCATATCAGCCTACTATTTGTCTAACTCACATGCATTTACTGTAAATCGATTATCTATTGTATCAATTCCGAGTAATGTATAGGAGGCTTTAGCTGATCCGAATTGGAAAAAAGTCATGAATGGTGAAATGTAGGCATTATAGAAAAATTGCACATGGGATCTTGTCCCTCTCCTTGAAGGAAAGAAAACGGTGGGGGTGCAAGTGGATATTCACTATCAAACTTAATTTAGATGAAAGCATTAATTGATATAAAGCTCGATTGGTAGCAAAGGGATAATGGAATTGATTATGAATATATATATACCCTAGTAGCAAAAATGAACACCATCCAAGTTCTTATTTCCTTAGCTACCAACTGGACTGGCCACTATGAAAATTTGATGTGAAGAATATGTTTTTTAATAGAACCATAGATGAAGAAGTGTATATGGATCCACCACTTGGAACAAGTTGTACTGGCCGAGTATGAAAACTAAAAAGGGCATTGTATGGACTCATGCAATCATCTCGAGCATGGTTTGGACAACTCTCAACTTTTATGAGAAAGCTCAGATATAAGCAAAATGATGCTATTCATACACTATTCATCAAACAGAAGTTAGGTAAAGTCACCGCTCTGATTGTGTATATTGATGATATGGTGGTCATTGGGAATGATTTGAGTGAGACAATAATCTTGTAAAGACAGTTAGCAACCGAGTTTGAACTTAAGGATTTGGGTAACTTGAAGTATTTTTTTAGGAATTGAAGTTACAAGATCAGCTCAAGGGATTTTCCTCTACCAATGAAAGTATGTAATGAACCTACTGACAGAGACGGACATGTTTGATTGTAAGTTAGCCGAGACTCCAATTGAAGTTAACTATAGACTTTCAGTCATAGGAGATCAAGTCTCAACTAATAAAGATCAGTATTAAAGGCTGGTGGGAGGGTTGATTTACTTATCTCACACTCGACCGGAAATTGCTTATGCAGTAAGTGTTGTAAGTCAGTTCATACATTCTTTGAGTAAAGAACATATGGGTGCAATATACCGAGTATTAAGATATCTAAAGTCTTTGACGGACAAAATTTTATTCTTTAGGAGAAATAAGGATTATGAAATTACTTATTATACTGATGCTGATTGGACCGGAGATCGGACTAATCGAAAATCAACATCTGGGTACTTTCCATTTATTGAAAAGAATTTAGTCACTTGAAGAAGTAAGAAACAGAAAGTCGTAGCAAGGTCAAGTGCTGAAGTCAAGTTTAGAGGAGTGACTTATAGAGTATGTGAGTCGCTTTGAATAAAGCGAATTATTCAAGATCTGAGATTAAAACATCCGAAGTCTATGTTGTTACATTGTGATAATAAGATAGCCATAGCAATTGTAACCAATCCAGTTCAACATAATCGAACTAAGCATGTAGAAGTTGACAGACATTTTATCAAAGATCATTTGAACCAATGAATAATTGATCTTCCATTTGTTTTTTCTCAAACTTAATTAGCTGACATCCTTATAAAGATTGTATCCGAAAAATCGTTCTACAACTCACTTGGCAAGTTGAGAATGATTGATATATATTCACCAACTTGAGAGAGAGTGTTAAGTAAGTAAATATTTTAATTGTATATATTCAGAAATAAATATTTGTATATAATTAAAAATAAAATCTTTATTTAATTTAAAGTATTATTTTATTTCTAATTAGGATGTGATTAGAATATATATATATATATATATATATAAAAGTTGTAACCTCTCTTCTTAAGATATTGGAAAATAATTCTCTTAAATTTTTTTTTTTAATTTTATTCTTCACATTCAACATATATGGAAGATTTCACTGAGTTGATATTAATGCCAATATGCTCTTTGTTAGCTGTGTCTATGTCTGATACGATGGTGTCAAATTCCACTGCAACTTATCGAGTCCTCCAAGTGTTAGAAAGTTTAACTCTAACGACATATGGTATGATTGTCATTAGCTTCCGGATAACAAAGTTGAGATTTGCATAAAATTAGTCTGGCACCATATGACTTTTCGCTTATTTTCTTTAAAAAAAAAAAGAAAAATAAATATTTTTCTTTGTAACTTCATATTTTGAGAACAAAACATAATTTTAACATTTTTTTTAAACTAGAAAGATATATATCTTAAATATTATGACCTATGAACAACAACTATGTTTCAAACGTTTTATGTCACCTCCCATGATGCTATAGTGCATCGCGGGACTCAAAAAACTATCCTTATGTGCCTAAAGTTAATATTATTATTTGATTATTATAAAAAATTATAGATTATTGGTATTTAAATCTTTATACAATGAATTTATTTACTTGTAATTTAGATTTTAGATTTCTAAAAAATATTTAAAAAAAATTGAATTTTCAAAAAGTAAAATATAATTCAAAAAAACAAAAAAGACATTTATAATTACTACTACCTGTGATGTTACTGTAGATATCTTGAACAAAAATATAATTGTTCAAAAATATAGTTTGAATGATACTTTTATTTAGTTATTTTTAATTTATGGAAGAATCGTCTCTAAATCAAATTGAACCGAAAGGTGATCTCCAAACCAAATAGAAATAAAAATTTGAAGTAATTATGGTTTTCAGTTTTTAAATCTTCAATGTTTTGGTGTAATTTTGAGGAATTACATTTTTGAAACTGAATCAGATAATACTTATCCCAGCTTTTTATCATCTTTTAACCAAAAAAAAAAAAAAACTGCATACTATATTACAGTTAATTGCGCATATATAATGTGTTTATCCTTATATGACTTTTTTTTTGTGACAAAATTAAGATATATGTTTTACTTTCTTAATATTTTTAAGCATATTCCATTAATGTCATTTGGACATTTCTCACAATGAGTTGCAATCCCAGCACAAAAAAATTAAATAAACACTTGCTTTCTATCACCGCTTCAAATAACTTGATGCTGCATATGTATTACAGTTGATGCTGCATATGTAGTAATTTTACAAATGACTTGTTATCTTGACTTGGCAATCTCATCATTGTTATTGACTCTGAAGTCAACAAGTGAGAAAAATATTACAGGAATTTTCGTCTATTTTACCAATACAAAACTTATATGATTATGGATATCGAAATCATTAAATCTAAACCAATGAAAAAAATTTTAATGCATAAGTTATCACTTGAATCCATGCATCTTCAATCTAATCAACTAATAATACTTGCACACTGTTTGGAGTCACTTACATTTTTAATTTAAATAACTCATAATTCTAATATAAATAGGACATTAAAATTTTTTAAACACATTTAGAAAATCTATAAAAATAAATAAAATTAAAAATTATTATTTACAATTAAAACACATTTATTAGTTTTATAATTTACAAATAATAAAAAATAATATTTTAACTATTATTTATGAGTATCCGCAATTCAAGCCTTTGCATTTTTTTACTGATTGAAATGGTTTAGTTCCCCACCATAATAGGAACAGCAAAAGGAGAGTTCAAATACTTCTCTCTACATATAAATATTGACACCTTTTACCACTTGAAATATTACGACAAAAATCTACCAATTTAGGGACGAAATTATAACCTTAGCAATGGAAAGTATTTAAAAAAATAAATTAATTAAATTTAGCGACAAATATTTGAATTAGCGATGGAATTGCAACGACGAAAATGTAAATCCATCTCAAAACTAGCGACGGAACACAAATCTATTGCAAAAATAATGATGACAAAATTGTTAATCCGTAGCTAAAGTTGTGACGGATTTCATTTCCATTGCTAAATTAGCAATGGATATGTTCTGTCACTATTTTTGCGACGGTTTTACATTTCCATCACAATTTTAGTGATGGAATTGTAATTCCATCACTAAATGCTGAATTTCAAAATTTAATTTTCATTTAAGTCAAACTTTAATAATGTTTAAAAATATTAATTAATGTTTATTTTATTTCTAAAATATATGTATTATTTTTTTAAA
This sequence comes from Mallotus nudiflorus, assembly GCA_947683625.1. Taxonomy (NCBI): domain Eukaryota; kingdom Viridiplantae; phylum Streptophyta; class Magnoliopsida; order Malpighiales; family Euphorbiaceae; genus Mallotus; species Mallotus nudiflorus. Next base: position 1,750,653 of record CANTUR010000649.1, read on the forward strand.
AATATTATTTTTAAATTGTGAAAATTTCATATTTGTATTGAAGTTTAAATAATTATTATTTCATATTGACATAATATTAGTATAAAATTTCATATTGATCTTATTTTGATATGAATTAGTGTTATTGATTCAAAATTACGTAGTTTTGATACTATAAGCAATTTAAATGTTATATAATTGATTTAGCATTATTATGTAATACTAATTTATATATGTATATATTAATTAAGTAATATGAAACATTACATATTAAGTATATAGTTTTAATTAGTAATTAAATATTATACAATATTCATTAATTTGCATTTAATCCTAATTTAAATAACATAATATCTATAACTAGCAAATAATAAATCTCTAAGATAGCACAAAATTGTGTTAATATATGTATATTAAAGTAAAAAATAAATATTACTATTAAGTAATGTAAATTTTAATTCAATATGTAAATAACATAATATCTCTAACTAACAAATAATACATCATAAATTTTAATATTGACTAATTAAAACACAATTTATATATCTGTAACAATAAAACTCCAAAGCTACATAGTTTTAATTCAAAACTACGTAGATTTGATACTATAATTTACAATTTTAATGTCGTAATTGATAATTTGTCCATAATTATAAAATTATGTAGGTTTCTCAAAACTCTGTAGTTTTATTCAAAACTATATAGTTATGATCCATAATAAGGTGTTATTAGCTCTTTTTCTTTCTGTTCCTTTTGCATTAAAATGTTATTATTTTCTTTTGATTCTAGTGGAGCACTATAAAAACAAGTATATATGCATAACGAAATGGAAGTTTACACTATTATAAGCCTATAATTATCAAAATAGTAAATTAATAACACATACTATCTATTGTACAATGCCATTGATTATGGTCCAATTTTGACTATATAACTGGAATATATGATTTGGGAAAAAAAATTGAAATATATGAGAGTTATCAGCTAGCTAATTGTTTGGCTTGTACTTCTCAGTTAATTCTATTTGCTTGATTCACTCATAAATTAGATAGTAATGGGAGGAGGTTTTGTTAGTTCTTATTTCGAATGAATGATTTACTTACAACGTTATGCGAATTCAATACAACTATCTAAGGATAAGTGTATTAGCTAGAAGAGAGAAGGATAATTTATGATTTACATTAAAAAAATTATAATAAATTGTCAAAATTCCAAGATGAAGTGTATTTAAGGTTGTACATGCATCTTTTGCCTTAGTCTAGAGGTGAGAAACATTATCAAACTGATTTTTCTCCCTATCATGTACCTTAATTAGTTCTTAAGAGGAAGGGTCTTAATGGATAAAACCCTCAATTTGAGTAAGCATTGATACATTGTGAATGTATTTCTTTACACCCTCAACAAAAGGACAACATTCAATTGATAGCTTTTGAAAAGCAATAAAAGTGGGTTCTGACACCTTTAACATTTCTTTAGGATTAAGTGGATTCATAGACTCAAGAATATCAAAAAGAGCTTGCCTAAATATCTTTAAGATTGAAGCAGAAATAGAAGTGTCTATTTTTACCTTCATGTATAGGAGCAAGTAATTTATTGTAGTTTCAAAGCAGTCATGAAGTATCATTATTGTGGTTATAATTTATTTTTTATTTTATGAATTTTATTTTTTTCTTCCTATTCTCTCAATTTGTTGACTTGTTTTCTTTCAATTTCAAATTATAGGTTTTTTTACCTCCCCTCCATAACCTGACATAAGTTGTTGTTGGAGTTGTGTTTTCCACTCTCTTCCTCTGCTCTGCATTCAATTCAAAGCTCAAAATTATTAAGGTATTTATTTATCTATTTATTGTCTTGATTTATTATTTGATTTTTTTTATAATGCTATTGTGACTAGTTTATATGTTTAGCTTTTGATAAATAGTTGCATGCATGAATTGCTATTTAAGTTTATGCTACATGGACTGAAAATTAGACTACAACATTGTATCAATGGCCAATTTATTGGTTATAATTTTAGGTAATGAAATCAAGTTATGTATGTACAACTTGATTTCAAAATCAGGTTACATTATATAACTTAATTTCAAAATTAGGTTATAATTTGGTTAGCTACTGAAATTATTAGTTAGGATATACAAATATTATTTTTATTTATTTCTAAATGTCCTTATTTCCTTCTTTTGCATATTTGCATCTTTGTTCCTTATTTTGATTAATAAGGTAATTTATAAACTGATTCTAGTTGGTCGAAATTTGATTGAATGCTTATATATGATATTGAGATTAGTTAAAATTGAATGCCTATGTGATTTGGTTGAATTTGGAATATACGAGTCAATTCCCTAATGGTTTTTTAACGTAACGCAGATCATCCACTTATTTTATTGAATTTAAGACTACCATGACCTTAAGATCTTAAAACTACCTTTCTGAACCCTTATTTATTTCATTCTTAAGTTTGTGCTTCTTTTGACTTATGTTATGTTAATGATAGCTAGGCCTAGCTCTTGCTTTTTATCATAGATTTGGAACTAAAACTTTATTTTCTTGCTACTCAACTTGAAGTGGTTGGAAGGATTTTTTCCTTAGTGTGGAAATGCTTTTTATTGGTGATTACATATAAGGGTTACACATGTGGGAAACTGATAAATTGCATTTGTGTAAATGTTGCATCTTGAACTCCTAAACTAGGTAGGAAAGTTATTCACATTATTTCTTATTATTTATCATTTTGAAAAATGTGGAATCTGTATCTATACGAAAAGTAACTGGTAAAAAGAACAAGATTTTCTTAAGGTTTCCATATACATGTACATCATCATCTCACTTATATGAATGATACACTGTTTATGAATTAGAGAAATCATTTCCTCAAATTGAATTTCAATGTCAGCTTTAGAAATGTGTAAAATTTATGTTTTATGAATGTGCATTGAAAACAAAAGCAAATAGATCAATTCAAATTCAGTTGTAGTCAGTAATTAAGCTAACTTTTCATACTAGTCTTTGCAACTATATGTGAAAATTGTATACATTAGATTAATAGCCACTTATATGCATTAGGTGCCTTCAAACCACCGCCAATTATAATGTGGTTGTGGTTTGCTTATATATGAAGTATTTGTTGATATATATATATATATAAAGAAATCATGTAATTGAAAATGATATGGGGATTTGTTGTGCAAGATGCTACTTTTATCATGTGAACTAGTTTTTTTTTTTAAAAAAAACTATCATACTAGTTATTGCGTTAAGATTTCTTTTAATTTTTGCTAATGTAATGTAAGTTATTAGTGTAGACACCCAATTTCAAGATGATGAGATATGGATGCGATGAAAGACTCCAATGATGAAAATGTCATGAATAGGTCTTCAATACTTAAACTTTGAAACTTGAAGGATCTAATTGCATTTTTCAAAGAAAGGATTTAATGTTTTCATCGACTAAATTGCAATGCTTTTTAGGGATCTAGTTGCAAAACTTAAATTATTTCAAGGACCTTTCTGCGATTAAATTTTTTTAAAAAAAGTGATCAGAATTATCCTAATTTCGATTGGAATTATGTAATTTCGATTGGAATTATGCTAATTTTGACCGGAATTGTGTAATTCCAATCAGAATTACACAATTCTAATTAGAATTAGACTCCTTCCACTAATTCTCAAATTTTCCAGATAAATCTCGAATTTTCCGGATAAATTGAGTCCTAATTGATATGAAATTCTCCTAAAAGTATTTTGATAATGTTTTTAAGAAAATAGAAGTTTTTTAGGAATTGATTTATAACTAGGATTTCAAGTCGTATCCTTATATAAAGGAGGATTTTGGCTCTGAAAAAGGGGGAAGGTAGAGGAAAAGGAGAAGAAAAAAAGAGAAAAAAGAAAGGAAAAAATGAGAAAAAAAGAGAGAAAAGAGAGGGAAGGGAAAAAGAAAATATTATTCTTTACGAATTCTTTTTTCTTTATTTATTAATTAAGGATCTTTGAAGAATTCTTGAAGAATAATATTCGAAGTCCTATAAAAAACAGTGATTCTACAAATTTGCGGAGCATTCCATTAAAATTATTTATAACATCATCTTCTCTTTGTTCTCTTTTATTTGATTTGTTTATTTCTTTTTTATTTTATTAATTATTAATTTTTATTTTTATTATTATAATTTATGTACTAATTATAATTTTTATTCTTTTTTACAGTGATTATGGAGGAAAACACATGATGATCATACTTGGAGAATCAAGTTCATAAGAGGTCCATAGAATGCCATGGATAAGACCTTGTAGAGACATAGTTTCTAGGGTTTTTTTTTTATTTTATTGCTATATTTTATTTATTTATTTTTAGGGTTGTATTAATTATTTTTATTATTATTTTTAATAGATTATTGTAATAGCCTCAATAGTGGGAATAGTGAAATTATATGTGATTGTATGTTTATGTTATTTAATTGGTTAGTTAAATTAGGGTTTTAATTGGGTAATTAATTAAAATCAATGGAGGAAATAGATTAACTTACGTTGCATGTTAATGAAAATTAGGGTTTTAGAAGGAATTAATTTAATTAGTTGTTTGATCTTTAATTTAATTATTTTAATGTGTTTTATTTATTTTTGGGCTTGTTTACTTTATTTATTTTTGGATTGTTTATTTATTTTTATGTGTTTTGGGCTTGTTTATTTATTCTTATGTGTTTTGGGCTTATTTATTTATTCTTATGTGTTTTGGGCCTTAAGCCCATATTAGGTTCTAATCCACTTAAATATATTTAGGTTTTTAGGTTTAATTAATTAAAATACAATTTAGGCCCATAATTAAGTCGATTTTTAGGATAGAGATAATTTAGGCTTATTTAGTAAATCACACATAGGCCCACCTAATTTAATTTAATTAATTAGATTTTGCCCACTTAATTAAAGCTTTTTCATAATGTGTAGATTTAAGATCACATTAGCATTAAAACATGAAGAATTAGGCCCATTAATTTAAATACCTCTATAATTTGTAGATTTAGACTCATTTTTAGAATTAAAAATAAATAGACTTAGGTTCATTTAATTAAAATTAAAAGGAATTAGTCTTTAGGCTCATTTATAAAAAAAAAACATGTAAACTTAGTTCATTTAATTAAAATCCATGTATATTCGACTAACTTAGGGATTATATGTTTGATTGAAAGCATTATTTACTTGTATTTTTATGACTGGTTTGCCTTGGAGAATTGCTAGAATAAGGGTTTATATGAAATTGCATGTAAATAGAGGATAATATAGTAATTAATAAAGTAATTCTAAATGAACATGAGACAGAAAGAAGTTAGTATTCCGTATCCAAAATCTCCTAGTTGTGGTGCTAGCTTTCTTTTAGGGAATCGAGTACGACCTTTTCGATTTGTCCCAGTTATTACCCTGGGTGGTGACTCCTCATCTCCATGCTGTTAGTGATATGCACTAGGTCAATCATGTATGACCATGTTTTGACTTTATCATTTTATTTAATAAAAAGGCATTATTCATTATCATTTTGTGTTATTATAATTACTTGAATAGTTAATTCTTACTAAGGTCATCAAGTATGTGACTTGATAGTAAAACCCTTAGATTAAATATGAGTTCTATTCAAATTATCCTTAGTCATAACAATATGTAATGGCTAGTATGATGTTAATTGATGATTATGTTTTACTAATCATGAATATGAGATATTAAGTCAACTCATAGGTACTTATTTGGGAAATAATTTACTGGATTGACCCATCATAAGAATACTACATAGATAATTGTTATAAGTAATTCTCACAATAATAATATTGATTTAGTCCTTTGACCTTAAAATCATAATGGATTTCTACATAATTATTATATATTTTGACACAATCTAACATTGTCTTTAACAGGATGATTAAATATATTGTTATTGGATATGAAATGAATTATATGAGGAATGTGAGTGATTGAGAAGGAATTTGTCCCTCATTTAATCTGAGTAAGATATCTATGGGCCCCTTGATAAGATAGACTAAGGAAAATGCATGGCCATGCTAAAGTGAATTGATAAAGAGTTATCATTCTCAGTCTACTTAGAGTCAAGAAATAATATGATTGAATTATATAAGGATGACAGAAACTATGCCTTATATTCAATCAAGATATCATGTGACAAAGGGATTGCAATATTTATTATAAATTAGGTTATGTCGGATTATTGACTTCACATGACTTGGGTAGTCATAATGTCTTGCTAGAGGCCACTTATGACTTGTAGGCCTAAATAGAGATTTAAGGCCTACTGCCAATGTCATGTGAACTTATAGGGTCACACACTTAGAACAGGCCCAAAAATGGATATGGTTTTGAGAAGTCCAAATATGCTTTATGGAAATAAATAAATAGTTTATTTATTTATTTAAGGTAAATGTTATCTTAAATAAATGGAATATTATATATGATTTAATTTTAAATAAAATCTAAATAATAATAATTGAGAAATTACTAAGAAGTTATTTTGGTAAGTGAAACCCTAATTAGAGGTTTATAAATATGTTATATTCTTTAGGGTTTCACTAACTCAATTATTAGCCACCACTTGTAATTCGTTTTTCTCCTCTTAGAAAAACTAAAACACATAGTGTTTTTGTTCTTAATTTGTGAGAAATCAAGAGAAGTGCTAACACACAAAGTTTTCATTTTTAATCAAGGGTTGTTCGTGTGGATGCTTGTGGAGGACGAATTCTGTTGGAGACGTCTTGATCCGAACTGCCAAAATCAAAAGCTCAAGGCAAGGTGTCACCGGAGTGAACCTCCTCTCTGCCTTCCAACAGTCTTACCTCTTCTGCGTTTGTGGTAAGATTTAAAAACCTAGTTTTGAATCAATTAATTAAATTACTTGGATCCAGGTTAGGGTTTGTGGTTAAAAAGTTTTAATTTCTACTGCATTTTTTAATCACGAAACCCAACACATGCCATGTCTTTGTGACAGTGGTTAGTGTGTTCTTTATAGCCCTTAGCTCAAACATTGTCGCAATTGCTAAAATCTTGGACGTGCACTAAACCCCGCCGTTTACAATTAGTAGTGTTTTTACTTTAAGCAATGTACTAAATATTTGTTTTTACAATGAATGTGTACTTTTTTTATTATCCTATGTTATAACTTTTTTAATTAAATATGTTACATTAACTTTCTAATAATAATTAAAATATATTTAAATATTGAAGAAATTTTACATTGGCGATGAAATTTAAATTTAGCCATGAAATTTTCCATCTCTAAAAATTAAGTAGAAAAATGCAAACCACTCAATTTAGTGACAAAAACAAAGAATTTGTTGCTAAATTAGCAATAGAAATAAGGAATCCGTCACCAAAGTTTGGCAAGGAGCATTTTGCCTACGAAAGATTTTTCTTTGCAAATCCTCGCTAAGTGATTTAGTGACAAATTTTTTCAATTAAGCAACAGAATTTCCGTTGCTAAATCTACATAATCTTTTAGTGTACTCATGTAATTCCAAACCTTTATATATAAGTAAGTGTGGATAGGATTTAACATAAACCCTACAAAATTCATATCGAGAATTAAAACTACTTTTAAATATATTTAAACACCAATTATAACAATTTGAATTTCTTATATTATGGCTCAGGCAAGTTGGATACTCTACGTATACATTCTAAAATTAACTCTCGAATGCAAGAAAAAAAATGGCTAATAAGGCTAGTTTCTGTTTGGAAGATTCTTATATACTCTAGATGCATTATTATCATCATTGACCACTCCATCAATTTTCTCACAAAATTAATTTATTTGAATTTTAGGAATTGAGCTGGAAATTTCAAAGATAAAATAACTGAATTTATGTTATTTTTAAATGATTTTAAGTGTATATTTGGTATAAATGATTTTTACAAGATTTTATGAAATTCATCTACAAACCCAAGTAAATATGTCTAGTTTAAGTGAAAATTTTATGAAATTCATTTTTAATTCTAACTTTCTAATTTTGTGAAATTCCTTATTATTACATCAAAATTTTAGGATTTTGAAATAAATTCATTTAAATAAAATACATTTTATTACTGAAAATTCATTTAAAAATAAATTATATTTAAAATTCATTTGAAAATTAAATAGTTTTTTAGTGGAATTAAACCAAAGGAAATAAGAATTAATTTATCTACCAATGGCAAGAACTAAATTGGACAAAGGTCTTGCTGAGCTAGATGAAGAGGAAGGCACATCATATTTTGGAACAGGCATCTTTACAGGAAGATTTGGAAATGCTGCTTCAAAATTTAGAACCCGTAATGCTTGTCTTATTAATGGCCTAAGACTATAATTCAGATGAGCACACCACAATTGAACTATCAATAAACATTACATTTCTGCTACATTGAAGTCCGTAGTCAATCTTCTATCAGCTATATCAAGAATCCTTCCATTTTCATATGATTCCCAAGCCCATGACACTAATGAAATATGTGCATCTTCATTTCTTAGCTCCATTGATCTTCTCCCACATGCTATTTCAAGTGCTACAACACCAAAGCTAAGCACATATGAACCTCTACTAGCTTTTCCTGTGTTAATAGACTCCGACACCATGTAACTAAACATCCTAGCTAAAGCAGTAGTCTTTAGGCTAGTCTCAGCATTATCCATTAGCCTTGCCGAGCCGAAATCCCCAAGCTGGGTGTTAAAATGTAAATTTAACATCACATTATTTGATTTCACATCTTTATGTAATATGCATTATTTGGATTCTTCATGAAGATAAAATAAAGCTGATGGTAAACCAAGGGCTATAATGTACCTCATGGGCCAAGGAAGCATATTTTCTCATTTGAAGAGATGAAAATAAGGAGTTTTATTGATCATGAATTCATAGATAAGAGGAAGCTCACCCTTTTCATGGCACCAACCTACAAGTTGTACAAGATTTTTATGCCTTAATTTACTAATGATTTTCATTTTAGACATATACTCCTTTCTTCCTTATTTAGATCTTTTAGACACCCTTTTCACTATAATACTTAAATCAGACAAGTACCTTTGTATACTCCTTTAAATCCTCCTTCCCCAAGTTTACCTTCTTCACTGAAATTGTTTATGGCTTGAACCAATTCTGTGTAAGAACATCTTTTAGGCTCAGTTCCTTGCTCAAATTCATGATCCATGGAATCATCTATTGATGCATTGTCATCTTTAAATTCTTGGTTTGTGTATGATGCTGGCCTGCTACCTTCTTTTAGTTATTTTCTTCTCTTTATCCTTGAGTAGCGAAAATAAACCAAACCTAGAAATAAAACAAAAATCAATGCGCAACTAATACTCAAGAAAGCCCATGACCTCCCTCTTGTTTTAGACTTAGTTAAAGTACTATGCTCGAGTTTTAAACCTAAGTGAAATTCCTAAGAGTATATCTCATGCAGCTCAAAACTATATTCTATGCTTGTGGCTACTATGAAGCCAAATGTAACCCGTTCGATTAGATGCTCTCTCAAATTTATAATGTAAAAATTGTTATATGGATTCTGAGAGTTATAGGACTCTGTTTTGCCATTCTTTACCAAAAAAACTTAAATTGTTTGAGCTAGAATCATACTCAATCCAAGCATCAATCCTTATGCTATTATAAATTGCATTCTTTAACCATTCAACATATATGGAATAATTTATTAAGTTGTTATCAATACTTATATGCTCTTTGTTAGCTTATCCATTTTTAATACGAAGGTGTCAAATTCCACTAGATCAAATCGAGCACTCCCAATGTTAGACGTCTGATCGCTTGAAAGACTAAGAAATTGACATTTTAAACAATAATGAAAAGGAAGTCGATAGAAATTAGAAGTAAGCAAAAATGCCATACCACTGCTTTTGGTATTATTATGTTCTGAGTTGATAACAAAGGAAAAATGAGTGTGAAATGCACAAGATGACCAGAGGCATTGTCCCAAAGGTGGAATTTTTTCTAATATACTGCTCAGCTGGCACTGAAGGAAGTGCCATTAGAAGTTAACTCCCTTTGGCTTTTGGTGAGTGAAATGGTTTGGCTTTTTATGACTGCATCTCCATTGGGGATGATCTCTCTTAAGGTGAATGTGGACAAACAGTAAGTAGTGTTATCTGTGGATGTTTGGTTTGTGTTGAATGGGAAGGTAAATAAGATCATGGTGACTGCCATGAAAGAGGCATGTTTAGAAGATTGAGGATGCATGATTTTGCTGTGATACGAAGAACTAATTTATCATATAAGTTTACTCCAATTTTTTTTATGGGTCGAAGTTATGGACTACTCTTTCACTTGTAATCATTTAAACTACCAGTTGGATTTTTTTAGAGATAAATTTAATAAAAAGTAAAAAAAATTATAATTTTTAGTACTAAAAATTATAATTTTTTTACTTTTTCTTAAGTTTATCTTCCCTTTTATTAATTAATAAAAACATTTATTTTCTAAATATATAAAATTAATTAGTTTTGAGTGTTTTGTCTTTTACTGCTCTTTATATTATTGACTATTTTTTTATTTTATAGTTTATAAGAGTAGGTTTTCCTTTTATTGAGACTCCAGGTGATATTCCAGATGATGCTCCAAATGAGAATATGGAGATGAATGTTGAGTTTGAGGAGCTTGAGACTTCTGTCCCATCTTTTAAGGTTTCCAGGATGAAGCTTCTATAAATACTGCTGTCAGTGATATCTCCTTATTGGATGGGCCCATAATTTATTGGGCTCCTCTATTCCAAAGTCTTGTTGAGCATTGGGTTCACCTTGATAGTATTGCCCTATGAATACTCTGACTACTTTCTAACACAAATTTCAAATGTTAGCAATAAAGTATTTGTATAACCTTGACTTGGCCCAAAGACTTTTATTATGCAAAGTAAGTATTTCATAATAAATGTATGCATGTTATGTATGACATGCATGTTCCTAATAGGTCTTCTGTTTGGAATAAAGCTATATTATTGATCATGGAGTGTAAGAATGATGAGTTTTAACTACATCTTATAGGTTTGAGTTTTGAATGCTTTGCTGTTGGTACTTTTGATGCTAAAGCTTCTGATACAGTTTGTTAGATCGATGAACTATTAAAATTTTCTTTTTGGTACTACTTTTGTTGTATGATAACTGATGTATTTGTATGCTTTTAGTTTACTTCTTTCTACTTTAAGATCTCTTATACTACCTTTTATACTTTAGTATTCCATATTCGCTCTTTGAATGTGGACTTATTATTCTACAATTTTCCTATAGAGCTATATTTTTCCCCCCAGTCTCATTTTAAATTCATCTACTTTATTATGGTAGTCTATTTCCATGTGTGTAGGAAACTCAGTTTGTTCACTATTACTATTAATCCAACCCCATAAGTTATAGTCTCATATATTAAAGAGGCAGAGGAGTGAGTGAACTTACTAAAGGTAGTTCTTAAAGTTAAAATTAATTAGACTTGCTCTTTGAAGAACACTTGAGAAAAATATTTGATGTTGATGCATGAGTTGTAGTGTGAGTTATTGAGCCACCTAAATTCTTTAAGACAAGGGGACACTAGATTTATAAGAAAAATTATAAAGGGGTGATAAAAGAGAAGACATAAGTAGAATAATGATCTCATAGCTCTGATTTTTTAGCTTTCATTATGTTTTATCTTTCCATTCAGATACTTATGTAGTATGACAAAGATGAATATACAATACTTGAGCAAAAATTTTAGATTCAATTTTATTCGTTCATTCCGGAAAAATTGATTACATTCATTACATCACATAATACAACTCTTGCCATCTGTTAGTCCTTTTATAATTTCTCATTAATTATTTCTCTTTCAATTGTATTTCCTTAATTTTTTACCTGATTGGTCCTTCATGTGTTTTCTCACTTTTATTCCTTCTTTTTTCTTTTCCTTTTTTTTTAAATTTTCTCTCTTTAAAAGTTGTATCATGTGATATATGAATGCTCTTTAAATTTGCATTTGTGCCCATACTAAATGAATCTAATTGAATAGAAATTATGTCAAACATGTAGATGCTGTCACGACCCAAAACAGGGGCCATGACCAGCGTTAGGGAACGGGAATTCTTTCGAATCCAGAACTCGTAGCAAGCCTAAAATAAAATAAAATAAAACAGGCAATAGTAATAATAACAACGCAATTAAGAAAAAAATACTGTGCAGTGGAATAAAATCATAAATATCAAAATAATAATCCACTACGGGATTTAAATCAAATCCTCATCTCACATATAAATAAACTTTTAATACAAATCCAGTTCAAATATTTAAAGTACATATCTCATGACTTTATACAACTATTGCAGTGTCTAGATTATAAAAATAAAACTCAAGTGAGCAGTTTACATAGAGAAGTTGGAGCGGAAGAAATCCGGTGTACAGGCCTACTACTGAGGTCTGATGAAAATGACTCTCCTGAAAAATAATCAACGGAGGGGAGTCAAACCTCACTGAGTGAATTACTATAATATATATACATGCATACTAAATGCCAATGCATACAATCAAAAGTATATATAATATGTATGTATACAAGCAAATACATATAGATGCCATAAAATCATTTTATATATTTTTATTGAAGATCACTGTTTATGAAGGATCGAATAGAACCTTAGAAAATGGTAACCTCCAAACAGTGTTAGACAACACTCTAGCCATACAGGCTCACTTATTCCATTTGGACAGTAGACTGGCCCCGAGACACTAAGTCAACCGAGCTCCAGCAGTCTGACTGTCAGTGTGATTGACCTCGAGACACTTAGTCAACCGAGCTCCAGTAATCACACTCCCAAATCATATCTCACACATCAAATAATCATATCCAATCAATATCCACAAATGGTTAGTAATATAGCCTAAATGCTATAAGCGTACCGGTACGTACTCGGTCCTAGTGCTGCCCATTAGGTAGCACGTTCTATTGATATCCTTCATTAAAATATAAAGCATACATTCATAAAAGTAAATGATGCATGAATTGAATAAAATAGCAACATAAACCATATATATACTAAAAATATACCAAAAGTAAACTAGGTATATTTTGAGTATATATACGTCAAATAAATCCAATTAAATTACAAAATAAACTAGAAATATACTTAAAAAAATTTTAAACATGATTCATTAAGAAAACATGCATATAGTTTAAAAATATACCAAAATATACCGAATATAAACTAAAAATAAACTTAAATACTAATTGAATTATTTATGCATAATTAATCAAAATAAAACATACAATTCTAAATCATACACCCTAAAACATATATATATAGAATAGTAACTCACACTTAGTGCGCTCCTCGAGATGGGTCTGATGGGCCTGTCTACTAGGCCTCGGTCTCGGCGCAACTAAACAAACAGATAATGACAGAAATCAGAATAAATCTAACAGAAGATCTAAAGACTCGATCTAGAATACTAAAGACAGAATCAGAATTAGGGTTCGACCGGACATCACATTTTACGAGAATTCTACCGAAAATCCGACAGAAACTCCCTTATAAAATGGACATCTTTCTACTCAAAGAGTAGAGCCGGCCCTGCAAAGAAACACACTTCAAAAAATAGACACAGAATCACAATCACAACCCCTTGGTCGGACTCCAAACTACAGTTTACCGACCGGGGTCCACAATTCACAAGATAATATAGAAATACCAAAAATACCCTTATATCATAGAAATACATTTTATAAGTAGAAATTACATAATTAACCCTAAATCATAGTAAAAACCAATAAAAACTCATTTTATTAGAAAAATCGTATATTATATATATAATTGAAAATAATTCACAAAAAATAGTTTTAATTACTCAAAAATACTAAATAATTTGTAGAAATCATTTTTATACCTTAAATAACTATTAAAATCAATTTAATTACATTTCTAGCCAATTTAGGGTAAAATTACTAAAATGCCCCTATATATATAAATATACTAAAATTACTTCAAAAATTCACCAAAAATAATATAATTGCACAAAATTAATTTTCTCAACATTTTTATCAATAATATCAATAAATAAACTCAATTAACCAATTAATTTCAATTAAAAACATAATTAACCCTATTTTCTCAAAATTACATAAACTAATTAAATTCAAAATAAATATATAGAAATTCATAAAAATTCCAAATAAATTTCTATAATTCATTTAAACACTTATATTTATCATAAAACATAATTTCATAATTTATTTAATTAATTTTCGAAAATTAAAAAATAATAATAAAATTTTTAAAAATACCCAAAAATCAAAATAATTTCCAAAAATTCTAAAAAAATTCACACATGTAGATTAAGCTAGGCGGAAAAAAATTTGTGAAGAAATTTTCCATGAATCAATCAATTCAAAATTCAAAAAAATCAAGAGCCCTAAAATGGCTGAATTGCAAAAATCGAAACCTAAGCAAATCTAGACCATTTTAAGTGAAACAAAGCTTGGAATCACACTCACCAGAGCTCAAGGAGAAGAAAGAGACTGGCAGTGTCAAAAATGGTGGCCAAAAACACTGTGAACGACGGTGAAAATGAATTTTGGCTTTCTGGCGATACTGAGCTCCTTCGACGTCGGAAATGGACTTTGCTGGCAGCGAAACAGCTGGAGGAAGGAGATGGCACGATGGGAGGCACATCGACAGTGAGAAAACGGGATGGCAGGCAGTGGTTGGGTGATCAGGCGTGCGTCGAGTTGAAGAAGGAGACAAGGGCAAAAATGTAAATAAATCAAACTTTATTTTTTGTTTAAATAATAAATGTATATGTATATATATATAATTTTACACTATATATTAAAATAATATAAACTCACACACATTAAATATACACCACACACATATAATTTAATGTTTTTAATAATTTATACACTAAAAACAATTACTTAAATAATATTAAAACTAATAATAAATAATAAAAATATTAGGGTAATTAATTAAACCCTATTTAAATAAATAAATACACATATATACACTCTATCTAGTGCTTTTAAAATACATATGAGTTCATGCAAATATAGAAATCTATTTAAAATAATTAGTAATAAATAATTTACGGGTCAATTTCCCCAGAAATGCAAGTCCCGGAAAAATTTACGTAAAGTGCTTAAAATAACATAAAATAAATAAAAATAAATTTTAATTAAATAAAAACTCATGAAATATCATAAATATATACAAAAATTATTAACATTGCATATCCCGATGCAGTATTAAAATATTTAAAAACACGGGATATTACAGATGCAATCACTATCACAATGCACAATACCATTAGGATGTACATTACATAAGTAAGCATGATCAGAATTCATATCATCGATCTGTTGGGTTTCATGATACAAACGTAGTGAAAAAATTAAAAATTTATCACATTCCCAAACCTGGATCCATGTAATTCGACTACTTGATTAAATCTAGGGTTTTGAGAATCTCACCAAGACGCAGAAAAAGGCTAGATTTTCTGGAAGGATGAGAGGAGGTTCACACCGGTGACACCTTACTTCGAGCCTTTTTGCTTTGGTTGTTCGGATCTAGACGTCTCCAAAAGGATGCGTCCTCTATAGGTGTCCACACGAACAACCCTTCACAAAATGAATTGGAGTGTGTGCTAGCAACCTTCTTGATTGTCTCACAAATCAAGAACAAAAGAAAAACTCTGTCTTTGTTTTCTAAGAAGAAAGAAAATAAATTTGGAGGCAGGAAAAACAAGTAAGTTAAACCCTAGAGAATATAACACATTTATAGACTCCAAATTAGGGTTTCACCTAGCAATGACCTTTTGATAATTTCCCATTTATTATATTCTATTTTTTTTAAAAAATAAGAAATAATATCTTATTTATTTATTTATTTAAAATAACATTTATCTGAAATAAAAAAATAAAAAAATAAAACATTTTAATTATTTATTTCCATAGAGTTTATTTTGGGCTTATTAAACCCATAATCGTTTTAGGCTTATTCTAAGTTTGTGACCCTGTAGGTTCACATAACATTGGCAGTGGGCCTAAATCTCTATTTAGGCCTACAAGTTATAAGTGGGCTCAAGCAAGACAGTATGACTACCTAAGTCATGTGAAGTCAATAATCTAACATAACCTAATTACAGTGAATTTTATCGTTCCTTTATCATATGATATCTTAATTGAACATAAGACATAGAATGTCATCCTTATATAGTTCAATATTATGACTTGATTCCAAGTAGACTGAAAATGATAACTCTTTATCAATTCATTTCAGCATGGCCATGCATTTTCCTTCAGTCTATCTCATCAAGGGGCCCATAAATATCTTTCTCATATTAATGAGGGATAAATTCCTTCTGAATCACTCACATTCCTCATATAACTAATTTCATATCCAACAACATCCTATTTAATCGTCCGATTAAAGACAATGTTAGAATGTGTCAAAACATAAAATAGCTATGTAGAAATCCATGATGATTTCAAGGTCAAAGGACCGAAATAAAATTATTGTGATGAGAAATACTTATGACAATAATCTATGCAGTATTCTCATAATCGGTTAATCCAATACATGATCTCTTATCATGTACCTATGAGTTGACTTAATATCTCATATTCATGATTAGTAAAACATAGCCATCAGTCAACTTTATACTAGGCTTAATACTTTAATATTTATATAATGAATAAATGGCTAGGGATAATTAGAATAGAACTCTTATTTTAATCTAAGGGTTTTACTATCAAGTCACATACTTGATGACCTTAGTAAGAATTAACCATTCATATAATTATCATAAAATCAAATGATAATGAAATACCTCTTTATTAATAAAATAAGAAAGTCAATACATAATCGCAAATGATTGACCTAGTGCATATCACTAACAATCTCCCACTTGCACTAGGCCCAATTAACATCGTATAGAATACCCATGGACCTAGTATGACTCTCATGTTTAGGCTATGGAAGAGGCTTGGTCAATGAATCAGCAACATTATCATTTATAGGTACTCTGCAGATCTTGACGTCTCCTCTCTTAATAATTTCTCGAATTAGATGATAATTCCTGAGTATGTGTTTGGATCTCTAATGTGATCTAGGCTCCTTAGCTTGGGCTATAGCTCCATTACTGTCACAATATAAGTTCACTGGATATGATATACTAGGAACAACACCTAGTCCAGTTATGAACTTCTTGATCCAAACAGCCTCCTTAGCTACTTCTGAGGCAGCTATGTACTTAGCTTCTGTTGTCTAATCAACAACAGTGTCTTGCATGGAACTCCTCCAGCTAACTGCACCTCCATTCAAACAAAACTCATATCCTGATTGTGATCGAAAATCATCCTTGTCAATTTGGAAGCTGGCATCTATGTAACCATTTCCAAGTAGCTCATCTTCTTGACTATTATACAATAAAAATGCATCCTTAGTTCTTCTCAAATACTTAAGGATATTTTTAACTGTTATCCAGTGACTTTCACTTGGGTCTGACTGGTATCTACTTGTTGTTCTTAAGGCATATGAAACATTAGGTCAAGTACACAACATTGCATACATGATAGATCCAATGGCAGAAGCATATAGAATCTTACTTATGCGGTCTCGCTCATTTTATGTCTTAGGACACTAAGTCTTGCTGAGACTAATGCCATGCGACGTTGGCAAGAATCCTCTCTTGGAATCTTGCATACTAAACCTATTCAATACCTTATCAATATAAGTGCTTTGACTTAGGCCAATAAGCCTTTTAGATCTATCTCTATAGATCTTGATGCCTAATATATAAGCAGCTTCACCTAAATCTTTCATTGAGAAACAATTCCCTAACTAGGATTTAACATTTTGTAAAATAGGGATATCATTTCCAATGAGTAGTATGTCATCCATATATAGCACTAAAAATACAATAACACTCCTACTAACTTTCTTGTATACACAAGGTTCATCATCATTTTTAATGAAGCCAAATTCTTTGATTGCTTCATCAAAAAGAAGATTCCAACTATGAGATGCTTGCTTCAATCCATAAATGGATCTTTGAAGCTTGCATACCTTTCTAAAATTCTCAGGACTAAAAAAACCCTCTGGCTGTGCCATGTACACATCCTCAAGTAAGTTTCCATTAAGAGATGTTGTTTTGATGTCCATTTGCCATATCTCATAATCATAGTATGTAGCTATGGCAAGGAGAATTCGAATAAATTTTAGGATAGCCACTGGTGAAAAGTTTCATCATAGTCTATACCATGTGTTTGTTTGAAACCTTTTGCAACCAGTATTGCCTTAAAGGTATGCACATTACCGTCCATGTCAGTTTTCTTTTGAAAACCCATTTGCACCCAATAGTTTTTAAACCATCATTTGGGTCAATCAAGGTCCATACTTGATTATCATACATGGATTGGATTTCTGATCTCATGGCTTCAAGCCATTTCTCAGAGTTAGGAATATTTATGGCCTCTTGATAGGATGTGGGCTCATTTTGATCCATAATTAACATATCATTATCATCAGTTATGAGAAATCCATATCTCTTGGGGATTTGACGTGTCCTACCAGACCTCCTTGGGCCTTCTAGTACTTATTCAGGCTCAACAACTACTTGTTGATTCAACTGCGGTTCCATATCAGGTACAATGCTATTTTGTGGGCCTTGAATTTCTTCAAGTTGCACTGTGCTCCCACTGGTTCCTTTGGAAATAAACTCTCTTTCCAAAAATACACCATTCCGAGACATAAACACTTTGTTCTCAAATGCATTGTAGAAGTAATATCCTTTAGTTTCTTTTGGATATCCCATAAAAAGGAATTTGTCAGATTTGGGTGCTCATTTATCTGAGATTTGATGCTTCACAAATGCATCACATCCCCAAATCTTAAGAAAAGACAAACTGGGAGTTTTTCCAGTCCATGTCTCATATGGTGTCTTTTCAACTGCCTTCAATGGAACTCTATTCAAAATGAATGTAGCAGTTTCTAAAGCATATCCCCAAAAAGAGATTGGAAGATCAAATTGACTCATCATAGATCGAACCATATCTAATAGAGTCCGATTTCTGCGTTTAGACACATTATTCCATTGTGGTGTACCTGGAGGAGTTAATTGTGAAATAATCCCACAATCTCTAAGATGATATGTAAATTCTTGGTTTAAATATTCACCACCTCGATTAGATCTTAGTGTTTTAATATTTTTACCAAGTTGATTTTGTACTTCATTCTTGAAAATTTTGAACTTTTCAAAAGATTCAAGTTTATGTTTCATTAGATAGAGATAACCATATCTACTGAAATCATCTGTGAAAGTTATGAAGTACTGAAAACCTCCTCTAGCAGTTGAGCTTAATGGTCCACATACATCAGAATGTATTAGGCCTAATAAGTCATTAGCCCTTTCACTCTGTCCAGTAAAAGGTGTTTTAGTCATTTTTCCAAGTAAACAAGATTCACATGTATCAAATGATTCATAATCAAATGAATTTCAAAGCCCATTTTGGTGTAGCTTTGAAATGTGTTTTTCATTTATATGGCCTAAATGAAAATGCCAAAGATAGGTTGAGTTTAAATCATTAGATTTAGACTTCTTTGTATCTATGTTATAGATTGGACTTTCATTAGTGTCTTCAGCATCTAAAACATAAAGTCCACTAGTGCATGGAGCATATCCATAGAAAATGTTATCCTGATAAATACTGCATTTATTATTCTTAATAATAAATTCAAACCCTTTCTTATCCAAATAAGAAATAGAAATAATATTCCTACGTATAGTAGGTATATAATAATAATTTTCTAAAGATAAAACAAGTCCACTAGGCAAAGATAACTCATAAGTTCCTATAGCTAAAGCAACAACTCTTGCTCCATTACCAACTCGTAGGTACACTTCGCCTCTTACTAATGATCTACTCCTTTTTAGACCTTGTACATTTGTACAAATGTGAGATCCTGTTCCAGTATCTAATACCCAAGAATTAAAATTAGAAGCAGGTAAATTTAATTCTATAACATGAACCTCTAAAGAGGTAGTCTCACCACCCTTTTTCTTCTTCAGATCATCCAAATAGAGCTTGCAATTTCTTTTCCAATGGCCTGGCTCATTACAGAAAAAGAAAATTCCTTCCTTTACTTTGGGTTCAGCTTTGGATTTGGGCTTAGGCTTTGTCTTGGGCTTCTGAAAGCCTTTAAAGACCTTGCCCTTGCCCTTTCCCTTTCCAACCCTTTTCATCCCTTTTCCCTTATTGACCATGAGAACATCCTTAGTATTACTCTTGATGTTCTTTTCAGTAGTTTTCAGCATCCCATGCAACTTTGAAATAGTCTTCTCCATGCTATGCATATTGAAATTCATAACGAAGCTATCATAAGCTTCAAGAAAAGATTAGAGAACAATATCCATAGCCAGTTCTTGTTCAATCTTGAGACCAAGCTTGTCCAAGTGATCAAGATGACCCTTCATCTTGAGAACATGAGGACTGACAGAGCCGTCAATAGTCAGCTTGTAGGAAAGCAATGCCCTGATGGCATTGAACCTTTCAATTTTGGCTTTCTCTTGGAACATTTCCTTGAGATGGCCTATCATAGTATAAGCCTCCATTTCCATCAGCTGCTTTTGTAGCTCAGACTCCATACATCCAAGCATAAGACAAGTGACATCAGTAGAATCATTGAGATGCTTATTATAAGCATCCCTTTGTGCTCTAGGAGTATTGGCAGCTGGTTCCTTAGGGATGGGTTGATCAAGGATGTATTCCTTTCTCTCATGCCTAAGAACAATTCTTAGGTTTCTGTACCAGTCAAGAAAGTTAGTCCCATTGAGCTTATCCTTCTCAAGGATCAATTGCAGTGACATGGTAGGTGTAGTGTTTGAAGTCATTATCTACAACAAATATATGCAAAGTCCATTCAGTATTTTATTAAATATGAATGAGGCATAGTAAAAACTCCCACTAAATTTACTTAAATCAATAACCCTCTAAGTTAATTTATAAATTTTAGTGGGCCAAGATCCATATTTTACCATACTTTAAGTGAGCTTTGGCTGATCGCTTAAAATATGGTTATTTAGGTAGACAACTCTTATCAATTACATCTCATGTAACTCTTGGATGGTATCGGATTTGACATCACATGTCATGGCTAAAAATCCCATCTAATGCCCTAGGTCCAAAACCATTTTGATAACCTAGTTAAGTCAAATCATATCAAACATTTGGATAGCACCATTATCCAACTTGCCTTCCCCGGATAAATTTATACACCCTGCTTTGGCAGGCCTATATATAATAATCTAAGGCTTAACAAGTGTTGAATTTATGGGAGGCATTATAATGACTTAATATTAAATGAGGGTTCATCTTTATTTAATCTTATTTAGTTATTGTTATGTTGTATTGCATGGAATCATATGGCATCACATACATGGCATCACATGGCATCATATACATAACAACTAAAATAAATATGACATAGCATGACCCAAATCTAAGTTGATCTTCATAAGCCAATATGAAGTTCAAAGGTCAAACCTAGGTAATATTACAATTACAAATTGAGCCTCCAACTTGGATCTCCATCTTCTACCATGGATCTCCTTCTTTGGTTCCCACCTTGGATCTCCATCCTAGGCCTCAAACGTGAATTGCACCATGGGTCTTGATTTACATAAATTGTTGTAATTTATTCTACACTATTTTAATAAAATAAATACAACAAAACAAAAATGACTCGCAGGCCGTATTTAAAAATTACAACCCATAAAAATTAAATCTAATCACATTGGTCTAAGGGCCATGCTATGCACCATGCATTAAACAACAAACATGTATAACATAATAATCTAATTAGTTAGTTAAAAATAAAATAATGTGACAATTATTTTGAGGTCAAGGGGCAGCGGCCCTGGCGGGGTCGGGGGCAGCGCCTTAAGTGGCAGTCAAGGAAGCAACTAACTAATTTTTGTAATCATATTACTGAATCAACTGCTGACTAAAAACATCACTTTCTATAAACATCTTACAGTTTGAAAAATCCATTCAAAATAAATCAATTTTTTTTTAAATAGACGAATCCATTAAGAAAACCCCAATTTCTATAATCAAAATTACAGCTTGAATGAATCTGTATAAAACAGATCCATTCTGCACAATCTGTTTAACATTTAAATAGATTCCCTTTAACACATAATCTGCATAATCATAAAATTTATGTTTCAGTTTTAATAAAAAACGATTTTCCTGATCAAAATAGAAAATGATTTTCCTAATTAAAACATAAAAGAAATATGTTGTTTCAATTAATCATATTAATCAAAACAAAATACATAACAGATATAAATCCTTAAGTGATTAGGTTTTCAAAAACAGAGTTCCTGTTTCATTAAATCACATTAATAAAACATTATACTTAATTTGTTTTTCATAAAAATATTATACAGAATTTGTTTTCATGAAACAACATTCTAAATTCATAAAATAAAAAACTGCTTTTAGTTTAATCATATTAAACCATTACAAACATTAATCAAATTAATGTTTAATTCTATTTTCAAATAGTTTACTAAGAATTGTCATAAAACAAATCAAAACCCTTTTTGATAATTTTGAAAACCCTTTTCAAAATGAATCATAAACCCTAACATATATCACATATACACAGAATCAATTAATCGAATTACAAGTGGCTCTGATACCACTGTTGGGTTTTATAATACAAACACAGTGAAAAAATTAGAAATTTATCACGTTCCCAAACCTGGATCCATGTAATTCGACTACTTGATTAAATCTAGGGAGAATCTCACCAAGACGTAGAAAAAGGCTAGATTTTCTATAAGGATGAGAGGAGGTTCACACCGATGACACCTTTCCTTGAGCCTTTTCGCTTTGGTTGTTCGGATCTAGACGTCTCCAAAAGGATGCATCCTCTATAGGTATCCACATGAACAACCCTTCATAAAATGAATTGGAGTGTGTGCTAGCAACCTTCTTGATTGTCTCACAAATCAAGAACAAAAGAAAAACTCTATCTTTGTTTTCTAAGAAGAAAGAAAATGAATTTGGAGGCAGGAAAAACAAGTGAGTTAAACCCTAGAGAATATAACATATTTATAGACTCCAAATTAGGGTTTCACCTAGCAATGACCTTTTGGTAATTTTCCATTTATTATATTCTAATTTTATTTTAAAAAAAATAAGAAATAATATCTTATTTATTTATTTAAAATAACATTTATCTTAAATAAAAAAATAAAACACTTTAATTATTTATTTCCACAGAGTTTATTTTGGGCTTATTAAACCCATAATTGTTTTGGGCTTGTTCTAAGTGTGTGACCCTGTAGGTTCACATAACATTGGCAGTGGGCCTAAATCTCTATTTAGGCCTATAAGTCATTAGTGGCCTCTAGCAAGACATTATGACTACCCAAGTCATGTGAAGTCAATAATTCGACATAACTTAATTACAATGAATTTTATCGTCCCTTTATCACATGATATCTTAATTGAACATAAGACATAGAATGTCATCCTTATATAGTTCATATTATGACTTGATTCCAAGTAGACTGAAAATGATAACTCTTTATCAATTCATTTCAGCATGGCCATGCATTTTCCTTCAGTCTATCTCATCAAGAGGCCCATAGATATCTTTCTCATATTAATGAGGGATAAATTCCTTCTAAATCACTCACATTCCTCACATAACTAATTTCATATCCAACAACATCCTATTTAATCGTCCGATTAAAGACAATGTTAGAATGTGTCAAAACATAAAATAGCTATGTAGAAATCCATAATGATTTCAAGGTCAAAGGATCGAAATAAAATTACTGTGATGAGAAATACTTATGACAATAATCTATGCAGTATTCTCATAGTGGGTCAATCCAGTACATGATCTCTCATCATGTACCTATGAGATGACTTAATATCTCATATTCATGATTAGTAAAACATAGCCATCAGTCAACTTTATACTAGGCTTAATACTTTAATATTTATATAATGAATAAATGGCTAGGGATAATTAGAATAGAACTCTTATTTTAATCTAAGGGTTTTACTATCAAGTCATATAATTGATGGCCTTAGTAAGAATTAACCATTCATATATTTATCATAAAATCAAATGATAATGAAATACCTCTTTATTAATAAAATAAGAAAATCAATACATAATCACAATTGATTGACCTAGTGCATATCACTAACACGATCACTAAAACAAAACAAGTTCTAAATAAATTAAATTTTATTTAAGGAAGACAATAAGAAAATTTATTTCCTATTTTAGATGATAGGGATGTTAAGTCTCAAGGTGGCTATTCTTCAGGTGGCTACAATGGTGGCTATTCTTACATCTTCCTGCCAACTGTTCCATGAATTTTTCTTTCTGTACCTCAACTATGCATGTTTCTTTCTTGTCTAATAGCTTTTCATCATCAAACTCAAAACCCCATCTTGTAGGTACAACTGACTCAAATGGTATATTAAAAGAAGGTGGTTTAGTGTAAAATACCTTATAGTCAAACTTGCCTAAGGGTTGTCCTACCAAATCTTTTACTCTTTCTATATCTTTATGGGCATTAGGAGATTTCTCATTAGTTTTGAGATTTAGGTCATCAAAGGTGGCTAGGGAAGGTATATTTTAGTAGTTTAGGAAAGGGCTATTTTTAGTGCTTGGGTTTTTTAGGTCTATGATACTCCCAACATCTATGAGGTTTTAAATTTCATGTTTAAGGTGGATGTAAGTGTTTGTGGATTGTCTAACTACTTTGTGGAATTTACAGTAATTATTTGGGTCATAGGTAGGGACATTTGGGTTTAGTGGTTTGGAAAAGGTTAATGGTCAAAGTAAGGCCTTTTGTATTAAGCAGTCTAGGACTTTGGACAGGGGTTGGTTGAAATTAGAGAATCTCCTTAGTTGTTAGGCAGCATGCACTTCCACAGCCCGACTAGTGATTCTTTATCATGTGATTGGTAATTCCTTTTAATTACAGTTCCATAGCTCGGCTAGTTCTTCCTTATCATGCGATTGGCAGCATGCCCCCAGTTTGGTAATTCCTTTTATTATACTTCTTATGTTTTCCTTTTTCTCATTCTTAATAGCTTTAATCCATCATTTAAGTCTATAAATGTCTTAGGATTCATCCTCTATAACCTTTCAACCATATTTGGTCATACATCCTAAACAATCATCCCCACTTGATCTTTCTTAGCTAGCTTGTTCTTTATTAAATCTACCTTGTTCATGACCCTTATTAAGAAATTTAAAACTTCTAGGTCCCTAATAGATACCTCTTGGTATTGTGGTCATACTATTTTAAGAAAGCTTTAGACAACTCTCTTCAGTCAGTTTGAGTATGACTTTCCAGCCCTTGATACCAATTCACTGCTATGCCTTCTAAAGATAGCAAAAGTAGTCTAGTGACCATTACGAAAGGAGCTTTGATAGTGTTCAAGGTAATTAAATAATGGTAAAGATATGTTCTTAGGTCTTCAGTATTATTAAATTTCTACAACTGAAGCATTTTGAACTTATCTAGCATATCACCAAAATTAAATGAATAGCACATTCCTTGCATTCTCATTAGCTCTTCCATCTTGGACATTTTCTGAGTCAGTGCTTACATCTGCTTGGACTAAAGTTCTTAAACCAACTTAAGTGATTCTTTTTTGGGTTTCTCTATATTGTAGTTCTTAATATCCTTAAATTTCACTTTTACAGTAAGTACATTCCTAGTAGCATTCAGTTGTGGTTCCCTAGCATTGTCATTATTAATAGGTGGATCATCCATGATATATGGGATAATAACATATGCTATAACAGAAGCTTGTATAGGTGCAACTATCAGAGGTAGTGCCAACCCAATTAAAGCTTGTCTTAATTCATATTGAATCATGGCCCTCAGGTTATTCATGGACCAATTTCCTCTCTGTTGTTGTTCCATTTCTTCAACTAAGTGACTAATTGGTGTTGGTGGTGCTTCTAAGTTGAGTGGATTTATATGACTCTTTTCCAATCTATGAAGGATCTCTTCAGCTACTAAACTTCGACTCAAAATGGTTCTCTCTAGTATGCTACCTCTCCATTTCCAAACGTAGGGAGACTGGAATGAATCTATGATGGCTAAAAATGAAGTGTTAGTATAATGCATGTATGCATATGTTATGCAAAAAGTAGTAAGTCAAATCAAGTATACAAGTAACAAGTCAAGTGCATAACATACATCCTTCCAATATTATTCCTCCCACACACAAGTTCAATGGTGAGTCTCTTTTCAAAGGATTTTTAGTCTTAGCCTTAATATCAATGGGGGATATTAAGAACCAACGTGTATACCATATCTCTCAAAGCAATAAAGAATAGAAACAACATTTCTAGGCATAAACATTTAGCCTAATCTTTATTAGTCCAAATGGGCTGCAAAAGTATGGGCTTGACCTTTATAGATAGAAAAACCTCATGGTAATAAACACAAGCAATTTAGGTAAATCCTAGAGGAAGTTACTAGGTCACCACATAAGCCGAGTCCCATGGAAAAGTCAAGGTTCCCTTAGTAAGATGCCCTCCTTTAAGACTTGAGTTACAGGTCGAGGTTACAGTGGCTTGACATCCTTTGTAAACTCGAGAGAAGACTAACCCCCATTAGGACTTGGGTTACAAACTCTAGTCAGATAAGCCTAGTATTCTCTCTTGAACTGAATTAAGGCTAAGAGTGATGGTTAGCCAATCTATAATCCCATGAAGCTAGTGAAATCATAAAACTATAAACTAATGCGATTAGTTTATAGGGACATGTAGAATGAATGCAATAATAAAATAATAATTAATAAAATAATTCTAAAGAACACAAGTAGAATTAGTATCTTTTATCCCCAGTGGAGTTACTACTATAGATGGCGAGGTCCAAGATTTTAGCAACCACGACAATGTTTGAGCTTAGGGCTTTAGAGAACACACTACTATATCATAAAGACATAGCATGGAGATGAGGAGTCACCACCCAAGGTAATAACTGGGACAAATCAAAGGTGGTGGTAACTCGATTCTTTAAAAGAAAGTTAGTACCACAACCAAGAGATTTTGGATACGAAATACCAACTTCTTTTAGTCTTATGTTCATTTAGAATTAGTTTATGAATGATTACCTTATTCTCTAATTACATGTAATTTCATTTTAATCCCTAATTATCATTCATATAACCCAAGGCAGCTAGTCATGAAATGGCACATAAAAATTTCATTCATCTAACAAGATGTCCCTAAATTAGTCTAAACTATATTAATTTTAATTAGGTTAGCTAAGTCTATATTTTGATTTACAAGTGAAATAGAAAACTAAAAGTGGGCCTACATTTTAATTAAATTAGTAAACTTCTTTCTATTTATTTTAATTAGCTAAAGTGAGCCTAAATCTATAAATTTTATGGAAATGAATTGGATTGGGTTTGAATAAATAGGCTTAGTTCTAATTAATTTTAATTTAAGTGAAATGATCTTAAATCTATTTATTTTAAAGGAAAAGAAGGAAAAAAAAATATTTTAATGGATTGAGCTATGTCTAAATTATTTTTAATAGCTAAAAAGTAGGCCTAAGTATAAATTAACGTAATGGGCCTAAATTGATTTTAAAGTTAACTAAATCTAAATCCAATTTTAAAAACCTATTAATTAATGAGTTAGAATCTAAATGTGGGCTTGGGGCCCAAAACGTACAAAAATAAACAAATAAGCCCAAACAATAAAATAATGCAAATAATGAATAAAAAACATGCATTCAGTGATTTCTAGCCTTAATTTTAATTATATGCAACCTAAATTAATATAAAGCCACCATTTATTTTATTAGGCTTTTACCAAATTGAACATAATTTTTAGCCATTTTTAAGTGCAAAAAAATAAAGGGTTTCACTATTCTTACTACTAGGGCTATTACGATTCCTACTTATGTAAATTAAAACTAATTAATTACATGCCCAAATAAACCAAATAAATAATAAAAAAGAAGATAAAAAAATATTAAAAACCTAAAATCTAATTAAAATGGCTACAGATTTTAATCCATGGTATCCTATGGATCTTCATGGATTTTCTTCATGTATTCACCGCACAGTTTTTGTTATGCCCATCCCAATCAAAATCACAAAACAAAACACAAAGTAGAATAAAAGAATTAGTAGATAATTAAATAATAAAATGAAATCAAAATCAAAGAAAAGAATAAAATAAAAGAAATAAAAAATGGAATGATGTTATGCAGTTTGATTGCCCCTTAAAGTAGGAATCATCATTGAAATTTGACTTCTGGATTGATTTGGGATATCACTATACGTATTGTGTTTATAAAACTAAAGAACGTATTTTCTCTTTTTATTTTGAAAGCTTTTTAAAACTTCAACACCGTGCAACGTCTCTTTTTTTTCTAAAGCTGCCTTTTTTTTTGTAGGATTTTTTTTCCCAGTAGCATCTCCGCTTTTAATCCCCAAAAATCCTAATTGTCCAGGAGTCTCAGCTCCTAATAAATCATTTATCTTTTAATAATTTTTATTTTAAAAATTTTTGACAATTAAAACAAAGCTATCTAAAAATACATGGAAAAAAAATGTTTAATTGGGTAATTACATTTATTTATATTATTTTTTAACCAATAAAAAATTAAATAAACATTTTTTTCAAAAATAAAAAGAAAGCACCGCTAATCACAATTATAGAAATCCGATTGGATTTCTGTATTTTCGATTGGAAATCTATAATCCCAATCAGAATTACAGATTTCTTATTAGTTTTTTGTAAAATTGGTCAACTTTTTTTAACTTTTAATTACAAAGGCTTGTGAAGTAAATTCAATTTTATAATTAAACCCCTATAAAAAGTGTTGCAATTTAGTCTTTAAAAATCGCAATTTTAGTCATAAATATCCAAAATCAATATCTAGAGATCAATTTCGATCAATTTTTCATCATAGGAGCTCTCGTTGCATCAATGCATCCTAAAATTGGGTGCTTACAGGTATGCTACAAGCCTACCTCATTCTGCCACCTCATATGGTCCAATAAACCTTAGGCTTAATTTCCCTTATTTATTAAATCTAGTCACACCCTTCCATGGTGATATCTTTAAAAATATTTGATCGCCCATATTATATTCAATATCAGGTCACTTGAGACTTGCATAGTTTTACTGTCTATCCTTAGTTGCCTTGAGATTAGCTCGAATCACTTAGATATTTTTAGTGATCATTTGGACCAATTATAAACCCAATACTTTTCTTTCTCTAACCTCTTCCTAGCAGATTGATGTTCTACAGTTCTTGTCATACAGAGCCTCAAATTGTGCCATATCCAGACTACTCTAATAACTATTATTATAAGAAAATTCCATTAATGGTACTTGCTTATCCTAGTTTCCACCAAAGTCTAAAGTACTAGCTCTTAACATGTCTTTAAGAACTTGTATAGTTCTCTCTAATTGTCTATCTGTTTGGGAATGAAAAGCAATACTAAATTTTAATTTAGTACCTAAAGCCCCATGTAAGCTCAGCCAAAATCATGAACTAAATCTCAGGTCTCAATCTAACACAATTGATACTAACATCCCATGTAGTCTTCTCACTACTTCAATGTACAGTTCTACCAACTAGTTCAAATTATAACTTATCTTAATCAATAAGAAATGCGTTGACTTGGTCAATTGATATAAAATTACCCCTACAACATCATTTCCTCATTAAGTCTTAGGCAACCCAACTATTAGTGATATGCCCTCGGCTAATTATGTAATGGCTATGCTTTGACTTTGTCATATTTCCATTTTATTAATAAAGATGCATTTTTATTATGATTGGCTAATTCTAATATTATCCTTAATTAGTTAATTCTACATAAGGCCATTAAGTAAATGACTTCAGAGTAAAACTCTTAGGTCATACTTGAATTCTAATATAAATATCCTTAATTGATCATTATTGTGGGAACAACAATGAATAAAGATTAGCATGAGGTTGACTGATGATTATATTTTACTAATCATGCATATGAGATATTGAGTTAAACTCATTGGTTCATATTTATAGAAATGATGTACTAGATCAACCAACTATGAGAATACTACATGGATAATTATCATAAGTAATTCTCATCACAATAGTATTATTTGAGTCCTCTGAGCTGAGATCACTATAGTTTTCTACATGATAAGTTTCGTATTTTGACACATCCCTACATCATCTTTAACCAAATGGTAAAATAGGTTGTGATTGGATATAGAATAAGATATATAAGGATTGTGAGTGATTAAAATAGAATTTGTCCCTTAGTTTTTTGAGAAGATATATGTGGGCCCCTCGATAAGTTAGACCAAAGAGAAATGCATGGCCATGCTAGAATGAGTTCATAAATAGTTATTAGTATCAATTTACTTGGGATCAGGAAATAATATGACTGAACTATATAAGGATGCCATAAAGCTTGCCTTATGTTTAATCAAGATATTGCATGACAAAAGGACTATAATACATGATGTGCATTAGGTTATGTTAGATGATCGAACTTGGGTAGTCATAATATCTTTTTAGAGGCCACTTATAAGTTATGGGCTAAAATGGGAATTTTAAGCCCACTGCCAATGTTATATGAACATACATGGTCACACACTTAGAATAGACCCAAAATAGACTTGAGTAATTAACCCAATAATAATCTTTATGAAAGAATAAATAAATAAATAAATATGTGCATATGTTTATATTTATACTTATATTTATGTCCTAATTTATTTAAAGTAAATGTAATATTAAATAAAATTGGAAATAATTCTAATTTTAGAATTAGAATCAAAATTTAAAAGGAGTTTAATCTTACAAAAACTGTTTTAGTAAGTAAGTGGTTTAAGAAACCTTAGAAAAGATGTCTATATATACATCTCTTTCTTAAGGGTTTTTCAAGGCTAATATCTTCCTCCTTCATACACTTCTTTAGAGAAAATAAAATACACATAGAGAGAAAAATAAAAGTGAGAACTCAAAAGTGTTAGCACACCAACATTGTTTTGGATACTTTGCTCATATAGATACCTGCAAAGGGCATGACTTTATTAATGGTGCCTTAATCAAACAAGAGAATATGAAATGCTTAAGGTAGGGTGTCATTAGAGTGAACCCTCTGCCTTCTTTCCAACATTCTTGCCTTAAAATCATTTTGGTAGGTTTTTAGATCCTCTCTTTAATCAATTTATTTGAATCACATGGATCCTATGAGGGTTTCTTGATTAAAATTTTTGCTTTTCACTATGTGTATGAATAAAGGAAACTTAACAATAGTA
Organism: Mallotus nudiflorus; assembly: GCA_947683625.1. Lineage (NCBI taxonomy): Eukaryota > Viridiplantae > Streptophyta > Magnoliopsida > Malpighiales > Euphorbiaceae > Mallotus > Mallotus nudiflorus. The sequence goes on from CANTUR010000649.1 coordinate 1,781,964, forward strand.
TCAAAGTCACTTGTGATTTGATTAAATTGATTTTATCATATATTGATATATATATATATATATATATATATTTTTCTTGATTAAAATTTTTGCTTTTCACTGTGTGTATGAATAAAGGAAACTTAACAATAGTATCAAAGTCACTTGTGATTTGATTAAATTGATTTTATCATATATTGATATATATATATATATATATATATATATATATATATATATATATATTCAAATGTTTTTAAATCCATGCCAAAAATAGTTATATACATTTATATGATTAATGTCCACAATTATATAATATGATTAAACAAAGTGTTCAGTGAAAAACACTATTTTCATGTATGAAAAATTTGGGTTACAGGGGGAAACAACCATGTAGCTTAGACAACACAATCGTGTCCAGTTGTGCATTTGTGTGAATACATGTAGACACGACCATGTCAGTTTTTGACACAACTGTGTCAGTTTTGACATAGCTATGTTTGGTTTTGACACAACCATATATGTTAAGGCAAAATGCATTCCTGTTCAAGTGTTGAACAAAATAATTATGTTTTAAACATATTAATTAAAATTTAATATGATTACAAGCCCCTTGACTCCCAATAGATTCAACACATAATTCGTTCTTGTCATAATATCAATGAAAATTAAACTTTTATGCTCTATATATTTAGTGTGAAATGCATGGAGCATGACATGTTATAATTTATTAAATAAAGCATGTGAGTCATTTTTCATTTGTAGTAATTTAATTTTATTAAGTAGCAATAGAATAGTATAGATTGCAACTTATACTATAATGTAAATGAAGACCTATCATTGAGATCTAAAAAGGAGGTTAAGGATGGAGATCCAAGGTGGAGACTCAAAGTAGAGATCCAAGGTGAAAGGCTCAAGATGAAGAATGTCTTTTTACCTAGGATTGACCATTGATCTTTATATTGGCTTATGAAGATCAATATAGATTTGGGCCATGCTATGTCATGTTTACTTTATTGTTATGTTATGTATATGATGCTATACATGTGATGCAATATAATAACAACCAAATAAAATTAAATAAATAGGAACCCTAATTCAATATTAAGTCATTATAATGCCCCCTATAAATTCAACACTTGTCAAGCCTTAGATTACTATATGTAGGCCTGCCAAAGCATAGTGTATTAAGTCATTTGAGGAAGGCAAGTCAGATAGTGGTGCTATCCGAACATTTGATATGGTTTGACTTAGTTAAATTACCAAAATAGTTTTAGACCTAGGGCATTTGATGAGATTTTTTAGCCAGGACATATGATGTCAAATCCTATACCTTTCAAAGAGTTACATGAGATGTAATTGGTAAGAGGTACCTACTTAAATAATCATACTTAAAGCGATGAGCCAAAGCTCACTTATAGTATGATGAAATATGGATCTTGGCCCACTAAAATTTATAAGTTAACTTTAAGGGTTATTAATTTGAGTGAATTTTATAGGATTTATAATTATGCCTCATTAAAGTAGTTTGATAAAATACTAAGTACATTGCATATATATTTATTGTAAATAATGGTATCAAACACTATATCTAATTTGTCACTATGATCAATCCTTGAGAAGGATAAGTTTAATGGGACTAACTTGCTTGACTAGTACAAAAACTTAAGAATTGTTATTAAGCAAGAAATCAAGGAACATATCCTTGATCAACCTACCTTAGATGGACCAGCTGCTAATGCCCCTAGAGCCTAAAAGGATGCTTATAGTAAGCATCTTAATGACTTTGTTGATGTCACTTGTCTTATGCTTGGAAACTTGGAATTAGAACTACAAAAGCAATTAATGGAAATGGATGCTTATACCATAATTGGCCATCTCAAGGAAATGTTCCAAAGAAAGCTAGAGTTGAAAGGTTTAGCACCATTAAAGCATTGTGTTCTTACAAGTAAATTGATGGTAGCTCAATGGCTTCTTATGTTCTTAAGATGAAAGGTCATCTTGAAGATCTAGAAAGGCTTGGCCTTAAGATCAAGCAAGAATTAGCCATTAATATTGTTCTCCAGTCTTTACTAGAAAATTATGATGGTTTTGTTATGAAATATAACATGCATGGCATGAACAAAACTATTTATGAATTGCATAGGATGCTTAAGACTCCTGAAAACAACATTAAGACTATGAATGATGTTTTGATGGTTAATAAAGGGAAAGGTATGAAAAGGATTAGAAAGGGTTAAGGCAAGATTAAGGCTTCTAAAGGCTCTCAGAAGCACAAGTCCAACCCTAAACTTGCACCCCAAGCAAAACTACCTAAGGAGGGAACATGCTTTTTCTGTAATGAGTTAGCCATTGAAAAAGAAATTGTAAGCTTTATTTGGATGATCTAAATAAGAATAAGGGTAGTGTGACTATCTCTTTAGGTATTCATGTTATAAAAATCAATTTATCTACTTTTGATTTTTAGGTATTAGATACCAGTTTTAGATCTCACATTTGTACTAATGTGCAAGGTCTAAAAAAGAGTAGAATCTCAGCTAAGGGCAAAGTGGTCCTACGAGTTAGAAATGTAGCAAGAGTTATTACTTTAGCTATAGGAATTTATGAATTAACTTTGCCTAGTGGACTTTTTTAAGTTTGGAAAACTGTTATTATATACCTACTATAACAAAGAATATAATTTATGTTTCATGTTTAGACAAGAATGGTTTTTAATTTAATATTAGAAATAATAAATGCTTTATTTATCATGATAATGTTTTCTATGGATATGCTCCATGAACTCATGGAATTTATATTTTAAACATTGAAGACACTAATGAAAAGTCCATCTATACCATTGATACAAAGAAGTTTAAATCTATTGATTTAAACACAACATACCTTTGGCATTGTTATTTAGGCCATATAAATATGAAATGCATTTCCAAACTCCACCAGCATGGACTTTTGAATTCACTTGATTTTGAATCATTTAAAACTTGTGAATCTTGTTTGTTAGGAAAAATGACTAAAACACTCTTTATTGGACATAATGAGAGGGCTAATGACTTATGGGGCCTTATATATTCTGATGTGTGTGTTCCACTAAATTGTGCTATAGAAGGTTATCAGTAATTTATTACTTTCATAGATGAATTTAGTAAATATGACTATGTCTATCTAATGAAACACAAATCTAAATCTTTTGAAATGTTCAAGATTTTAAAAAATGAAGTAAAAAATCAACTTGGTAAGAATATTAAAGCAATAAGATTTGATTAAGTGATGAATATTTGACCCAAGAATTTATTGATCATATTAGAGATTGTGGAATAATTTAATAATTAACTCCATCTATAACACCATAATCAAATGGTGTGTCTGAGTGGAGAAATTAAACTTTATTATATATGGTTCGATCTATAATGAGTCAGTTAAATCTTCCAATCTCCTTTTGCGGGTATGCTCTATAAGCTATTGCATTCCTATTGAATAGAATTCCATCAAAGGCAGTTAAAAAGCCCCCATATGAGATATAGACTGAGAAATCTCCCAATTTATCTTTTCTTGAGATTTAGGGATGTAAGGCTTATGTGAAGCATCAAATTTTAGATAAATTAGCACCAAAACTAGACAAGTGCCTTTTTTTAGGGATATCCTAAAGAAACTAAAAGATATTACATTTACAAAGCTTCTAAGAACAAAATGTTTATTGCTCAAGATGGTGTCTATTTGGAAAGAGAGTAGATTTCTAAAGGAACCAGTGGGAGTAAGGTATAACCTGAAGAAATTCAAGAACCATAAAATAGAATTGTACCATAAATAGAACCTCAACTGGATCAACAAGTAATTGTTAAATCTACACAAGTACCATAATGTCCTAGAAGGTTTGGTTGGTCATGTCATATCCTTGAGAGACATGGATTTTTCTTAACAGATAACAGTGATATGATGATTGTGGATCAAAGTGAGCCCATAACCTACCGAGAGGCCATGGATAGTCCAGACTTTAAGAAATGGTTAGAAGCCATAAAATCATAAATGCAATCCATGTCCAACAATCAAGTATGGACTTAGATTAATCCACCTTATGGTTAAAAAATATTGGATGCAAATGGGTTTTCAAAAAGAAAACTAACATGGATGGCAATGTGCATACCTTTAAAGTAAGATTAGTTTTAATATGTTTCAAGAAAACACATGGTATATACTATGATGAAACCATTTCACCAGTTGCTATGCTAAGTCCATTTAAATTGTCTTTGCCATAGTTGTGTACTATGATTATGAGATATGGCAGATGGATGTCAAAACAACTTTTCTTAATATAAACCTCATTAAGGATGTGTGCATGACACAACTAGAGGGTCTTATTAGTCTTGAGAATTCTAAAAAGGTTTACAAGCTTTAAAGATAAATTTATGGATTGAAGCAAGCCTCTCAGAGTTGGAATCTTCATTTTGATAAAGTGGTCAAAGAGTTTGGATTCATTAAAAAAGAATATGAACCTTGTGTTTACAAAAAAAAATAGTGGGAGTGCAATATTTTTTTAGTGCTATATGTTAATGACATATTACTAATTGGAAATGATATTCATACTCTATAAAATATTAAATCATGGTTAGGGAATTATTTCTCAATGAAAGAATTAAGTGAAGCTACCTATTTTTTGGCATCAAGATCTATAGAGATAAATCTGAGAGGCAAATTGGCCTAAGTCAAAGCATTTACATTAACAAGGTACTAAATAGGTTCAGTATACAAAACTCTAAGACAGGGTTTTTTCCAATGTCCTATGGAATTAGTCTTAGCAAGAGTCAATGTCCAATGACACAAGATGTGTGAAATGGCATAAGTAAAATTCCATATGCTTATACTATTGGGTCCATCATGTATGCTTAAAGCATAATGAATATATACTAATCAGATCTAAGAGAAAGTCATTGGATAGTAGTTAAGAACATAATTAAGTACTTAAGAAGAACTAAGGATGCCTTTTTACTATATAGTGGGTAGGAAGGTGAGCTATTAGTAAATGGTTACATTGATGCTAGCTTCCAATCTGACAAGGATGACATTCGATCGCAATCAGGTTATGTGTTTTATTTGAATGGAGGTGCAATGAATTAGAGAAGTTCAAAGTAAAACATCCTTGTTGATTCTATAATAGAATCTAAGTGCATGGTTGCTTTTGAGGTAGCTAAAGAAGCTATTTGGATCAAAAAGTTCATAACTGGATTGGGTATTATTCCCAATATATAAGATCTAGTCAACTTATATTATGACAATAATGGAGCCATAGAATAAACTAAGGAACCCACATCACACCAACAATCTAAACACATACTCAGTCATTATCATTTTATTAGAGAAATCATTAAGAAATGAGACAAGAAAATATCCAAAGTACCAACTGATGACAATGTTGTTGATCCACTAACTAAGTCTCTTCCATAGCGTAAGCATGAGAGTCATACTAGGTCAATGGGTATGAGATACAATGTTGACAAAACCTAGTGCAAGTGGGAGATTATTATTGATATGCCCTTGGCCATATTTTGACTTTGTCATATTTTCATTTTATTAATAAAGAGACATTTTTATTATTACTGGCTAATTCTAATATTATCCTTGATTAGTTAATTCTACCTAAGCTCATTAAGTATATGACTTAATAGTAAAACTCTTAGGTGATACTTGAATTCTAATTTAAATATCCATAATTGATCATTATTATGGGAATAATAATGAATAAAGATTAGTATAAGGTTGACTAATGATTATGTTTTTCTAATCATGCATATGAGATATTGAGTCAAACTCAAAGGTTCATATTTATAGAAATGATGTATTAGATCAATCAACTATGAGAAAACTACATAGATAATTGTCATAAGTAATTCTCATCACAATAGTATTATTTGAGTCCTTTAACTTAAGATTACCATGGTTTTTTACATGATGAGTTTCTTATTTTGGCACATCCCTGGATTATCTTTAACTGGATGGTAAAACATATTGTGGTTGGATATAAAATGAGTTATGTGAGGAATGTGAGTGATTAAGATGGAATTTGTCCCTCAGTTATTTTGAGAAGATATTTGTGTGCCCTTTGATAAGTTAGACTAAAGAGAAATGTATGACCATGTTGGAATGAGTTGATAAAGAGTTATCAATATTTGATAAAGAGTTATCAGTATCAGTCTACTTGGGATTGAGAAATAATATGATTGAATTATATATTGAGGGCATAAACCCTGCCTTATGTTCAATGTTGCGTTCAGAACCTACAAGTGCATGAATCATGAATTGTAGTACAAAAGATATCATTCCCATAAGGATTTTATATTGAGTACTAATATCTCTACTTATGATCTTAGCTAGCAAATCAATAAAGTAATTTAGAAAATCAAAATATAAATCTAAATAATTAAAACTAAGAGAAAATCAAATGACAAAACATAGTGCTTAATTTAGTTTCACCATTCTAATCAGATCATGAACACTTAATAATTAAATACTTTGATTTTAGTTAAGGGTAATTGTTCTAAAATACCTAAAGACTCCCTTGAGTTCAATTAAGTATGTCAAGATTAAGATTTAACCTACTCTCATGATTAATAAATTAGTCCTAACTCATTAAGCTTTTTAAGAATTATTTTACCCTCAAAGAGCTCACCTACTCTTATGGTTGAGTAGTCTAAATCCTATGAGTCTAAAGCTAATAAATTCTCCTAACTCTCATTAGTGAATCTACCCATAAAAATGCAATAAATTGGGCCTTTAATTAAAAAAAAGACATGAAGAGCAACTCATAAAATTAACTACAAATCAAATTAATAAAACTTGTATTCAATCACATTATAGAATAACTATTCCTAGTCTAAACCCTAAAAAGAGTTTAGTTAAACATAGTTTTACAAAGAATAAAATAAACAACAAGAGAGTGAATAAGAAGAATAGATAAAACTCATTTAAGCGCCACTTCAATCTTTAAACCCTTGTTTTCCTTTTTAAGCTCTTATTTGTGGCTTTTAATGTTTCCTCCTAATGTAGAATCCATCCCTTAAACACTTATTAACATCCCTTTTATAGGAAAACTTGATATAAGACCTTTTAGCCCTTCAAGTCCTTTTCCTTTCTTACTTAGGAAAAGTCTCATTTTCTTTGACACACCCACTACACAACTGTGTTAAGTTGGTGTGACGTTAAACTTTTCAGCATAATTTTTAGCACAACCATGTATGAGCTCAAATTTAGATTCTAGAAGGTTGCACACTTTTAAACATGGTTATGCCTGAAACTGTGTCACACTTTCAAATATTCTTCAATTTGAATAGAAAGAAGCACTAATAACAATACACTCATGTTGCACTTGTGTGACATGAAGCTTGCATTCCAATAGATTGCATAGGCAATGACACTGGTATGTGCCAAACCGTGTTGCCTTTAATATGATCTTCTCATGCAAATCCTTAATTTATTGAAATTCTTTTTTAATCTTTCCTACAAAAAGGGAAACACTAATTATTACTTAATTATACTCCTAATCTGACTAGAATTAAACCAAAAATAATAAAATCCTATATAAGACTCTAAAATAAAAATATTTCCTAATTAACCTAAAATCTACCCATTTAACATTATTTATTAATTCAAAAGTCATTAAAATTCAACTTAGAAATATGTAATATTACACACATCATTCAATTAAGATATCATATGACAAAAGGACTATAATACATTATTTTCATTAAGTTGTGTCAAATTATTAGCCTTCACACAACTTGTGTAGTCATAATTTCTTACTAAAGGTCACTTATGACTTATGGGAAAAAATGTGAATTTTAGGCCCATTGCTAATGTTGTGTGAGCCTACAGGATTGTATACTTAGAACAGGCCCAAAGCAGACTTGGGTAATTAACCCAATAATAATCTCTATAAAAGAATATTTAAGGTAAATTTTACCTTAAATAAACTTGGAAATAATTCTAATTTTAGAATTAGAATCAAAATTAAAAGGGAGTTTAACCTTACAAAAAATGTTTTGGTAAGTAAGTTGTTTAAAAAACCCAAGGTGGGATGTCTATATATAAATCTCTTTCTCTAGGGTTTTTAAGGATATTATCCTCCTCCTTCCTCCATTTTTTTAGAAAAGAAAATACTCATAGATAGAAAAATAAAAGTGAGAACTCAAAAGTGCTAGCACACCAACATTGCTTTGGATACCTTGTTCATATGGATACCGATATGGCATGAATTTATTAGTGTGCCTTAATCTGATAAAAGAATATGAAATGCTTGAGGTAGGGTGTCACAGTAGTGAACCCCCTCTCTTTCTTCTAACATTCTTATATTAAAATCACGTTGGTAGGTTTTTGGATTCTCTCTATAATTAATTAATTTAAATCACATGGATCTTGTGAGGGTTTCCTGATTAAATTTTTTTATTGCGTCTATGAATTAAGGAAACCTAACACTAACTACAAAATCCATAGTTATATGCTCCCATTTCCATTATGATATAGGGAGAGATTGCAACAAATTAGCTGGATGCTTATGCTGTACTTTAACTTATTGACAAGTTAAGCACTTGGAAACGTAATTCGCTATATCTTTCTTCATCCTTTACTATTAATAATGTTCCTTCAAATTTCTATACAATTTTGTATTGCCTAGATGCATTGTATAGGCAGAACAATGAGCTTCCTTTAAAATCTCTCTTCTTAAGTTATCCACATTTAGAATTAATATTCTCTTATTAAGTCTTAACACTCCATTACTATCATATGTCACCTTTCCATCTTCAATCTCTTTGTGCAACTTTTCTACTTCATTATCGGCCAACTGTGCTGCATAATTCTTTCTATAAGTAATGACCTCACTTTCAAAGCGATCAAAATGCTTCCTAAAGCATCCAAAGTGAACTCCACACAAAAAATTCTTAGTTAGATTAACAATGATACTCTTATTATGTGTATATAGAATAGATTTCTAATCAATTTTTAACTAAACGTATCTAGCACTACATTAACTTTACCATGGTGGTATTTAATTATGCAATCATAGTCCTTCAATAGTTCTACCCATCTTCTTTGCCTCAAGTTTGATTCCTTTTAGCTCATGATGTACTTTAAACTCTTGTGATCAATGAAAATCTGACATATGTTACCATAAAGAGAGTGCCTCCAAATTTTCAACATAAAAATTACTACAACTGACTCTAAATCATAGGTGGGATAGTTTTGCTCATGAGGCTTTAGTTGCCTTGATGCATAAGCAATCACCTTCCCATCTTGCATTAGTACACAACCAAGTCCTTATAATGAAGCATCACTATACACCATGTATTTACCTCTTTCAATTGGCAATGATAACAGTGGTGTAGTAATTAACTTCTCTTTCAAAGTTTTGAAGCTTTGTTGTCATTCAGGAGTCCAATTAAACTTAACATTCTTTCTCAATAATTTTTTCAAAGGAGATGTAATTATTGAAAAGTCTTTGACAAACCTCCTATAGTATCCCACTAAACCTAAGAAACTTCACACTTCCATCACATTTTTATATGGCTCCTAGTTCACAATGATGGTTATTTTATTGGGATTAACATATTCCCCTTTTGCAAATATCACGTGTCTTAGAAATATAACTTTATCTAACCAAAATTCACATTTATTGAACATAGTATACAATTGCTTATTTATTAGGATCTCTAATACTATTCTTAAGTATTCTTCTTGTTCATCTTTTAACTTTGAATATACTAGAATATCATAGATGAACATAACTAAAAATTGGTCCAAGTATTGCTTGAATACTTAGTTCATCAAGTCCATGAATGCAACTGGTGCATTTGTAAGTCCAAATGGTATCATCAAGAACTCCTAATGTCCATATCTCATTCTAAAAGCAGTTTTAGGAACATTTGACTCTTTAATCCTTAATTGGTGATATTCAAACCTCAAATCTATCTTTAAAAATACTATTTCTCCTTACAATTAATTGAATAGATCTTTATTCTTGGTAAAGGATACTTATTTTGAATAGTAACCTTATTTAGCTATCTATAATCGATGCATATTCAAAACGTTGCATCCTTTTCTTCATAAACAGCACAGGTGCAACCTAAGGAGAAAAAATGGGTCGAATAAATCCTTTATCTAATGACTCATGTAGTTACACTTTTAACTCCTTCAGTTCCACTAGAGCCATTTGATATGGTGGTTGGGGTATAGGCGTTGTACTTGGTAATAGTTCAATTTCAAATTCAATTTCTCTTTCAAATGGAAAACCTAGCAATTCTTTTGCAAACACATCCTTAAATTCTTTTACAATAGATAATTCAATTATTGGAACCTCTTCTTTACTTTCTCTATCACAGAAGTAAGGAAAGCATTATAGCCTTTTCTTAAATACTTTATTGTTATTATGGTTGATATGATCTTAGTGGATGTTTTCTTACTTTCACCTATAAAACTTATTTTCCTTCCATCTTCCATTTCAAAATATACTTGCTATTTATAGTAGTTCACATTTTCCTAGTGTTGAGTTAGTCCATTCATGCCAAGTATAATGTCAAACTCATTAATTGGCAATGGTATAAAATTCCAGTTCATTTCAACTTCTCTTATCCTCATAGAGACATCTTAATAATCGACTCACATGTCACACTCATCCCCATTGGCATACTTATAATTATGGGATCTATTCTATCATATTAAGATTATTATGTATGACAAATGCAAATGACATGAATAAGAAAGTAGCAGCAGGATCAATTAGAATATGTGCTAACTTATTTGATACATATGTCATACTCGTTATCACATTTGATGTATTCTCAGCATCACATTCTGGTACTGTATATACCCTTCCCTGTTGCACATTCCTAAGTGCGTTTGCTTATCCAATAGCTCTATTTTGGGATGGCGAAGCCATTCTGCTTGCTTTACTTAAACTATAGTAAGTCTATTAAGATTTAGTGGCTTTTAAGCTCTTTTATTTCTTGGAGTATTTGATCCTTCAACCAATTGTTCTTTTAACAATTTCTTTGGGCACTCACCAGCATAATGTTCCATTTCATGACATGTGTAGCATCATACTCCACCATTTCCATAACTACCAAAGTGGTCCTTATTGCATACATTACATAAAGGAGTAGTATTTCTCGCAAATTGAGCATTAACTAGGCTGGGTAGTGCCATTGGTTGTTTTATAGACACCACTTTGCTAAGGCCTATTATATCTTCCTGTCCATGTGTTATTCCTTGAATATGGGGAGAACCTAGGATTCTTATTTTTATTTCTCCTTTAAGAATGTTTAGAACTTCCTTTTTGTTGTTGAGGTTTTGCACAATTTATAGTCTCTAGCTTTTTATCCAAATTTTCTTGCTTCATGGCTTTCTCAATTTAACCTGTGAACGATGTGCCAACATATAGGTTTAACTTCCCACATAAAGAGATATATAGTCCATCTTCAAATTTCTCACTTTTCATTTTCTTAGTGGGATAAGCATCTTTAGCATATTTGTACAAGTCCTCAAACTTGTTAGTATACTCCCTGATAGTCATGAAACATTGCACCAAATTCAAAAAAGATGATTTATTATGCATTCATATTTTTCAATCAAGTATTCCTTATTAAACACCTTCTTGAATACTTGCTAAGTTAAAGTTTCTCCATAAAGTTTTTAATCAAGTATTCCTTTCAATCAACCACTCATTAGCCTTATCAAACATTAAGCCATACACATTATTGGCTCTTTCCACTTGTCAATTTGACCAGGGTCTAGCATACCATGAAAATCATACTCGCCACACTTCTTAGCATGTTTAATAATGTCTTTTGGCTTCTTGTACTTCCATTTTTTAGCCATCACAGTTACTATAGTGCGTGCTAATTCAGTAGCATCTATATGCAATACTAGTGGTGCTTATGGATTTAGTGCATTCACTTACTCTATAGGCGGCTGGGGTTGATAGTTATTGCATGCCCTCCTTGGCACATTTTCAAAAATTGATGTAGACACTACCGATACTGAACTATCTTATTGGCTACCCATTTGAGCATTTAGTGCTTCCTTATTATTGCCAATTGACACTGATGATGGAGATAATTCTCACTATGATGCTTGATTCCTAGTTGAATGACTAGCCCATTCTATAATATTTTCTTTACCCTGTTTGTTTCCTCGACCTTGACCTCCACCTTTACCCCTACTTCTACCTCAACCATGGTCTCGACCTCGACCTCTTATAAGACCACCTTTAGTTTTTTCCATCTATCAATATCTTAAAATTCAAAATTAAACACTTTGATATCACTGGCCATCTATTCTCAAATCCATAACTAATATCCTTTTAAATTCACATTTCTTATTATCTACAGAATCTAATAACCTAGAGCTCTTATACCAACTAAATTGTAACACCCCTCCCCTCTAGTACCTCACCAAGACATCACCCCATCTTTGATGACATTACGGTTAAAGAGAAGCATTACCTAAAAGGCGAACCTCATGGATCATAATAATCCATTAATAAAATATCCCTTGAATTATAAATGACAAAATTATATAAATAATAAATAAATTTAAATAGTCTAAAGATGGAAAGTAGCATTTGACTTTACAACTTATATGTATACATAACAAGGTGTCTGATTACTTAAACATTACATCCTTAATACAAATATAAGAGTACATGTTATGTAAAAATATAAGTAAAAGAATACATTATATGTATTCTGATAACCCTCTCTTTTTAGCATCTCCCTTATAGTATGAAAAGTGTGCTTCATCGTCTAGCACAACACTAGCCATAGCTACAGTCAATCCCTTACTAACACTTAATAAAATGTATGTCGATCACAGTCAAAAAGGGAAATAAGCTTTGCTATAAGCAAATGACAAAATGTGGATCCTAACACAACCAAACTCATATCCAGGTCATAGTGACATGAACTCTAGTATTAATCTTATAAGAGACTCATATAATGTTACACACAAAATCCATATACACCTCCCTAACAACTAAAATGTATGCATCAAACCCAATCAACTCTACAACAACTTTGAATACAAGCTCTGCATTTGTGTCACGACATTTGACATACTTCACCTGTGTCTCCATCTCGGTAATCTCATATGTCATTGTTGTCCACTGCACTGCCTTATAAATGTCTCTAGCTATGTAAAATAAAATATACAAATGAAAAGAGTCCTAGAGGGGGGGTGAATAGGACTATCAAATAAAAATGAGAAATTAAAAGAATTCTTTGCAAGAATTAAATAGAAGTTGAGAATGAAAAATGAAGAACACAAAGATTTAAGGAGTTCGGATTCAATAACAATCCTACGTCTCCACCTAACTTATCCCCAAGTTAGGATTTTCAATCACCCATAATCTTATTCACAGGATTAAGATTATACAAGAGTTTTATGGCTCACTCTTATAACCTTACAACATGAGTTTTCAAGGCTCAATAAAAAAAAAAACCAAAACCCAAGTGTTTCAATGGACAACACTTAAACCAATTCCTTTAGAAATAAATCTCACTTCCCTTATAATCTAACCCAATATTTAAGATGAAGAGAAATTATATTTCTAACACACACCCAACTTTCACAAGAGTTATACAAATAAAGAATTATTTAAGAGAATTTGAGAGCTCAATGAAAGCTTAAGAGATAATAAATGATAAAATAAGTTGCTTAACTTCCATTCAGCTCTAGAGGTATTTATACTTAAAAATATAGCTGTTGGAGGTGCAAATGATATGTCCAACGTCTATATTTTGAATTATTGAGACTGATGTTGTCAGATAGTTATTCATGGATTGAAATCATAATTGGCTCCTCAGGACATTTGAATTTGCTCACACTTTCTCCATAAAAGCTGTAGATATTTGAATTATCTTTTCATATCAACTTGAATCACCTAAATTGGACTTCTATAGCTTAAGATATATCTAAAATACTAAGGGTTGTGCAATCTATAATGTAGACTACGGTCATACAACTATACCCAAATTGAAGCCGTGATTTTCTCCTAAATAAATTTGAATTGGCTCATACTTTCTTCATGAAAGCTATAGATATTTGAATTATCTTTCCATAAAATTTTGAATCACCTAAATTTGACTTCTGTAGCTCAGGATATGTCCAAATTACTAAGGATTATGCAATCTAAAATGTAGAATACTGTCAGACAGCTATACACAAGTTGAAGCCGTGATCTGATCCTGAAGAAATTCGAATTTGCCCATATTTTCTTCATTAAAGTTGTATATATTTGACTTATATTTTCATATGATTTTTAATCACCTTAATTGGACTTCTGTAACTCAAGATATGTCTAAAATACTAAGAAATGTGTAGTCTGAGATGGCAGACGTATACGTGAATTTCAACTCAAAATTTTCATAACCAAATTAACTTGGATTTTCACAAAAAAGCCCAATTCAAAAAGCTCAAGATGTATAGTTCAAATGTTAAGAAGCTCATTTTATCATTTAAGAGCTCTAAATACGTCAAAAGCCTTATTCAATCTCAGAGGTTCAATCAGCCCGAAAATTCACTATTCATCCAGAGTGTATATGCTTGGTATATGTTTAGTATATAAATTCCCTACATACTTAATTGAAATTATTAGTATAAAAATTGTTTGTCAAATTCTAAAATTAGGAGTTTGATGATGCAAATGGTCAACAATCTCCCCCATTTTGGCTTTGACAACCAATTTGAAAAGATGATAAATAATATGTGTGTGTGTGTAAAAAATAAATAACATGTATAAGTACATTAAATAAAAATAGCTCCTCCTTTCAATTTAAATAGATGTAAAAAGAGAAAATATTTTGCTCTCCCTTAACATGTGCATAAATTCAATATTTATCATGTATAAGAGCATATAAATAAATGAATTATCATAACATGTATAAGGGTTTATCAAATATATTCCTTTAATAAAAATATATTTCTTTATTTCTCCTCCTTTTTGGACATGATAAGAAATATAAATAAATTTCGTTGAACATAAAAAAAAGTTATAAAAAATATGGCCTAACATAACAAATGATGATAACATGATTAAAAAAAATGTTTGACAACATGAAGGAAATAATTTCAAACATATATGGAGGTAGTGCATGCATCACAAAATATAATATATGCTATATTGAAACATCACATGATTATAGAAGGTTTAGCTAGACAATCAATCATACATAATCATGTGGTACTTAACATATCTTAAACACAATTATTTATCCCCTAAGCACATAGCTTCTTCTCCCCCTTTGTCAAAGACAAAAAGAAAAGAGAGAGATATAAGGGGAAATAGACCTAAAGGAGCCAAAAATACTAGAGGGAATAAAAGATCAAGAACCAAAATAATGCAAGCAAAGATATTCAAAATCTTTATGAAATTCATGTCATTTTAAGAGATAAAAACCATTCTCAAGAAGAATTTATACATGAATATGAATTTTGCATGAATAAGCACAATTAATAGTCATGCAAAAAAAAAAAATTTCATGTCATATATAAGCAAAGTAAGCAAAACAAGGTTTTTTTTTTTTTTGCCACAAGGACAAAACTATACTTACATTATTATTATGCATGAGAAAAAGGAATTATGTGAAATAAATTTAAATAATTTTCTCCCTCTATTTTCAATGGATTTAAAAAAATTGATATTAAGGACACACTATCACATAATTATGTCGCTTACATAAATACATCTTTGAAAAAAATTTCTTTTCCTTATAAGAAATTAACTAAGTACGCATGCAAACTCAATTATTTTTCCTCCTTTGTCAAAATGCAAAGATAGACTAAATCTTAAAAATATCCATGCATTATCAAAAACAATTTCTAAGAAAACATAAGAATTAAACAAACTTAAAAATTTTCCTTTTTGTCAAAGTACAAATAAAATGGCATTAAAAAAGAGTTACAATGATGTTAAAATATCAATTGTAAACAAAATATAAAACTAACAGCCCATATCTTATATCCAGAAAATATCTAGAAAATAAACTGAGCATAAACTGTCATAAAATAATTATACAATAAACAAACAGCTCATTGTTTATATCCAGAAAATATTCATAAAATAAACCGAACATAAACTAATGAAAAATAGTTATAAAACACCCTTAATAGCTCAAAACTTAGATACATAAAGTATACTGAAAATAAACCTAACATAAAAATACAAAAAATTTTTGTTGAGGAGAAGGAATATTTATGCTATTTAAAATAATTCATTAATTAAATTTAGCTCAATAATTAATTATTAATTTGCAAAATAGGAGGGATTTTAAAAAAAATGAATGAATCCACACAAATCTAATTAAAATTAATACAAAGATCATGCAAATGGGAAATACAATATATCATATATATGAACTAAACCTGCTGAAGCAAATACTTTTAAAACAAAACATATACATGATGCTAAAGATAATTTTTTTTTAAATAAGATAAGAATCCAAACATCAATTCATCAATTTAATAAGTGATCAAGACAAGCTTGAGCCATCAATCATACCAAGTTCATGCTTAATAAAATTCAATATTTCCTCACAAAGAGGTTTGGTAAAGATGTCTGCTAATTGATGATTAGTATCAACAAAATCAAGAAAAATATCACCATTTTGCACATGATCACGCAAGAAATGATGTCTAATGTCAATATGCTTAGTTCTAGATTGTTGAATGGGATTTTTACTAAGGTTTATAGCACTTGTATTGTCACATTTAATTCGAATGTGATTAATATCAATGCCATAGTCCAAAAGTTGTTGTTTTTGCCATAGAACTTGAGTGCAACAACAACTAGCCGCCACATATTCTGCTTTAGCGGTGGACAAGGCAATCGGAACTTGTTTCTTACTAAACCAAGAAACTAAGCAATTTCCTAAAATTTGACAAGTTCCAGAAGTGCTTTTTCTATCTAGTAAGCTACCAGCAAAATCAGCATCAGAATAATTAATCAAGTCAAAAGAAGAATTCCTAGGATACTAAAGTCCTAAATGCATTATACCATAAAGATATTTGAAAATTATTTTAATAGAATTCAAATGAGACTCTCTAGGACTTGATTAAAATCTAGCACACAAGCAAGTAGTAAACATAATATCGGGTCTACTAGTAATTAAATAAAGAAGGGATTCGATCATACCTCTAAATCACTTTTCATCAACCGGTGTACCATTCTCATCCTTATTTAGTTTGGTTGTTGTGCTCATTGGAGTTTTGATTGATTTAGCTCCATCCATTCCAAACTTCTTGAGAATATCCCTTGTATATTTGGTTTGATTAATGAAAATCCCATCTTCACTTTGCTTGATTTGAAGTACAAGAAAGAACTTGAGTTCTCCCATCATACTCATCTTAAATTCTCCTTGCATTAACTTAGAAAATTGCTCACACAAGCAATGGTCAGTAGCATCAAAAATAATATCATCAACATAAATTTGAACAATTAATAAATCATGCTTGGATTTCTTTATGAAAAGAGTTGTGTCAACTTTTCCTTTAGAGAAACCTTTATTTAGTAAAAAGTTACTCAATCTTTCATACCAAGCTCTTGGAGCTTGTTTCAATCCATACAATGCTTTTGACAATTTAAAAACATGATTTGGAGAGTTAAAATTTTCAAAATCGGGAGGTTGTTCAACGTATACCTCCTCTTCAATAAAACCATTTAAAAATGTACTTTTAACATCCATTTTATAAAGTTTAAAATTCATGTATGATGCAAATGCAAGTAGCATCCTAATAGCTTCTAACCTTGCAACGAGGGCAAAGTTTTCATCATAATCAATGCCTTCCTCTTGATTATAACCTTTAGCTACTAGTCTAGCTTTGTTCCTAGTTATGACACCTTGTTCATTCATCTTATTTCTAAACACCCATTTGGTGCCTATAATAGGATGATGTTTAGGTCTAAGAACCAAGGTCCAAACCTTATTTCTCTTAAATTGATTTAACTCTTCTTCCATAGCAAGGACCCAAAATTCATTACACAAAGCATCATCAATATTTTTGGGTTCAATTTGAGAAATGA